>CM062810.1:853045500-853632227 GCA_031772625.1 Pinus tabuliformis | reverse complement strand
CTAAGGAGAACTATAAGAAAAATGGATCGATGTCCATGTTGGTTAGCTAGGTGGAGTTGTTGCCAAAAACACTTACCACTAATTCTAGTTAGGACCAGATAGTTTCACTCCTAAACGTTAAGTCGTTGGTTCAATTCCCCACCATATTAGGATGTTTTTCTTGGACATGATCATGATGTAGTCTTATCATTGTTGATATATATACTATATATATATATATATATACATATATGCAATGAGATCAATTATCAAGTTCATGATTTCAATTGATAGTAATTTTAACTCTACAAATACAATTACTACTTTGCAAGAACCTATAGTTTACAAGATGATATACACACATATATTTTTACATATGTAGTGACAAATTGGTTTTCTTCCTTATATAAAATAGTAGTGAGGCTTCATAATCTATATCATATACACTAGTGTGTTTTATGTATTTTACAGTCTTCATTCATATCAAGATATGGCGCACCAATTCATATTGTTGATAGAAGTTCTCTAGTGTTGTCAATATTTAAATTACATGTCAAATCTCCAAAAATATGTCACACACACTAGTGCTTAGTATAGACATTTCGAAACCTTGATGTGTATCAATACATGATGTATTGATGTATTATGTGCAATCAAGAGATCGATTGAGACGGTTGGTTAAGGACAATGACAAAAAAACATCTATTACAAATATCGAAGCTTTTTTGTGAGAGGTGTTATTTTAATAATTTTGTTTTGTCTTGTAATATGAAATCGCTTCACTAAAGAGTGTTTTCCCTATATTGTATGCAAGATCCACAAGAAGGTTACTATAAGCTCTCAAATAAAATTATTTTTTATATTAGGAGAACTTAACAACTTGGTATAAAATGTTGTAGTGCTAAGTGGATGTGGATGTTTTAGTCAATTGCATTTAATTGGATTGGACAAGATATGGTGATGGTGTGTTGTCTACATCTCACTATGTGTTTTTCTTGGATCTAAACCAATATTTTGGTCATGAAAAACCCTAAAGTTTGTCTTTTTTTCACCCACAAAAGTAAAGTATAATGGATTTGACATATAATGCATAGACATGGTTTTCAAATTGAAACATCGATTGTTTTATATTGTGAAAAAAAAAGTGTGATACAGGTTGTAAATATTTATGTTTCACATAGTAAGATTAAACACACTCATCTTCATGTTTATTTCTTGAGAGGGTTGATACATGATAATGCGATCAATATTTTAGAAGATATGATCAAGTTGCTAATGTTTTTATGTTGCCTCAATCAAAATCTAAGTCTGTAAAGTATCAAGCTATGCTTGGGCTTCAAGAAACTGCAATTATCATTGTTATATACATAAGTAATTTCAACTCCTAAATTTCAAGAGGATTGCACTAATATATGGGTGTGGAAAAGTAAACTATGCATATTCATAACACATTTGGATATTTTGTAGGTGTTCAATCACTAGTCAAGAGTTATCTAGGAGAATTGATTAGACAATCGACTTAGTGGCCAACTAATGGATTAACTAGATAGTTGGTTGGGCATATATTTAACTAGTCAGATAATTAGTGTAAACCAATCAACTACCATGAAAAATGAGGCAAAAGTCATTGGTTTTGTTATGCAAACTCATCATATATGTAGACCTCATGTTTCTCACTTCAAGAGAGTTGGTTCCATCGTGTTGTTGTAAAAGATGGTCTTATGGTTTGATATATAAATGTATATATGTGTACGTGTATATGCAACATGGGCTATATGAGTTGTTTATGGGAATATTTTAGTTTTTTACACTATTACATATGTTGAATTGTGCTCGGTTACATGTGTTGTAGCAATGTTTTTAGACACCTCCTCTTTTTTCAAATACTAATATTTTAATCTACCTAGATTCTCCAAAAATATTGTTAATAAATAAAATCCCAACGGTAGCAAGCTATCGTATAAATACATTATGACTATAATAACAAAATTCACAATCAACAATAATGTTGCAATCTGAAAACTTAACAAAATAAATAAAATCATAATAAACTCAAAAACTCCGAAAATAAAACGAATATTAATAACAGTTCCAAAATAATTTTGTAATAAATAATCTTATTTTTATTAATATTATAATAATAATATTTTTTATATTTATTAGTTAATAATTTTATACCGACTAATTTATTATAGATATTTTAGGGAAATATTATATAACTTATTTTATCCATCAAATACAAGGGACATTTAAAAGGATTTCATTATGATATTTATATCGTTACTGTAAAGGATTGTGAATATGGTATTTGTATAGTTAGTATAAAATTTTATTTTAATTTATTGTATGGTATTTGTATGGTTAATATTTATGGAAAAAATAATTATTAAATAAATTTTTAACTTTTAAATTTAAGACATTAATTTAATATTTTTATTTGCAATGAGATGTATTATCATGTTGGGAGTTCAATTCATAGTAATTTTAACTCTAAAAATAAAAATATTACTTTACAAAAACCTATGGTTTGTAAGATGATATAAGCACATATGCTTTTACATATGTAGTGACACATTGGTTTTCTTCATTATATAAACTAAGAATTGTATATATCATACACACCAGTGTATTTAATATATTTTAAAGCTTTCATGCATATCAAGATGTGACACACCAATGCATATTGTTGATAGAAGTTCTTTAGTGTTGTTAATTTTTAAATTACACATGGAAGCTCCAAAAATATGTCATACATACTATTGTTTAGCATAGACATTCAGAAACCTTGGTGTGTATCAAAACATGGTGCATTGATGTATATTACATATATTGGGGAAATTGATTCACACTACTGATATAAGTACACCAACAAACAAGCCCCAAGGGTTAGCTCAATCGGTCAAGTTGGGGCCTCGCCAATGGGAGGTCACAGGGTCGAAACCCGAAAGCTCTTGGGGTTAGGTCTGTGGTGACCGAGGGGTGGACCCCCTTCGGGTGGGGTCCACCCAGATTTATCAAACCTGGAGTAGCGGATCAACTGACCAGGATACGTGAACCAGCTGGAAAAAAAAAAAAAAAAAAAAAGTACACCAACAAACAAAATGTCTATTACAAATAGGGAAACTTTTTTGTAAGATATTTTATATATATATATATATATAATATTTCATTGTCCTGTAACATGAAATGCCTCCACAAAATCCTTCATTAAAGAGTGTTTTCCCTATATTATATGCAAGGTCCACATGAAGGTCACTTTAAACTCACAAATAGAAGTATTTTTTATATTAAGGGAACTTTACAACTTGGTCGTGAAAAACAATAAACTTGGTCTGTTTTTACCCACAAAAGTTAAGTATCATGGTGCACTACATCATTGTCACAAATATAGTAATGGATTTGACATTATAATGGGTGGACTTGGTTTTCAAATTGAGACATTGGTTGTGGTATATTGTGAAAATCAAAGTGTCATATAAGTTGTAACTATTTATGTGTCAAATAGTAAGATTAAACATTCTCATTTTTCATGTTCATTTATGGAGAAGGTCGAAGCATAATAATTTGATATATATTTTAGAAAAGATGATCAAGTTGCTAATGCTTTTATGGTTCCTCTATCAAAATCTAGGTCTGTAAAACATCAAGTTATAGTTGGGTTTCGGGACACTCCAATTATCAAGGGTGTTTACATAAGTAATTTCATGTCCTCAATTTCAGGAGGATTATGTTGATATATGGATTTCGAAAAGAAAACTATGCATATTCATAACACCTTTGAATATTTTGTAGGTATCAGGAGAATTGAGAATTGATTGTACAATGCACAAAAACTATGAAGAAGCAATCCCATACTACTTCCAACTATTGAGAAAGAGCTTAAAAAGCTGCTTGATGCTCATATCATAGTATGTTTAAGGTATTCTGACTCGGTAGCCAACCTAGTTCCTGTCAGAAAGAAAAATGGTGATCTTAGGCTATGTGTAGACTTCCCAAATCTGAACAAATCATCCTTAAAGGATAACTATCCATTGCCCAAATGGATCATCTACTTCATAAATTTTCAAGTGCAAAGTGCAATTTGTATGTTAGATAGATTTTCTGGCTACAACCAGATCATGGTAAGTCAAGCTGACCAAGACAAAACTGCTTTCACCACTCCTTGGGATACATTCATGTATACTATAATGTAATTTGGGTTGATGATATGAATTTGATGGGTAGTTAATGATGTGCTAGTATCATTTCCAGATATAAAATTTTCTTTGCTTTGGTTTGCTTATCCATAGAGAGTTTATCCATGAGCATGTGATTGTCAATTCAACTAACTTGGTGAAATTTAGTGTTTTTCATGAACTTAAAAGCACGAATTTAAATGGCTGAAAAGCAGCATATAAAACCACAACAAGCACAAATAACATAGCTCAATACAAAAAAAATTGTTGAAGGAGTTCACCCCTCCTGGACTACATCTCCTTGGTCCAACTTCATAGTGTGGCCCTTTGTATTAGATTCAATAGTGTTCAAATTGTTGTTAGATGCATATAATTCTCTTGGAACCTGTTCCAATGAGTTTAAAACATTGAAATCTATCAGAACTCACTATTTGTTTACTCAATTTGGTTACCAGCTGCTTTAGGAATGACCTCCAACACCTGGTGGCCTTAGGCTTCAAAAATCTTCAAGTGACCAAAAACACCTGTCGATGACCTCTTCTACCTCGGAAACCTGCTCCAATGAGTTCCCAACATGCCAATTAGGCAAAAATGACTATTTTTTTACTCAATTGGGTTACCAATTGCTCTGGTAATGGCCTCCAACAGCTGGTGGCCCTAGGCTTCAAAAATATTCAAGTGAAGAAAAATACTTGTAGATTACCACTTTTGCCTCTGCAACCTACTCCACTGAGTTCCCAGCATGCCAATTAGCCAAAATGACTATTGATTTTCAAAATTTGGATGAGAATTGAGTAAGTTATGGCTCAAACAGTTATTCCTAAAAAACCAACACTAAATTTGGAGAGACTCCAATTAAGTCCACCAAGTTTGGTGGTGGTTCTCGATTTAGCAGCTCCACCATAAATTCGGCCAACTTAATTATGGATTAATTAAATGCTGATCTGATTAGTGGCACACTAATCCCGCTTAACAGTTGGCCCCTAGCTCCTGGTTCAGCTGCTTGGTCACATGGGGTGGGGGCTGGCCCTGCAGGGTTTTTTTCCCAGAATTTTAGAAGCTCTAACATTTGCATACGATGTCAGTTTTTCCAATCATTCATGGTGATTGAATCCTGGAGACGAACTCTATCCATTCATTCAGGATAGAAGCAATTCTAAGGAATTTCGTTTTTTAGCTAAAATACTGATCCCTGATTAGTTGACCAATGCTGGAGCCACTTTCCAGAGAACCATGGATCTAGAATTTATAGGTATAACATCTGAATTTACTGTCATTTATCTAGATGATTTAATTGTTTTTTTTCTGATTCTTATGAAAATCATTTAAAACACTTGAGCAAGGTTTTTGACAGATGTAGGAAATTTGGCATATTTGTTAGAAAATTATAAATTACAGAGGAATGGAACACATAGAATATTGCATAAATATAAACAAAAAAAATGCATAAAACCAGAGAGACACAGATATACGTGGTTCACCCAGTTTGGGCTACGTCCACCCCAAAAAGCCAGTCCTTCCTTTCTATTATCCAGCAAAATAAAGAGACACAACCTACAACAGATTCGCTGTAATATCCTATGTTTTCTCTCACGGTCTCACCTCTCCGTTTCTCGCTTGGAGAATACACATCTATTACACAGCCTCAATACAATGCCCTCATACAAAGAGACGGGTTGCCTTATAGGGCAAAAAACCCTAAACTAAACATAAGTTCTACCGTCAGATCATCTGCTTAATGAACGACCCAAGTTGACTAGAAATTACTATACTTTTACAAGGCAATTTTACATTTGTTTTTAGCTTCGGGGATGCTGCCCCCGAAACCCCCCTCGGGGGACCGCTAGCCCCTGAACCCCCCAGCCGGGGGGGATGGGCCCCCCCAAACACTCACGAGGGGGACAAGTCCCCCCCACACCCCCCTTTGTGGAGGGGTCTACAAATTTCCTGGGGTATACATCCAGCTGAAACAAAGACCTCTAAATAATCATGCTCCACACCCAACAATATTCATTAATCCGAAGAAATCTTTATTTGCTATAAGGGAAGGGAAATTAATATGGAATATAATTTCCAAGGAGGGAGTTATAATTGACCCAAAGAGAGTTTCAGTTATTCAGACCCTATCTCTACCAAGGAATATGAAAGAGATACAAACCTTCTTTGGGAAAATAATTTTTCTCAGAAGGTTCATCCCTAATTATGTAGAGATAGTAAAGGATATAACGGACATGCTAAAGAAAAACAATGAAGTAAAATGGAAAGTTTATGCTAGATATGATTTTGATCGGATCAAAATGGCTATATCTGAGGCCCCTATATTAGCAAGTCCTGATTATTCTTCACCCTTTAGCATATTTTCTTTTGCATCCGAGACAACCTTAGTTGTTGTACTTTTACAGAAGAGCACAAATGGCAATGACCAGCCAATAGCCTTCTTTTCCAAAGTCATGAGGGATGTTGAGCTTAGGTATGATATTATTGAAAAACAAGCTTATGCCTTAATCTAAGCCCTCAAAGCCTTTATAACCTATGTCTTCCATTCACACATTATAGCTTATGTCCCTAATCATGTTGTTAAAACTATTTTGACCCAGCCTGATGTTAATGGAAGAAGAGGAAGATGGATTGCTAAAATCCTTGAATTTGACCTTGAAATTTATACCACAAAGCTAGTAAAGGGTCAAAGCCTGACCAAATTGTTAGCTAGATCCAATTGCAAAGTATTGGGGATAAATTTGGTTTCTCAAATTTCATCTGAGGAGAATCCACATCAATCTTCTTCAATTTAATCTGAGGAGAATCCACAAGAACCTTCTTCAATTTCATTTGGGGAGAATCCACAAGAACTTCCTCCTCTCACAGAAGGGGAGAACCCACAAGAACCTCTTTCTTCATACCAAGCTATTCTTGTTCATATAGATTAGAAATATCTACTCTCTGATTGGTACTCTAATATTGTCCAGTTTCTTAGGTATTTTCAATGTCTAGTTGAACTTGACTTGAAGCAATGTAAAGCCCTTAAGCTTAAAGCATTAAAATATTGCATTATCAATGCTAATCTCTACTAGAAAGACCCACTTAATATCCTTCTTCTTTGTTTAAGTGAAAATGAAATAGAGGGAATTATAGATCAGTTCCATGCAGGGTTTTGTGGTGGACACTATGCCACAACAACCTACAAAATTTTAAAGGCAGGGTTCTACTCACCCACACTTTTTAAAGAAGTTGGAGCAAGAGTGAGAAGTTGCATGCCATGCCAATTATTTGCAGGGAAACAAAAATTGTCAGCACTTCCTTTGGTTCCAGTATTGGTTCATGCTCCTTTTCTACAGTGGGGGTTGGATTTCATAGGGAAAATTCATCCACGATCAAGTAATCTACACAGATGGATTTTAATTGTTGAAACCAGAAGCCAAGCATTTGAGAATGAGGAGCGGAAAACCATTAACACCTGTAAGGAGATATTGCTCTGGCCCGTCTCATCGTTATTAATTGATGGCATGTACGTTGCCACCCTACCTTCAATACCAAGCATGCGAGAGTTGTGGCTAAACCGCCCTCTGACCCTTACAACATTCAACTTACACATGGCTTAGATCCCTACTGGATCACACCCACATTGGGGAAAAAAATATTAATTCTTTCAATAACTTATAATAGATGTTTTTTTTAATATTTATGGAAAAATTAATTATTAAATAAATTTTTAACTTTTAAATTTAAGACATTAATTTAATATTTTTATTTGCAATGAGATGTGTTATCATGTTGAGAGTTCAATTCATAGTAATTTTAACTCTAAAAATAAAAGTATTACTTTACAAATTGTAAAACCTATGGTTTGTAAGATGATATAAGCACATATGCTTTTACATATGTAGTGACACATTGGTTTTCTTCATTATATAAACTAAGAATTGTATATATCATACACACCAGTGTATTCAATATATTTTAGAGCTTTCATGTATATCAAGATGTGACACACCAATGTGTATTGTTGATAGAAGTTCTTTAGTGTTGTTAATTTTTAAATTACACATGGAAGCTCCAAAAATATGTCATACATACTATTGCTTAGCATAGACATTCAGAAACCTTGGTGTGTATCAAAACATGGTGCATTGATGTATATTACATATATTGGGGAAATTGATTCACGCTACTGATATAAGTACACCAACAAACAAAATGTCTATTACAAATAAGGAAACTTTTTTGTAAGATAGTTTTTATATATATATTTTATTGCTGTATAAGATGGTCTTGTGGTCTCATATCTACATGTGAGCCATATGGGTGGTTTATGGAAATATTTTAGTTTCTTGCACTATTACATATATTGAACTTACACTATTACATATGTTGAACTATGCTCAATTACACATGTGTTGCAGCAATGTCTTTTGTTTGGTTTCGAATACTAATTGTTTAGACTATCTGATATTCTCACTCTCCCACAATGATGTTAATAGAAAATAAATCCCATGGATTGACATATGTCGTGTAATTCAGTAAAGAGCATATTATTTATTTACGCATATAGAGTCTTCCCGTCCATGTGGAAATGTTGTCACGACGCCGCAAAAATTAGAATTTAGTTAAGAGGAGCGCACTATGTGCAGGTTATACTCTATCGAGAGTAAGAGAAGCGCCTAATTTGCAGGTTACTACGAAAACGTCGTACGTCAATGTATGCATCACGACAGCGACAACGATAGCGAGAGCGAGAGAACGTTGGAGGAGAATGGACATCGAGTCCGAGTCTACTCTGCTTTCTTGCCTTCTCTGACCCGTATGATGTATCCCCCTGTGACACGCAAGGCGCGTGCATCTTTCACCATGCAACTCTCCTGGCACGTGCATTACATTCGCACCTTAACCCGTACATGAATTCTCTCCATCTTCCTTTCTTTGCTTATTCCTTACTTGGCAAGGCAGTTGGGGGTCATGCCACGTGCTTGCTCGACCTCGCGCTATATAATAACTTCTTCATACTCACTTCCTTCAACAGTCCATTCACGTAAGCAAGTAAGCGCCTGCGGCATCCCATAAACTTCTTTGCTGCTTATTACAACATCGATCACAGCGAGCGAGCAAGCATGCCTGGGAGTTTGGATTTGGATTTAGAGGCATTCAGGAAGGCTCAGAGAGCAGATGGCCCCGCCACCATCCTCGCTATCGGCACTGCCAATCCCCCTAGTGCGGTCGACCAGAGCAGTTACCCCGATTACTACTTCCGCATCACCAACAGCGAGCATATGACAGAGCTCAAGCACAAATTCCAGCGAATGTGTAAGAACTAAATCCCATCTAATCTCAAACTCAGTCGTCTAAATCATATGCGATGATCAGAAATAATATGTTTATAACCTTGTCATCATCTGTTGCTTGCAGGCGACAAATCGGGAATAAAGAAGAGATATATGTACTTGACGGAGGAGATTCTGAAGGCGAATCCCAATCTATGCGACTACATGGCGCCGACGTTGGACGCACGGCAGGACATGGTTGTGGTGGAGGTGCCCAAGCTTGGAAAAGAAGCGGCTGCCAAGGCCATCAAGGAATGGGGTCAGCCCAAATCTAAGATCACTCATGTCATTTTCTGCACTACCAGTGGAGTCGATATGCCCGGAGCCGACTATCAGCTAACAAAGCTTCTGGGTCTCCGCTCCAGCGTGAAGAGAGTGATGATGTACCAACAGGGCTGCTTCGCTGGAGGCACGGTTCTCCGCGTCGCTAAAGATCTCGCAGAGAACAACCGGGGAGCTCGGGTTCTGGTCGTCTGTAGCGAAATCACGGCCGTTACCTTCCGTGGCCCCTCCGACACTCACCTCGACAGCATGGTGGGCCAAGCTCTCTTCGGCGACGGTGCATCTGCACTCATTGTGGGAGCCGATCCCATCCCCGAAGTGGAGAAGCCCTGTTTCGAGCTGCTGTGGACTGCACAGACCATTCTTCCCGACAGCGGCGGAGCCATCGACGGTCACCTGAGAGAGGCGGGCCTTACCTTCCACCTTCTCAAAGACGTTCCGGGGCTCATCTCCAACAACATAGAAAAGAGTCTGGTGGACGCCTTCCAGCACTTCGGAATCTCCGACTGGAACCAATTATTCTGGATCGCCCACCCAGGAGGCCCTGCCATTCTGGATCAGGTGGAGGCAAAGCTGAATCTGGATCCCAAGAAACTGAGAGCAACGAGGCAAGTACTGAGCGAATACGGAAACATGTCCAGCGCGTGCGTGCTTTTCATCTTGGACGAGTTAAGGAAGTCCTCTCTGCAGAGTGGGTGTTCCACAACCGGAGAGGGATTGGATGTGGGAGTTCTGTTTGGATTCGGGCCGGGTCTCACCGTCGAAACCGTCGTCCTCAAGAGCGTTCCGCTGCCGCCGCTGCAGTGATTGATTGAATCACCATGGAAGACAGGCTCCCTCCCAAGTAGATGAGACGTGCTTTCTCATTCGTTCAATCCGAATATTTGCTACGAATGCTTTCTTAAATACAAGTATCCTCAGAGTTTCTCCTCTCCTCCTTATTATTCTTATTCCCATTCCCATTCTATTTTCCTTCTCCTCCTTATTCTCATTCTCATTATTGTATTATCCCTTTGTATTTCAACGTATTAAAGCAATAAACGTTTAGATTATATAACAATAAGAAATTTGATTTACTATATAGAAAATTCTCATCTTATAAAAAAATTCAAATATAAATAGAATTCTAAAATATAATAAAATACCAACATATATACATTCATCTAAATATGATAAAATCATATTTTTTATCATATTTAAAGTGATAAAGAATGGTTGAAATTTTACATGAGATGGAATCAAGAAAATACAACTGAATAAGTATAAATTGTAAAATAAAAATGATTAGATAATTAAATTTGAGTTTTCAATTTAATAAAAATTACAAATATATATATTTGCAAATTATGAATCTCATTCATTTTAAACTTTTAGATAAAGATTAGCAGCTGTGATTGAATTAAATTATTGATTTTTTGACTTCAATTTAATAATAGTTACAAATATGTTTTCTAAATAATGAATCATTGACTTTTTGACTTCAATTTAATAATAGTTACAAATATGTTTTCTAAATAATGAATCTGGTTCATTTTAAATATTTTGTCTAACATTTTATTTTTGAAAATTTTTATCTACCATTGGGTTTTTAAAAAGGAATATTTATGAATTTAATTATGAAATTAAAGAATTCAATAGTAAGCTCTCTTATATATATATAGAATTCAATATTAAAATCTCATATATATATATATATATAATATATATATAATATATATATATATATATATATTCATTCTAAATAACAAATTTCATTATCCTAAGCTCTTCATGTAGGGCCCTATTTTCAATAGAAAAAACATCTATCAACATAAATATTACATAATAATTTGCACTTAACAATATAAGTAAATAGAAAATAATTTACATCTTATCTTTATTTATGCGAAAGAGGATGAATGCTAAACCTATTATTCTATTGTGTGAAAATCTCCCCATGGATGGTGCGTATCAACTGCACGATGAGCCCACAATGAATGAGGTCAAGTTTAATGAGGGTATGCAAACTTCCCCCACCTGGCGGCTTGCATGGCCACCCTATCGCCATGAGAATCGACCCATGTATAATAAGATTTCATCCATACTTTATGTGAGGATGCTAAGACTCAAGTAGGTACATCAGTGTTGTAGATCATAGATTTGCCAGTTTAGTGAAAAATCTATGGTTGCGAAAGGGTAGGGACAACACTATAATGATGCGAAGTGGGACGAAGGAAACTACACAACTTACTTGAGAAGATCAGAATCCATAATAGGTCATAAACTATGGCGACAATTCCCAGGTGTAGTTTTTGGCTATCATGATAAGCATCAAAGAAATATGCAATCCCATACCTACTAGTTGAAAACATCATTGAGGCAGCTATAATGCCTAGAAGAAGAAAAAAAAAAAAATCTTTGTTCCATGATCTCTCTCTCATGAATGTATGCATTCTCCAACCTCTACAAGCAACATAAACAAGTTAGCCACCGAAAGAAAACTTGATCAAAAGCCTAGTCAAAGGAAGTCAAACTTGGACTTTCTCCTTCTTTTCTCAGATGCTCCAAAAGGATCAAGGCTATGCCAATCCATCACCCTCATCTATTTCCACCATCCACTCATCATTCCCAATATTTTACCAGTCATTTTCCTTATTGTCCTAAAATGCCACAAGAAGATCATGCAGTTACTATAGGAAGAAAAATACATAGAGCAGAAAATTAGTTTTGTGATATCTTGAAACCATGCATCCATTTGCCAAGATGTTTCAGGGAGAGATGCATATGGATTATAGTAACATGCCTAATAAATTTCAGCAAATTTTAGTGCACAATTCTCAAGAAATTGACCTCCATCACCTACATCCATTTTTGAATTTTCTTGATATTCGTACATCCATTTGCAAAGTTGTTTCATGGGGAGATGCATATGGACGATGGTAACATGCCCAAGCCGTTTCAAAAAATTCCAGTGCACATTTTTCAGAAATCAACCTCCATCACCTACAACTATTTTTATTTTTTCTCGAGATTTGTGCATACATTGGCCAAATTGTTTTTATGGGGAGGTGCATAAGGATGATGACAACATGCTTAGAAAATTTTAGGTCAATCCAGTATACCATTTGGGAGATATGGGTTTAAACAGACTGCAACGGGGTTCCCTGTAGTTACTACAGGATGCCTTGGTTTTCTACAAGAAACTAGCTTAATGATATAGGAAGGTAGGGAAGGTGAAATGAAGTGTTGTTATGGGGTATGCCAGTTGTGAAGAGTGTGTGGAAGGTGAACATCACCCATGGCCCAGCCCAACACTCCAAGAAGGTCATATTTTAATAAGATAGTTTGCTCACGGTAACTGGACGACAGAGATTTAGAATCACCAAGCTATGAAGACCTGTGCAGAAGAAAAAAAAGGAAATTTTCACCTCCAAAGGACCATGGATCAATCATCAACTCAACAACAGCATGCATGCCTCTCCAACAACCATCAGGTAGGTACAGGTATGAAATATTCATGACCTCTTCTCTTGAGCATATTATAGTTAGAAATTTGTTGCCAATGAATGAGAAATGAGATTTTATAAGCTAAGCATGGGTCAATAATCTCGGCCACCTTCAACTAGTTAATATAGCTAACTCCTTCACTCATGCAATGTGGAAAAACCAAATTAGGAAGGGTGATGATTTCGAGGAATGGGGAAAACAGTTAAAATATGAGATTTGTGTAAAAACCAAGTCACCATAGAACTCCAAGCCCTCCATCCACTTCATATCCACTATCTATCCATCATTCATCCATTCCATTTCATAAGAAAAAAATTAATATTTTTCAAGAAAAAACCCTAGAGTCCGTCTCACCTTGAAAATTTCCTGAAAAATCACACAGAGCACATCCTCTCCATTTTCAAAAACCTACACTACTCCCTTTGAGCCCTAGCATCATCCTCCAAACCCTCTACATAATTTCTCATCACTCCCATATTGTTAGAAGACCCTGAAAGAGAAGGAATGGCTACTACAGGAAGGAAGAATGCTGGTACAAGAAGGAAGAAAGGAACAAATTGTGTTAAAACCCAAAATGGAAGTGCCTAAGGGAGACATAATCAACAAAGAGAACTCCAAGGCCATTAGGAAATCATCTAGGCCACAAAAGAGAAGAAGAAGGCAACAAAGTACAAGAAGGAATTCACCATCAAAATAGAACTCAAACTCCAATGATGAAAAAAGGCTTTCCAAGAGGTCTCTAATCTCTTTCTAGCTTTTTTCCAATGCCTAAAAGATGTTATAGAAAGGGGAGAAAGGCATGGAATTCAATTTTAGGGCCTACCCTAGGCTCATACTATCATTTCTCCTAAAAACAGGTTTAAACAGGCTATTACAAGGTTTCCTTTAGTTACTACATGAATTACTACAGGATTTCATGTAGTTACTACAAGAATTACTACAAGATGTCCTAGTTCTCATCTAAAGGTGTTTTGAAGGTTTTAGAGGTGTCCAAATGGTGAAAAAAGGTAGCAAGAGGTTGACATTTACTTCATGATATTTAATTTATGAAATTATAATAGGTTTCTTTGCTTTTATTTTCTTTCTTACAATAGGTTAAGGTTTCCATTTCGAGCATTTGATTTTCTACAATTAGTTTAGGATCTAATTTTATTACTTTCACTCCATTACATCATCAAATCAAAGAAACGACACATTATATGTTGCACATATAGTACCAATACCTCTTCAGTTTGTATGAACCCCAGATTGATCATTAAAGTTGGTAACTTTGGGAGTTGCAGCATTCTTGTTCCAATACCGAGGCTCATCACCCTTAACCGGACCCCTACTAGCCATGACAGGAATTTCGTCAAACTTATCACGAATATGTGATATACAAGTGTAAACAACATATTTAACAATAGGGATCTCCTACTTATCTTAGAATCGCTAAGGAGCATTGTTCCCTTATATCATTTGCTGCATTATCATCTATTAGGTCATATATATATTATTCATTCATCTACAAGTAAAAACATGATGAGAGCCATACCTAGCCACTGTCATAAAACATATACATAACTAGCATAATCACAATAGAAATACCAAGGAAAGAACAAGTATATGATCCACATATAAACGAGTATAATACTCATAGAATTACAAGGATAGATAACCTCATATTGATGATGCAAAATCCAAACCTAGGAAGGGACTACCATGTTCCACCCGACCATAGAATGGCTGAGCCAAATCTATCTTCAACCATTCACTCCCATGCCATAATCCAAGTATGAAAGTGGTAATCAAACCAAAAGAACCAACTAGGGCATCCCGAAGATAAACCACCTCACCCTCATCAATAGAAATCATCCTTTACCGTAATCCATCCCGGATCACTAGGCCAACAAAATAAACATGTAATAACAACCTTTATCCTGATCTCCACCTGATCACTAGGCCAAACACACATGGATACCACTGGATTTCGCCACCTACACTGTGAGGAATTCTCATATCTCCTAGTCCCTAAGGCTTTACCACAATCCACACTAGATGACTAGGCCCTAAACTGAGACCCACTCTCCAGGATTTACCGCATATCCCAATCTAGGATGACGAGGCCCAATGGACAGAAATCAACCTCTTGTCTTTACTGTTTATCTTGCCACTCATCGATAAGGATTCCTAGGCCCACTGAGGCAACACAATATTGGCTTTACCGCAACCCATAGTTTGACTAAGGGGTTACTAGGCCAGTGGATTTACTGTGATCCATAGTTTGGTTCAAGGACCACTAGGCCATGTGTTATATCATTTGGATATCCACCTCAGTCAACTTCAAATACATCTAGCAATCTAACTCAACCAAAACATAAGAACCCCATCACACCATGGTTACCCGGAAATGGAAAGGCTGGGCTAGAAACACTGTCACACCTGGTAACACCCATGCCATAACAACAAAATAACCACATGAAAAACCATGCATGCCAAATCTAGAAAGGAAAATACACATGAAAATCAATAATTGCAAAGAATAATGTTGTAGTCGCTTCATCATGTTCTTCCTTGCTTTCTCCTTGCTTGCTTCTTCCTTCCTCTTTCCTTCTTTTCCTTTCTTGATCCAATGCTAAATTTTTTGAAGGAAACTCTAAGTTTCCCAGAGTGAGTGAGACAGAGAGAGAGAGAGTAATGAGAGATCTCCCAAACTAAGCTGACAAAATGTTACAAATTAATGCTAAAAATCCTTTGTACCAATTAGGCCTCTATTTTCTTAATTTTCCATTATTTTCCTTCATTTTCCTACTCACGTGAAACTTGTGACCTTTCACCTTTCTTTTCCCCTAATTTCCATTATTTTCATAAATAAATGTGTCAAAAATGCCATTTTCCTTTCCAAAGCCTTAGGCATTACCTTTGCCAATTTCCTTAGCCATAATAAACCAAAGGAACACCCACTAGGATGTTTTCCCAAACATTTATCTCGGAATATGTGTCCCATCAACCATGGTTATTATTTTTAACTTTTATTACATAAAATTTTCAGTAGGGCTATTGTAGAATCCTCCCCCTTGTGCGACAACATCCTTGGTGTTCAACCACACCTATAGCTCAACAAAATCATTGAAAACCAAATATATTTCCCATGGAGCTTTATAACATAGCTCAATGCAGTATTTACGATGATCACCCTGATGAGAAGCAAACCAATGTGATAACATAACAACATGACAACTATAAATGACATGACATCCATACCACTTATTGGAGCTTTATAACATAGCTCATGGTGGTATTTACATCCATATACATATGTACATATATCAAAACATCACACCAAAAAATATGCCAAAACATATACCAAACATCATAGAAAAATTGCTTTGCCTCAACTGGAAACAATGAAGGATACATAGACCGCATTTGATCCGCCATCTCCCATGTAGTTTCACTGGCCCAAAGTGCTTCCACTACTCTTTAACATGCTCAATTGCTCCATTCTAGAGCATGAGCACCTTTTTCTACAATATACACTGAGGCTTCGACTGGAATTCTCCATTTGGTTCCACCTCCAATATAGACCAGTAAATCACATGATCAACATCTTTAACATACTTCTTAAGAAATGACACATGGAAAACATCATGGAAGTTCACTCTCGGAGGCAGTGGAAGTCAATAGGCTACTCGCCCAATCCTCTCAATAATACTAAAGGGTATGCAAAACTATGGTGCTAGCTTGGAACATGACCCAATCCATCAGGATATATTATTTGGTTTGATGTACAAGTAAAATTATTCCCTAGCATGGAACTCCTTGAACACCCTATTCCGATCTGCATAAGTCTTATGTCTATCCTGTACTAGCTTTAGATTCTTCTTTATAACCTGCATTTCATGTTCCATGTCAGGCAACATGTCTGGTCCAATCAACACCTTTTTAATTGGATCACTCCAACTAATGCGAGTATTACAACTCCACCCATACAATGCCCCAAAATGGACTCATATTCAAAGATTCATGATACCCATTGTTGTAAGAAAAATTGGCTCTAGTAGTCCACCTGGATGCTCACACTCTACCTTCACACACTGATAATCGAAACACCTAACCATAGACTATGCTACATCCTTCTTCAGATTCAGCCAATAATAGAATTTCTTCACTGTGGTCAATGTCTTCTGGTAGCTTGGGTGACCTAAATATGGCTTCATGTGAAACTCTGTCAAGATCACCTTCTTGAGATAAATACTGTCTGCACATATATCATGTCCCTAAATCTAACAAATCCATCTATTGTATGACAATAGTCCACATCCTGCACATCTACACCTGTACCTGTACATATATTACTACCTATACTTGTACATGTACGTACGCTCTGTTGCAACTTGTGCACAATCTCCATATACCTAACATCCCACTGACCTGCCTGCAAGATCCTATCCTGTAAGTTTGTACCATAGAAGGTCATTGATGTTAAGTGATTTACCTGTACCCCCCTACTAAGAGAATCCACCACCCTTTTCTCATTTCCTTTGATGTACCTGACATCGAAGTCAAACTCACTAATCGTGGCCAGCCATCTAGCTTGTCGGTCATTCAGATTCGGTTAGTCAAACAAATACCTCAATCCAATGTGATCACTCATCAACACAAACCACCTTCCAAGAAGATAGTGCCTCCAAATCTTCAATGCATGTATGATCACTACAAACTCAAGATCTTGTGTTGGGTAGTTATGCTCATGCACATTTAGTTATCGTGACTCATAGGGTACCGCATAACCATCCTGCATAAGGAATCCACCAAGTCCTCTTTTGCAAGAATCTATGCATACTACAAACTCCTTGTTTGAATCTACAATCTGTAACATATGTGCATGTGTCAACAACTACTTAAACTGCTCAAAACTAACCTCACACTCCCCTACCCATTCAAGCTTCTTACCTTTCCTTTATAATGATGTAATAGGATAAGCAATTTCTGAAAAGTTCCTACCAATCCCATGAAATATCTCACCTCATCTACATTCCTGGGATCTACCCACTCCATGATGGCCCTTATCTTTTATGGATCTACTGCAATGCCCTTCTTGGAAACATGTCCCAAGTAGTGTACCTCAGTCTGAAACAAATTGCACTTGTTGATCTTAACATACAACTAATTCTCTCTAAACAATCTCAAATTTCTACTAAATGCTCGTCATTCTCTTCCTCGTTTTTATAATATACCAATATGTCATCACTGAAAAAAATAACAACCTTATCCAATTATGGATGCAACGCACTATTCATCAACCAAAAATATGTAGTTGTAGCATTAGTCAAATTGAGTGGAACTACAACAAATTCATAATGCCCCTACCTAGTCCAGAAAGCTGTCTTTTGAATGTCCTCTTCCTTGATGCATACTTAATGGTATCCTTACCTCAAGTCGATCTTTGAGAACATTGTTGCTCCATTCAGCTAATCGAAGAAGTCATCAATCCTCGGTAATGGATACTTGTTCTTGATAGTCACACTTTTCAACTGTCTGTAGTCAATACACAATCTGAGAGTACCAAATTTCTTCTTTACAAACAAAAATGGTGCACCCCAAGGTGATACACTTTGCCTAATGTATCCCTTGTCCAACATTTCCTTCAAGTGCAACTTCAACTCTACCAATTCAGGTGTGCTTGATGCTGGAGCTGCCCCTGGCACTAACTCAATAGAAAAGTCTACATCCATGTGAGGTGGAACATCTAAAATGTCTTTAGGAAATACATATTGAAATTGTTGTAGAAAAGGGTACTTGCTCAAAAAATCTGCATCCTTAACTTCCTTACCATTGTCATTAGAAATGTGCACTGTGAATAACATACACCCTTTTCTACGACTACATTTTTCTTGCATAGCTATCACCATCATAACTAATGTGTTTTTCTTCTTTACTTATAAGACTCTTGGTTCCCCATTTGCATCCACACACTCAATGGATTTTTCGTAACAATCCACCTTGGTCCTATGAAGATACAACCAATCCATACCCAACAACATACTGTATGATTTGAATGGTAATACATTCAAATGTATTACGATAGGCATACCATTCAAATCAAATGCACAAGCTCCTACCCAATGATGAACTTGCTTATTTGTACCTATAGCCAACTGTGCTAACCAAGGTTCTTCATGCAATTCCTTACTCAAACCACACTTATTCACCAAGTAAGGATTATAATATCTATAATTAGATCCAAGTTCAATCAAAATAGAAATAACTTGATGACAAATCTTACCATCCATCTCAATGATAGATGCATGATGGTCTGCCTATTTGTTATCCAATGCTGCATAAATATGAGGAACACTCTGACCAACATCCTCAACATTTTGTGCCTCTTGTGCACTATATATCTAAGGCCTACCACCCTAATTCTGTGGACAATATTTCTTAAGGTGCTCCTTACTGCATGTCTAACACTCCAAACAACTAGTACCCTCACCTCTATTATGTTGTTGCGACCCATTTCCTTATCTAGATGCATTGAACCTCTTTTGTGGTGCCACATTTTCTTTTTCGTTTGTATTCTGAGGCCTTTCTCTTTTCAGCTGCCATTTACCTTTACCTTTGTATTTTCCTTTACATCCTTGTTGAGATTCATTCTTATGCTTTGACTATTCATAACAATGCTTCAATTTCTCAATAACTCCCTTAAGTGACTCAGGCTCATCATACTCAATTTGATCTCTAAATGCTAATGGAAATCCCCTGACAAATCTTTGAAATTTAGCCTTCTCATCTTTAAGTAATGGTACATACCTCAATAGCTCTAGGAACTTAGTCCTGTACTCTTCATCTGGCATTGATCCCATCTTTAGCTCATAGAATTCTTTGGCCTTACTATTGTAGTTCCTTTCTGACAAGTACTTCTTCCAAAAATCCTCTTGAACTCATGCCAAGTCAAGTCATCTTTCCTGATGTCTCTAACACACTTCACATCTTCCCACCAGATGTCTACTTTACCTCTTATCCTAAAGATAACTATTTTGGCATTCATATTTTCTTTGTACTCATGTAACTCAAAGAACCTGTTCATCCCAAGTATCCAAGCCTTTTCATCTTCTAGTTCCTTCAAGTATCCATCAAAAGTAGGTGGCTTTGTATTGTTAAACTCATTAGGTGAATATCCCCTATCACTCCTCCTATAAGGATGCTAACGATGACGATCATGATGCCTATCAAAACCAAAACTAGAACAGTACTTGTATCAATCACCTCTCCTATCCGGAGTGTCCAACAACCTACCATCTCTAATAGTGCCTTTTCTATCTGAAATGTGACCACCATGAGAACTATTGCCATTTGCCCCATTAGTTATCTCCTCTTGTCCATGGTTGATCCAAAGTTGCCCTTGTTACTGCAATTTTGACAAACTTTGAAGGAGTATAGCATTAGCCTCTACTTGTTTCTCTTGTTCCTGTATGGTTCTGTCATTGTCTGCCTTACAGCTCCTTATTTCTTCCTTCAAGCTTCTCAACATGTCTTTCAAATCAAAAGAGTGCCCAACACCACGTTGCTCATCTGATTCATAGGAAGAGTCTTTTTAGTATACCATGTTGCTAGTCATTTGGATCTCTTTCCTGCAAGGAATATTATGTTAACTAAACCAAATCACAAAAACCAACGTACCTTAGCAAATTTAGGGAGGATATCTCATTTGCAAGATCATCAAACCAGCGTGATACATGTATAAAATAATCATAACAACATATAGACATATAATACATAAGCATATAACCATGTAACCATCAGTCTAGCTATAGTCCAGTCATCAATGCATGATCATATCAACTACACATACCATGACCTCATGCATGACAACACAACCATACCAATGTACATTGACATTACACAAGCATAAACAATATGTATCAAATCATACACTCATGATGACACACTTCATAAAAAAAACATCCTCTTTCACATGGTGACATCACTATAACCATGAATGACACCATGGGTATGTAACGAGCAGATAGATCTCAAGAATGATTAATACATGTTCAACGACATAAATGCATGACCAACACATCGCCCACCTAGTTTAAGGGGTGAACCATACTCTTATACCACTTTGTGGTATAAGATATGACCCAAAGAGAGTGCAACCTTACTCTGGTACCACTTTGTAACACCCTCCTCCCACATCTGCCTAAGTAACCGTCCAACTAACGTAAACATGTGATGAGAGGCTACTATAATTGGATTCAACCTCCTATGTGACCTTAGCGAAGTGGAATTGAGGGGAACACGACATACATACCTTCCACATCAACTACAAGGCTCCTAGGAACCATCCCAACCACTCAGGTAGCTAGGCACTAGGTTCCACTGAGGTTTTAGACCGCTTGACCTCTAGACTCTCCCATGCTATGGGCTTGATAATGTCCATGAGGCTCTATATGCTCCCATACTATGGGCCTAATATCGTTAAGGAGGATCTGGATGCTCTCATGACAAGGCATGCTAGTGTCGAGGGACTATTTTGATGAGTGTTGTGCCAGCGTCCCTGGGATTTGAACCACCTTTTCAGTCCCAGGTCACTGCTCAGAATTGAATGACACCTTCAGAACAAAAATATAACAAGGAAATAATGATGAAAATGTAAATACTTAAACAAGACATTAAGCGGACCCCTACTAGCCATGACATGCATTTCATCAAACATATCACGAATATGTAATCTATAGGTGTAAACAACATATTTAAGCATAGGGCCAACAGGGCTTTGGATTGACGGTGAATGGGTGCATTGTTAAGGCACTCCTTGCGATAGGTCACCGGTTCAAATCCCCGTGGGTACTTAGGTTAGTCTTAAAAAAAAAAAAAAAAAAAACATATTTAAGCATAGGGATCTCATACTTATCTGAGAATTGCTTAAGAGAATTATTCCCTTATATCATTTTCTTCATTATCATTTATTAGGTCATAAATACATTGTTCATTCATTTACATGTAAAAACATGATGAGAGCCATACATATCCACTATCATAAAACATATAGATAACCAACATAATAGAAACATAAATACCAAGGAAATCACAACCATATGATCCACATATAAACTAATATAATACTCATAGAATTACAAGGAGAAATAACCTCATATTGATGATGCAAAATGCAAACCTGGGATGGGACTACCATGTTCCACCCGACCATAGAATGGCTAAGACTAATCTCTCTTCAGTCATTCACCCCCATGTAATATTCCAAGCATGAATGTTGGACTTAAACCAAAACAACCAACTAGGGCATCCTAAAGCTAAACTACCTAGCCCTCATCAATAGAAACCATGCTTTACTGTAATCCATCCCGGATCTCTAGGCCAACACAATAAACATGTAATAATAGGCTTTACCATGATCTCCACCCAATCATTAGGCCAAACAAGCATGGATGCCACCAGATTTCTCCACCTACACAATGAGGAATTTTCATATATCCTAGTCTCTCAGGCTTTACCGTAATCCACACCAAATCACTAGGCCCTAAACCGAGACCCGCTCTCTAGGCTTTGCCACATATCCCTATCCAAGATTACTAGACCTAATGGAGACCAACCCACCTCCTCGCTTTACCCTATATCTCTCCATTCACCAATAAGGATTCATAGGCCCATTGAAGCAACACAATTGTGGCTTTAAAACAACCCACGTTCTGGCTTAGGGGTTACTAAGCCAATGGCCTTACCATGATCCATAGTCTAGTTTAAGGACCACTAGGCCATGTGTTCTATCATTCAAAGATCCACCTCACTTAGCTTTGAATCCATCTGAGACCTTGGAGGATATAAGGTTAGAATTAGATAGTTTATTTTGTGAAGAAAAGAAAAAGATTGATAAGGGTTTGCTAGCCTAAATGCACCCAAATAAAATGAAGAAAAAAATGGTAGGATGAGTAAGTGGGCAAGTAGTAGAAAGGTTGCAGAAATTTCATGTAATTGATACAAAAAGAACTTATGTCATTGTTCCAAATGCATCATTTAAATATTCATAAGTGGTAAACAAAACAAAAAATATGGTTCACAATTTGGTTTACTTAACATCCCCTCATTCATTTTAACCCCTATGACAATAACTAACTTTGCTTTCATAATAAAAATATTAATACCTATAGTTTTTAAGTCAAAAAGGCTCGGAGCATTTCTAGACTTCTGGTGGACCTGGACCCTTGGCTTGATGACTTAAGAAGGAAAGGTGTTAAATTCCCTTATAATTCATTCATCCCCCTCACAAAACCCCTTTCCTAAGGTTAAGTTCTCTTGTTTGGGAAAACCTCTTTATAAACATGTTTTATACAAAAACCCAACAAATACAATTATCCTAAAGTACTAAGGGTATGGAACGTGCATAATATTTCATACACCTAAGCACAATACCCCTTCCGCTCATTCATTTCATACTAGCTTTTTAATTAAATATATAAAAATCCCCGATAAACCCGTTGTCCCGTATATATTTAACTTCTTTATATAAATTAACCCCACCCCTTAGTTTACTTATAAACTATATTACCACCCCATATTCCACAAATATATTAAATCCTACCCTTACTCATTAATCCCTCATTAAAGCGCCCTGAAGAGATTAAGTATTAAGTTAATCATATACCATCGATGATTAGACCCATGGGCCCCCCTGAAAACTTTTTGTATAAATTGCGGTGCAGCTTCACCTCCCTATCACCATATGATCTCCATCCCCCTTATCCAATGGTTCGCATCCATATTAGGCTGACCCGACATCCACCCTTTACCTACCCGATAAGGTTGTTTTTGTCTTGGCTCCTGATGCTACGTGTCAATCAATGAATGGGATTGGGCGACCCCTCCTGAACACTACTTGCACCATAAAAGCAGTGCGATGGACCTCCTAAACCATTTCCCCGTTTCAACTTAAAACTGTCACTGTTCATCAATCAATGAACCCGCCAAAAATTAACCATTTTGATATAAAAGCCCGTTTAGCCCTCTTTTCACTCTTTTCGCGCAATTGTTATTGAGAATTTAGAAAAGCCATTGCAACCCCTTCAAACAACAAAATTGCTCATTGACTTATGCCATTACTCCAAAGACACTGCAAACAACCCAGCTCATCCATCAGTCCGTACAAGAACCATACGAACCTTTGAAACCACTATCAACCACCATTTACACTCAATTCCACCCAATTCCAGGTATTTAACTATGGAATTCCAACTCCATTATCAAAATTCCAAGTCAATTCACCCTCAGGACAATGTTAGTTAAGTAATAAAATATCAAATTTACTTAAATTTTAACATTGTGGGCCATAAACAAATGCAAAACCTCCATTGCCCTAAAAAATTGAATCACCCCCGACACTCAAATCCACAAGAATTGAGAATAGCTGCCCCAATTGCTATGGATAACAGGCCCATCACTACACCTCATTTAGACGTGGACCACCTTCCTTTAGATGATAAGATTTCCAAATAAAAGATATATCTACCCAAGAGTCCCCACTCAAAGTACATTGCCAAAGTAGGGTCAGGTTCCTGAACCATGCTGATGAAGTTGGCCTTTGGGAGTCAAATTTACCCAAGTACCAGTTCCCCCAAGTCCACATTTTTCCTAAGATTACTCATATGTGCTATGCTTGCTATGTCCCCAGCCAAAGAACTATCATGTCTCATGACTAGAAGGTCCTTTTCAACATCACTGTTGAGTCTATTAATGAAATTTTGCAGCTCCAACTAGGGCCAAACCTAACCCCACTTTCAATTGCAAACTTTTTGGACCTGTATCCTAAACTTAGCTTTGCAAAATTGGCCCAACTATTCCAAACCTTCATCAGAGAAGAGAAACACATCACTAAGGACTCCCCCCCATATGTAGATGTTATTTTTCCCCATGGGGCCAGAATATTGTCGCATTGATATCCTGCATTTTGGGGTACACCACTAGTGAATACATTGATGAGTTAATCCTTGCCTTCATGTCCATCTACACTCCAAGACAACCTCCTGCTGTCATTTATGACTATGCCAAATTTATAGCTGATAGGATGCATGAGAAATTCCTTAGAATGAATAATGAAAGAGTTTTCAAGTCTTCCTCAGTATTATACCACATGTTCTTATATTACCAACCTGATAAGTTCCCATTCACCCTTCAGAAGCTAGACACCGAAGGTCAGCCCAGGTTAGTCATTTTTTGGACCCCATTGATCCACCAATCCTAGTCTCCATACTCTTATTCTGCATTTATTGATTTATTTGTACACCCAGTCATGAAAATGTTGGTTGGAAGCCCTTCCCCTAGAATCAGTCCAGAAATAAAGAGAGTCCTTCAATTGTCTAAATAGACCAAAGTGGGTGACTGGTACCTTTACCAGAACCATACAAAAATCAGGATATATGGTTGCATGCTTACACCATATAAGTTGACAAGATACCTCCCCATGAGGTTGTTTACCCTAGAATATTATAGACAAATCATCAATGCAGATGAAGTCAACTTCATCAATGCTAAGAGGAAGGCTTATTTCAAGATAAAAGACCAACTAGGCCCCTTGATATGCAACTCTAGGGAGGCAAGCAAAGAAGCAGACCTAATTCTGCAGAGAATGAAGTTCCAAAGAATTTTTTTTTGGAGACATGATCCTTTGGAATTCATCACAAAGAAGAGACAAAAGTTCAAGCTAGGACATTTCATTCACCATCCCATACCTAAAATAGAAGCATATGCAAATAAAACAGAATGGGTGGAAGGTACCCTAGTAGACCAAGACAGCACTGGACTAGAGGTAGAGAATGCTCTAATTGATTTAGGAAAGCATCTTCATTACAACTCTTTTCTGTAGGTACCAGAAGGACCAGAGACTACTATGAGCACCCCTAAAGTCATGTAAACTCCTCAGAATGAGGAGAAGATCCGAAAAAGAAATAGAGAAGGGCCTTTCACTTCAGGAATGGCCACCTCTTATTTGCAGCAGGAATCAAACAAGAGGCAAAGGCTAAATCTAGCCTCTGAGCAGGAATATACTAAAGACTCAGCTGAGGTCACAAATACAAAAGTAGAAAGAAGTAGGCCTACCACTCCATCTGGAGGCATGCAAGAGCCTTCCACATCACAAACTCAGATGTTGGAAAGGAAGCTTAATGTTGAAGTGTCTTCCTTCAGAATGCCTGCTGACAAAGACCAAGATATCAAGGAAATATATAAAGAAATCAAAGCTAGAAATGAGAGGCTTAAGGCCCAAACATATACTCAGTACCTAAAGTTGACTCCAAGAAACCAAGAAATACTAAACACTTTCTTAGAAACCAAGCTTGTTGTAATTCCTAGAAAACATAATATGCAGGCTCATAGTTTAGCAATGTTTGCGAGCACCTATAAGCTACCCTTTCAACCTAACCATCAGTACACTGCTGAAGTTAGGCATAGACCTGCAATCCCAGATAATTTGAAGAACTCGCAAATATTTTCTAATGACAGACAGATAAACAATTTTTTAATATCGGAAGAAGAATTTGTAGATAGAAATATGGATACTAACACATCAATAGATCCTAACATTAAATACAAAATAGAAATAAATGAGATAGAAGGTGAAGAGATAGATAGATTTCATCCTACTAAATTTACAAAATTAGATGTAGAAAACCTAAAACAAGTTGCGATTGATGAAATAATTAATGAACACACCAAAGTAATCAACCTCAAAGACAATTTCTTACCTAAGGGATTAACCCCTTTGGAAGACTTGTTTGATTCGAATGATGTTCCTAGAAAGCCTAAAATGGAACCTGTGAAATCTGATATAGAGGAGTGTAATATAGGCACTAATGAAGATCCAAAATTGATTAAACTTTCGAAATCACTACCTCTAACTGAAAAGGTGAAATAAATTGAGTTATTAAAAGAATTTCAGGATGTATTTGCTTGGAGTTATGAGGACCTCAAATCCTATGACCCCAGCATCATACAACACACAATCCCTACAAAAGAAAATCGAAAACCTTTTAGAGAAAAACTTAGAAGGATTAATCATGTCCTATTACATTCTATTGAAAAAGAAATCTAGAGAATGTATGATGCTAAGATAATTGCACCAATCAGATTTTTCAATTGGGTTTCGAACTTGGTGCCAACTAGGAAGAAAATTGGTGATATCAGACTCAATGTGGACCTTAGGAACCTCAACAAATTATCACTTAAAGGCAATTACCCTCTACCCAAAATGGATCATATTTTGCAAAGGGTAGTTGGATCAACCACAATCTCATTATTGGATGGGTTTTCTGGTTACAATCAGATCTTAGCTGACCAACCCAAGACTGCCTCCACTACTCCTTAGGGCAGATTCATGTATGTGAAAATGCATTTTGGACTAATTAATGTAGGAGCCACTTTCCAAAGGGCTATGGATATAGCCTTTGCCAAAGAAATCCATGATTTCCTTGTGATATATCTAGATGACATTACTGTGTTTTCAAAATCTAATAGCCAACATTTGGATCATCTAAGGCAGGTTTTTATTAAATGGAGGAAATATGGAATTTATTTAAATCCCAAGAAGTCTTTGTTTGGGTTAGAAGAAGGATAGTTACTAGGTCATATAATTTCAAAATATGGTATCCGAACAGACCCTGCAAGAATAGAAGCCATATTATAGATACAACATCCAGGGAACATTAGGTAATTACAAGCTTTCTTAGGGAAAATTAACTTTCTTAGAAGATTTATTTATAATCTAGTAGAATTAATTAGATCACTGAACAATATATTAAAAAAGATTCGAGCATAAAATGGACTATCGAGGCTAAGAAATCCTTTGAAGATATCAAACTAGCATTAACTAAAACACCAGTTTTGATTAGTCTAAAATTTGACAGAGACTTCATCTTATTTTCCTTTTCTTCTAAACATTAGGTAATTACAAGCTTTCTTAGGGAAAATTAACTTTCTTAGAAGATTTATTTCTAATCTAGTAGAACTAATTAGATCACTGAACAATATATTAAAAAAGATTCGAGCATAAAATGGACTATCGAGGCTAAGAAATCCTTTGAAGATATCAAACTAGCATTAACTAAAACACCAGTTTTGATTAGTCTAAAATTTGACAGAGACTTCATCTTATTTTCCTTTTCTTCTAAGCACACTATTGCTACAGTTTTACTGCAGAAAAATGACCAAGGCTATTAACAACATATTGCTTTCTTTAGCAAAGCCTTGAGAGATGCCCCCCTAAAATATAACATAATGGAAAAACAAGCCTTTTCTTTGGTCAAAACTATCCAGGATTTTAGGGTATACATTTTATATTCTCATATAGTAGCCTATGTTCCTAATTCAGTAGTCAAAGACATCCTAACTCAGGGTGGTCTAAATGGAAAGAGGGGAAAATGGATTGCTACTATTCTAGAATATGACATAGAAATCAGACCAATTAAGTTAATCAAGGGCCAAGGTTTAGCCAAGCTCATGGTTGAATCAAACTGTCAGGCCCTGGATATAAACTTTATTGCAAAAATAGATAATGAAGAGGAGATGGTGACTCCACTAATCAGTAATGCCTTTATTGAATCACCATTGTATGATGATATCATTTATGTTTTACTGAATTTACAAGCTCCTCCTGAATTATCTAAGACCAAAAGCAGATTTTTAAAGATGAAATTCTTAAAATTTTGTAAATTAGACAATGCTTTGTTTTGGAGAAATCATGAAGGTATTCTTCTCAACTGTTTATGAAAAGATGAATCAGACAAAGTATTACAAGATGCAGGTGACTGTGGAGGACACATTTACTGGAAAACCACTACTGATAAGATTCTTAGAGCCAGTTTCTACTGGCCTACCTTGTTTTTCTGATGTAAAGAAACATGTGACCTCCTGTCACAAATGTCAAATCTTTGAGGGAAAGAAAAAGCTTCTACATTTACCCCTCAAGCTAATCTCTGTTGAAATGCCTTTTCAACAATGGGGTTTAGGCTTCATTGGTCAAATTTACCCACCTTCCTCTGTCTAACACAAGTGGATCCTCACTGCTACAGACTATTTCACAAAATGGATAGAGGTCATACCTTCAAGGCAAGCCACTAACACTGTTATCATAACCTTCCTTGAAACCAACATTTTATCAAGATTTGGATGTCCAACTAAGCTCATTGTTGATAATGTAGTAGCCTTTAAATCCAAAATAATAATAGATTTCTACAACAAGTATCATATAATCCCGGGTCATTCCACAACCTATTATCCTCAAGGAAATGGACTCACAAAATCCTCAAACAAAAGTCTGGTGAACATCATCAAAAGGTTTTCAAAGGACAATAAGAAAACATGGAATAAAAAGTTAGTCAATGCCTTATGGGCAGACAGACTAACCACTAAGAAATCAATTGGTACCTCTCCCTACCAAATGGTGTATGGGATGGAAGTTGTTTTTCCATCCTCCTTGGGAACACCAGCGATGAAGCTGCTTCATGAGTTGCAGGTTGAACCAAATAGTATCCAAAGAAGAATCAACCAAAAAATACACCTTCAACAAACCAGGGAGGAAGTATATATCAGGTATCAAGTTGTGCAAGAAAGGATTAAAAATATCTTTGATAAGCGAACCAAGGCTGAAGATTTTTACCTTGGTGACAAATTCCTAAAATGGGAGTCAAGGAGGGAAGATAAAGGTAAACATGAGAAATTTGATTTCCTATGGAGAGGCCCATATGTCATTTATGCTTTCAGAGGTAATAATGCTTTCTTCCTGAGAGAAATGGATGGTACAAAAGTAGAAGGTGGACCAGTGAATGGTTGAATGCTCAAACACTATTTTGAACCTAACTACTGATTTTTACTTTCCATTGTACATATTTCATTTTTCTTCAAAAAGTTTAGTTTGGATTGGATGGTGATCTTTGAAGTTGAACCCCGAAGAGAAGGCCCTAAGCTTTAAGGATTCACTATCATAAGTACCAATAATGCAAAGGTATAGAGGATAATTTTGCAAGGTAACATCAATAACATTTCAGAGGCTACTAATATACAAAGTTCTTGACATTTCACTGGGAAATTCCATCCCCAAGTGGAGCCACTATTAGGTTCCTATACCAATAGGAGTCATAATTTTGAATGACTAAGGTTAAGCCTTGTAATATTGTACATACCTTTGCTTTCTGCAAATGTTTTCCATATTAAAAAATTAAAAAACTGTAAAGAGGGTAAGTCCTAAAAGAATAATCAAAGGACAAAAAGAATGAAGAGGTCAAAAAATGAAAATATATGAACCCCAAAAGATAAAAAGAGACCATGAAAATGTGCAAGTCAAAATGCCACTACTATTTACTTTTTATGCATAATAAATGTTTGTGTGCAGCTTGTCACTTATGCCACAATCCATGATATTCAAAATGTTTAAACTTGGATATTTCATACTTTTAATTTTATGTTTATAGGTAGTGAATAAATTTGACTAAACAGTGTAATCTTGGCAGATCATTAGATAGGTAGAGTGAATAAAGGGAGCTCATCAGTTTAATCTGAGCCCTTGGAGGATATAAGGTTAGAATTAGATAATTTATTTTGTGAAGAAAAGAAAAATAATGATAAGGGTTTGCTAGCCTAAATGCACCCAAATAAAGTGAAGAAAATAAATCGTAGTATGAGTAAGGGGGTAAGTAGTAGAAAGGTTGCAAAAATGTAATTTAATTGATACAAAAAGCACTTATGTCATTGTTCCAAATGCATCATTTAAATATGCATAAGTGGTAAACAAAACAAAAGTAATGGTTGACAATTTGGTTTACTTAACATCCCCTCATTCATTTTAACTCCTATGACACTCACTAATTTCCCTTTCATAATAAAAATATTAATACCTATAGTTTTTAAGTCAAAAAGGCTCAAAGTATTTCTCTGACTTCTGGTGGGACCAGACCCTTGGCTTGAAGACTTAAGAAGGAAAGGTGTTAAATTCCCTTATAATTCATTCATCCCCCCCACAAAACCCTTTTTCTTAAGGTTAAGTTATCTTGCCTAAGAAAACCTCTTTATAAACATGTTTTATACAAAAACACACCAAATACATTTATCCTAAAGTACTAAGGGTGTGGAACACGCATAACATTTCATACACCTAAGCACAATACCCCTTCCACTCATTTCATTTCATATTAGCATTTTAATTAAATATATAAAAATTCCTGATAAACCTATTGTCCCGTATATATTTAACTTCTTTATATAAATTAACCCCACCCCTTAGTTTACTTATAAACTATATTACTACCCCATATCCCACAAATATATTAAATCCTGCCCTTATTCCTTAATCCCTCATTAAAGTTCCCCGACGAGATTAAGTATTAAGTTAATTATATACCGCTGGTGATTAGACTCATGGCATCCCCCCTGAAAACTTTTTATATAAATCACCGCACAGCTTTACCTCCCGATCACCGTATGATCTCCCTCCCCCTCATCCAACAGTTCGCATCCATATTGGGATGACCCAACGTCCACCCTTTACCTGCCTGATAAGGTGGTTTTCGTCCCGGCCCCCGATGCTACGTGTCAATCAATGAATGGGATCAGGCAACCCCTCCTGAATACTTCCTGCACCACAAAAGCGGTGCGATGGACCTCCCAAACCACTTCCCCCTTTCAACCGAAAACCATTAATTTTCATCAATCAATGAACCCACCAAAAATTAACCATTTTCCTATAAAATTCTGTTTACCCCTCTATTCTCTCTTTTTGCGCAATTGTTATTGAGAATTCAGAAAAGCCATTGTAATCCCTGCAAACAATGAAATTGCTCACTGACTTCTACCATTACTCCAGAGATGCTACAGACAACCTAGCTCATCCATTGGTCCATACCAGAACCATACGAAACTCTGCAACCACCATCAACCACCATTTATTGTCAATTCATCCCAATTCCAGGTATTTAACGGTGGAATTCCAACTCCATTGTCAAAATTCCATGTCAATTCACCCTCGTGACACTCTTAGTTAAGTAAAAAAGATCAAATTTACTTAAGTTTTAACACTATGAGCCATAAACAACTGCAAAACTTCCATTGCCCTAAAACTTTGAATCACCCCCCGCACTCAAATCCACAAGAACTGAGTATGGATGCCCCAGTTGCTATGGATGTAAGGTCCATCACTACACCTCATTTAGACCTGGACCACCTTCCTTTAGCTGATAAAGATTTCCAAATAAAAGATACCTCTACCCAAGAGTCCCCACTCAAAGTACATTGCCAAAGTAGGGACAGGTTCCTGAACCATGCTAATGAAATTGGCCTTTGGGAGTCAAATTTGTCCAAGTACCAGCTCCCCCAAGTCCACATTTTTCTTGAGATTGTTCATATGTGCTATGCTTGTTACATCCCCAGCCACAAAACTATCATGTCTCATGACCAAAAGGTCCTTTTCACCATCACTGATGAGTCTATTAATGAAACGCTGCAGCTCCAACCAAGGCGAAACCTAACCCCACTTTCAATTGGAGACTTGTTGGACCTATATCCTAAACTTAGCTCTGCAAAATTGGTCCCAACTATTCCAAACCTTCATCAGAGAAGAGAAACACATCCCTAAGGACTCCCCCCCATATGTAGCTTCTATTTTTTCCCCATGGGGCCAGAATATTGTAGCCATGATATCCTGCATTTTGGGGTACACCACTTGTGAATACACTGATGAGTTAATCCTTGCCTTCATGTCCATCTACACTCCTTGACAGTCTCCTACTATCATTTATGAATATGCCCAAACTATAGCTGATAGGATGCATGAGTAATTCCTTGGAATGAACAATGACAGAGTTTTCAAGTATTCCTCAGTCTTATACGAGATGTTCTTATATTACCAACCTAATAAGTTCCCATTCACCCTTTAGAAGATGGACACCAAAGGTCAGCCTAGGTCAGTCATTTTTTGGACCCCATTATCTACCAATCCCAGTCTCCATACTCTTACTCTGATTTTATTGATTTATTAGTACACCCAACCATGAAAATGTTGGCTGGAATCCCTCCCCCTAGAATCAGTCCAGAAATAAAGAGAGTCCTTCAATTGTCTAAATAGACCAAAGTGGGTGACTGGTACCTTTACCAAAACCATACAGAAATCAAGATATAAGGTTGCATGCTTGCACCATATTCGTTGCCAAGATACCTCCCCATGAGTTTGTTTTCCCTAGAATATTATGGACAAATCATCAATGAAGATGAAGTCAACTTCGTCAATGCTAAGAAGAAGGCTTATTTCAAGATAAAAAACCAACTAGGCCCCTTCATATGCAACTCTAGGGAGGTAGGCAAAGAAGAAGACCTAATTTTGCAGAGAATGAAGTTCCAAAGAAGTTTTTTTTGGAGATATGATCCTTTGGAATTCATCACAAAGAAGAGACGAAAGGTCAAGCTAGGACCTTTCATTCACCATGCCATACCTGAAATAGAAGCATATCCAAATCAAATATAATGGGTGGAAGGTACCCTAGTAGACCAAGACAACACCAGAGTAGACGTAGAGAATGCTCTAATTGATTTAGAAAAACATCTTGATGACAACTCTTTTTTGCAGGTGCCAGAACTACCGGAGACTACTATGAGCACCCCTCCAGTCATGCAAACTCCTCAGAATGATGAGAAGATCCCAAAAAGAAATAGAGAAGAGGCTTCCACTTCACGAATGGACACCTCTAATTTGTAGCAGGAATCAAATAAGAGGCAATGGCTAAATCCAGTCTCTGAGCAGGAATATACTGAAGACTTAGTTGAGGTCACAAATACAGAAGAATAAATAAGTAGTCCTACCACTCCATCTGGAGGCATGCAAGAGCCTTCCACATCACAAACTCAGATGTTGGAAAGGCAACTTAATGTTGAAGTGTCTTCCTTCAGAATGCCTACTGACAAAGACTAAGATATCAAGGAAAGATATAAAGAAATGAAAGCTAGAAATGAGAGGCTTAAGGCCCATACATATGCTCAGTACCTAAAGTTGACTCCCACCAATCAAACAAGGCTAATGTAAGCCTTTGACATTAAAGAGGGAAAGCTGCAGATGACTTTTGTCAAACCCACAGCTCAACAGCCTAAGACAACATCAGATTTTAAGAAGGTGGATTTTGAAGTATTGGCAAGGGATATTCATCCCATTGACCAGATTGAACTACAAAAACAGGCTAGAGAGATGATATACTCCACCCTAATAGGTAAATCCATAGCTTCCCATCAGCTACAGAACTCTTTGAACAACATCTCAGCACAATTCCAGTTAGAGAAGGCCTCCTCACAGGCCAAGGATACAAGGATCAAGTCCTTAGAGGACTTAGTGGTTGAATTGCGACACGATCCCAAGGATATAAAAGCTATAGAGCAACTTATTAAGAAGAAAAATGATGATATTGCTACACTTAAGAGGAAATTGAAAATACACCAACTACAACATCTTCAAACTCTTGAAGTCATAGAGAATCAAACTAGACATGAGGAGTTGATGGACTTGGTCTTGAAGCTGAATGATTAACTAAAGGAGACAGAAAAGGAATTGGATGCTCTAATCCAATTAAAACAAGCAAATGTGTCCACTTCTTCAACAAATGTTATCCCTACAATCTCCACAACAGTTCCATCCACACTAGTATCATATTTGGCACCTACAACTCCAATTGCAACTGCCTTGCCAGCAACAACAGAATTTGCAACGACAACAGGTGCACAAGGAGAAAAAGCAGTGGAATTAATCAAAGCCATGGAAGAGATGTCTATCCAGGCTACTGAAATGAACAGGTTAAGAGAAAAGGTTACAAGTTTGAAAACAAACTGCAAACTTGCCCAACTTAAGCAGAAAGAAGAAGCACAAAAAGCCCAAAGAATAAGTGAAAGGATCAATGTCTTAGAGAAAGACTTAACACTGGAGAAACCACTTGGGAAAAACAAGGAAATGTTTTGGGCCAATATCATTGACTCCGTCAAGGATATTTGGCCCTCAATTCAAGTTATTTATGAACAAACAGAGTTTGAAAAAATAGCTACAGAAGCTATCCAAAAAGTGAATGAGGAGTTGGGAGATAAGCCACAGGATGCCAATAGACTCATCCACTTCCTTAACAACAAGAATAGATATGAGCTCCATGAGCTAGATATAGAAGATAGGACTACGACTGTTTTAGAAATAAGGAAGGTCCTCTCTAAAAGGAACCTTATGCTTAACTTAGAAGAAAAATGTCACAATATGTAGGTAGCCATTGATAAGTTCATGGCTAATTTCCAGATTTTAAGGGAGAAAGGTCTGCCCAGTCCTATGGTTATCAATGATAAACTCATGACATAGTTAGACTATGATACCAGACTCAGACATTTGGCAAAGGATCAAGCCAACGCTTCATCCATAAAAGCATTTCCCATAGGTAAATTTTGTACAACACATTTGAAAACTTGTTTTTCCTGGAGCATGAGATCAAACATTTATTCCTCACCAAGCCCAATTTTGCCAAATATTTGAAGCTGATGAAATATACAGGAGAATGGTGAATGTGAAATTACCAAATGCAGAATGGTGGGAGACTATGACTGATTTACTATGAAGAATTTACAGCTAAAAGTTACCATATAGTAAAAATGAAGGCAACCAGGTAAACAGATAAAAACAGAGCAGCAGGGTCAAAGAGTATTAGTTGAAATATGTAGGTAAAGAAGACTCCAACATGAAACTCTACAACTGCAAGCCAACATAAAGGGCTACAAATTCAATAATAAAGGCCAGCACAACCATAATAAACAGGACATCATGAAATAGTTCATTAGCTGTCTCTATCTTCTTGCAAGAAGATATTTGTATTTCCTAGATCAAATCTCAAGTTGTTTTGAGATATTTTGTAATAATTTTTCATATAAATACTTCACAATTCGAAGTATGTAGGGTGGATTCTTAGACATTTCTATAGTTTTCTTGATCAAAGACTATAAGCTATTGTATCACTATTGGGACCAGCATGCTGGATTAATGAATAAAGCAAAGACATTTCACTAGATTCATGTGTAGTGTGAAATACAGACAAGTATCTGCTTTTGTGTTGTCATTTTTCTTTAAAAGTTTTTCCATAATCTTAAATGTATCTGAAATCTAAATGCTATAGTATGGAATGATATCTTAGAACTTGCTTCACTGCACTCTGTTTTAACTATTATGCATTTTTTTATGTTTTTTGCTAAATTATCTAAGTTAAGGAATTCTTGATTGCTCCTTAGTTTAGGTAGTTTCCCTCTGGTCTATAGTAAAGGATTCTTAACTGCCCTTTGCTCATGATCATCCTCTGTTCCTCATTTTAATCCCATTTTGGGAATTCTTAAGTGCTCTCTCACCCTAGTTAAGACCATTTCACCCATTCCTATCTAAAGACCTATATTTCCCTCTGCTAGCTTGCCCTTTGAACACTCCCTTTAATGAGCTAATCCTGGTTCTGCTGCCCTTCTTTGACTCCAGAGCCCAATAGCCAGAGACGTCATTCTATCCATCTATTCAAGGATTCCACCATCCAACTTCCAATACAAATCCAAAACCCCCCCAAACTTTAAAAACTAGCCTAAAATCCCAGCAAAAAAAGCTAAAACATATAGAGAGAGCCCTCTGTGAGTCATAGGTTGGATAGAGACTATACTTAAAAGATAGGTTTGTGGTTACCTCAGTCATTTCCTTCTTCTGATAACTTCTAGGGAAAAATTCTGAGTGATAACAGAATGTATACTTCACTGGAATGAAGTGCGTAACCTTTGTCAAATTGTCCACCAAAATCATGATGGAATGATGTTGTCTCACTTTCCTCGACAAACTTGTGATAAAATCCATGGAAATGACCTCTTATTTCCATTTTGGAATCACAATCGGTTGTAGTAGTCCACATCGATGCTTATGCTCTACCTTACAATGTTGAGCAGTAAAAAGGGTATTTTTAACCTCTATTTACCATACATTAATTATCAATCTAGGTATGATTTTTTTATCTCAAGAGTGTACTTAGTCTGAGGCGGTCACTTGTCAAGAGTAATGCTAGTAGTATAGTGCTTTTACAAAAGTAAATAAATGTTGGAAACAAACTCTAAATGTAATGGCAAGAAATTGAAATGCTTCGTAACTAAACCATTCACTTAAGAAACTATAGCACTCATCAGTCAAGGATGCAGTAATGATAACTCTTTCCTTTGTAAACTGATGCAAATGAAAAGCAATCAAAGAAAAGATCTCCAATCTGGAAGCTAGAAAACAATAGTCAATGTTTGCTACAGTTGCAGATTGTTTTGTTCACACCAAAGCAATTACTTAAAATGACAGTTCAATTAACAGAAAAGGAACAACGATTAATCTATTGAAAAGATCGAACAGCAAGGCTTAACTTACAGGAAGGAATTAAGCAGAAATCATAATCTAAAGGGTTTGAGCAGCAATCTTTAACTAGCAAATGAATTGAACAGCAAACCAAGAATGGAACGACAAGCTTAAATAAGTCTATGAAATATTGAACAACGAACTAAATCAAATATAAACCCACAATGAACTAAATCACATGTTAACACACAACGAATCTAGAATGATGGAATCAGTAATCTAAGTTTAGCATAATAAATATTAACCACAGTTATAAGGGAACAACAATTGTAGTTGCAATGGGACGGTAATCCGAATGAACAACAATCAATCACAATTAGAGGTAAACCATAGCTAAATGAACAACAATATTACTCTGTAAATGAACAGTAATGTAAATCTGTAAATGAACAACAATGCAATATTATTTCAGAATGAACAACATAACATTTCAGTTGCAAATGATAATCTTACTATTCAAATACGAATTAAATATAACAGAGCCAGTAAATGAAATGTTAAGGAACAACAAGTTATTGAATGAAGCAAGGAAAGAAAACCAAACTACACACGACTTGTAAATGGGAAATATTGATATAGGAAGCAAGTGATCCACTAGGGTCGGGCCCTTAGCCACCAGGGACACACTATTGCAGTTACTCCAGAATCAAAGACATAATAGCAACAAAGTTTATGTATTAATCATGAAAACAGAGTTACAGTAATCGCTCTTTAAAGAGAGTCGATGATCAAAGTTCATTTTGCAATAGAAAATTCTATAAAACAACAATAATCCACCCCCTGGGCTAGCAGCACCGTCCCTTTTTATAGTGGCCAGGCAGAAATACCAAAAATACAGATATTCTCAAGGTAGCGATCCCTCAGGATCAAAGGATCTTGAGGGATTCGCCATATCATTATTCTTCAGTTATCTCTTTGTCCTCTTGCGCTGATATGGCATTTCTTATTCCTTTTCCTGGCCCATGCACTCTGATCTCGATTGCCTCATCTGGATGCAGTTCCCTGTCAAAGGGACAACAGTTGGTTTTGCCTTGTCTTTTCCTCTTAAATGGCGATCTTCCATTTTCTTCATTTTCTGCATAGAAAAAGGTAATAATCAGTCATTTTACGTTAATCACAAATCTCTTTAACTTTATCATAATCCTTCATCATATGCCCATCTTAGAATATAGAGAAGTTATGAATTAAAGAAAAAGATAAAGAAATGAGTGGCAATTACATACCTTTTCTAATGCTCAACACACCCCCCTGCTTACCCTTTTTCATGCCCTCATGAAAAAATTGTAATTGACATGCAAGGCAGTTAGGGAATAGGCTGGAGAAGGATTCTCAGTTAGAGGTCTACAACCATGATTCCTAGCTATGATTTCAAAAATATGCCCTGTCTGACCTTCAGGAAATTCATATAAGGCTCTATATCCTGGCGTAGGATACCAAATGATTGGACTTCGGAACCTACAACCTAACCAAGACGGGCCTTCTCTCAAGATGAGGTCACCATAGATAACCAAGCGGTCAGTAGCTAGCTTAAAATTCTCATAATTGAATGGCTCTTTGTCTTGGATATTCTGATTAGAAGTCTGGTATCAGAATTTGGCTACTGCTATGGCAAGGTATTTGATGGTTAGGAAGTATTCTACCCCTTGCTAGATGACTGTTGCGTGAATAGGTCCCAATATCTGGATCACTCCTTGAGTTCTCATTAAGCTCCTATGTTTATTCCATAATTGCAATGGGTTTCTAGGTTCACCCCTTACCCACAGATCTCACCCATTCTCCTATTTCTAGAAGATATTGTAAGCTTTAAGCCACTTTATCTGATTAACAACAAAAGAAATAAATGCCTGAAGTTGGACATCACCCACAAAAGGGCTAGGGTTCTTTTCTGTTTCTCCATCTAACACAAGATTGTGCAAATAAAATTCACATAACAATCGCTAAACTTTCACCCCGTAAAGCTTACAACAGTTATGAAATCATCAATGGTTTTAATCTCTATAGGCACTCGTGCCTTGACAACCTTAGTTTTCAATTGTAAATATCTTTCCATAAAAAACAAAGCATAGTCTTTTGCAGGTGCCCTACATGCTAGAACATCAGTATACATAGAACATAAGGTATCCATTTAATTCATAATTGTGTCTAGTCTATGGGTTACCTTTTTGACTCTTTCCTCTGCCCTTCGCCATCCATCGAAGGTCTGGCTTTCTGATGCATTGATGTTCTTTAGCTGTTGTTGTAACTTCTGATATTTCTCTTGAGGAACATTTTCCTCTGTGAGTTTTTCTATCATTTGTTGGGCTTGTGCCAAATCTATTTGCAGAGTTACTATCCTCAAGTCATTATCCATCATGACAATTTTGGGCTGGAGATCTACTTGGATATCCTTATTGCGACATCTGGTTTTTATATTCTGTGTTTCCTTCTCACGAACTGTCAGTACCTCTGTCTGGACTTCCTTATCACAGGCTGGTGTGTTGTCTGTTTGTGCTTCTGCATTTGTAACAGCCAAATGTTGTTCCTTGCGATTTTGAATAACAAGTTTGGCTTGAGTCCTCTTGGTCTTTTTCTTATGGTGTTTTGCCTGGGTGGCTGCACAATTTTCCCCAGGGGTTCCTTTTGAGTTCTTCCCCATTTTTCAGACTCTTATTTGTTGTCGAAGTTGCTTAATTACATTAAGCAATCTCTGTTGTTCCTTTTGCAACTTTTTCATTTCATCTGTTTTCTTAGAAGGAACAACCGTTTCTTTTCTCAGGCCTGGGCTTTGTACTTCAGGTATTGTACCTTCACCTTGGCCAATTTCCATGTTATCTTCTTGCAGCACTTCTTCAGTGTTCTGTTGATCAGGTTTTTCAGGGGTAGAAACCCTGGTTTGTTCTGTTGTCCCCTGGGTAGCTTCTTCTTCTACCTCTTCTTCATCATGAATTTCTTCGGGTGTATTCTGACTGGGGACAGATTGTTCTTCTTCCTCCTCCTCATCACCCATCTCCTCAGATGCACTCTTATCATGAGCAGATTGTTCCTGGGACTGTTCTTCTTCTTCCTCTTCGTCGCACATCTCCTCAAATGCGCTCTTATCATGGGCAGAGTGTTCCTACGGCCCTTCTTCGGTATGGGGGTTGAGTGGGCTGTGAGGTTGGACATACTGGCCCATACTGGCAAAAATTTGGGCCAATTCATCTTCTTGTAGAGGGTTTTGTAGTGGACTTTCACTGCGTTGTTTTGCTTCCTCCCCTTCTTCCTGACCAGATTTCTTAGTTTCCTCCTCCGGTTCTTCTTCTTCAGTCTCCTCTAATTCTTCCTCATTTTCCCCACCTTCAAGTTGTGAGGGTTTCTCATCTTGTAAATCATGTATTTCCACAGGCTGGCTAATGTTTCCCTGGACATTTCCTAGCATTCCTTTGCTTCTTGCCAATCTGACAGATTGTCTTCGTTTCGGTGATCTAATTGATGTGGTGGCAATGTGTTTTCGTTTTGGGGCTAGCAAGGCTAATCCCCAATCTATCAAGAAAATCGATTCTTCCCAACTACTCTGCTGTTGGGCAAGACTATAACTGACTATCAACTGAATTAAATCATGATGGCTTACTACTAATTCTACATGGTGATATTTTCTTATACTTCGAGCAACACCATGCAATAAAAAATTTAAGAACGCAGGAAAATTCACAGTGCATTTTTGCTTTAATACGGCTAATAGTTTGAGATGGCGTGGTCTTACCATGTCTTTTCTACCATCGCAAGTGATGTAGCTTTGGATAATTCTCGCCAATTCTTCCTAATGCTCTCCCAGAGTCGCCGGTAGGACACCTTTTCCTTTGACAGTAAGGTTTTTCCCTTCGCCTTGGAAGATGGTTATGGCATCTTGCAGTCTGACCTTTTTCAAAGTCCATACAGGTCCAATGGCTGGCAGTCCCAAAACTTCAGCAATTATGTCATCTGTGACTATTATTTGTCTCCCTCTCACCATGGAATGATTTTCTTGTAAATTTTGTAGAAATTCAATTGCCACCGTCTTGTTAGATTGCTGTAGACGGTTAAGGTAGGTTATCCATCCTACCCTTACTAAGATTTCATGTGCAGCGTCAGAGACCATCAACACATATAGCTCACTGCGAATTGATCTTCCTCCCATTTTGCTCAGGCTTAGCACACTGTAGAAACACAGAGATGACGATGGAACAGCAAGCTGTTCGAATTTTTAGCTCGTTGTTAGAAAAAACACAGAGAAGATGATGGAACAACAAGCTGTTCAAACTTTAAGTCACTGATAATTTTTACAGAGCAAAACACGGAAATGGCATTGGAACAGCAGGCCATGCATATTGGGAAACTCAATACCATTAGGCTTGTTATTCCTGAGTTTTGGTGAAGTCATAATACCTCCGAATAATGCGCTGACACATATTCCAGTGAATTATGGAGATCACCCGTGCCCCCCTGCAATGTGATAGGCCATCCTTAGCCGTCAAATAGAGGAGCAACATGTTGAACTGCAATCATATATAGATATATGACATGTTTACAAAAATGAGCGGATTACTGAAATCGAGGCTTACGATGGAAATCACTAATAAATATGGAAATGTCGTGATATGATGCGAGAAATAGAGGATAGGACAACTGACGTGAGTAAAATTTCTTATGCAATCATTATTCACTTTAACCATCATGATTGAGTTGTAAATGATTTTCATGTATCAAAGGTTCAAAAGGGTTATATGACATATTCTCATTTGAAATCACTATAAAGATATAAGAAGAAGGGTTTATAATGACTATTGGTGTATGAAAATTATGACTTCAATACCATCAACAGAGCTCTGTTGCCCACAGGTGTCCATAACCTTGACAGAGTTGCTTATTTCACCCTTGGAACCATAATCTTTTGTGTATGCCTAGGAAAGTGTTGTGCGATGTCAGAATGGAGGCCATTGTACTAGCTTGGTAACCAGATGAATCACAATGCCATTCACCAGGAAGGAGTGAAAGGTGGACAGGCCAGCTCGTGATGAGACCTCTTGTTCCAAGGAATTTTTATTTTTCTGATGTGCCTCTTGGATCATATCCCTAATGTGGTGGCCATAGTGGGAATGCCACTTCACTTTCTTCCTTATGATCATGGTAGGTTGGCTATTGATGAGACCCCCTATCCTTCATTTGAAAAATCATGTTAGTAATCATATAGATATGTATCTTTTCTTTTATTATTTTCTTTTATATAGCACTTTCCTATTTATATACAGAAGGTGGCTCATCACTCCTTATTCTTATTCAATAATAACGATCAAAGATAATTATGGAGATTTAGGAAGAACCATCATGATAAAAATAATCAATCAAATTGGTGTCAGTGAAAATAAAGACAGCAAAGTGATGTAAATAGTTGTGTCCTTTCTTCTTTTCTCTTGTTAATTCAAAGCAATTTCTCTAAAGATAACGATTTTTCTTTGGTTTGTTGATTTCAGTATCCTCTAGTTTTTGTATTCTTGCATAAATATATAGTTGTGCCTTAAATGACCATCACTCACAAAAGTCCTCTAAATGGTAAAACACACATACATAAAGAAGAAAAATGCACTAAAAAAAGTGTTGTTCTTTAGATGGAACAACTATTGTTTCTTTAGAGGGACAACAAAAGAATATTTTCACACAAAAACTGCAGTTCCTTTAAGAGGCACGACAATAAAAAAAAAAAAAAAAAAACATGCTCGAAACTGATGTCCCTGAAGAGGGGAACAACAGTTGTTCCTTGATCGGAGCAACAAATAAAGCAAGCGCAAACAAAAATGAGGAAATGTTGTTCTTTCAGAAAGGAACAACAAAATGAAAGTGTTGTTCCTTCGGAAAGGAACAACAAAAGTGCAGATGTGTTGTTCCTTCGGAAAGGAACAACAAAAAAATGAAAGTGTTGTTCCTTCGGAAGGAAAAGAAAAAATGCAGAAGTGTTGTTCCTTTGAAAAGGAACAACAAAACAAGAAAAATGTTGTTCCTTCGGAAAGGAACAACAAAATGCAAAAGTGTTGTTCCTTCGAAAAGGAACAGCAAAGCGAGAAAAATTTTGTTCATTCGGAAAGGAACAACAAAATTCAAAAGTGTTTCTCCTTTGAAAAGGAACAACAAAATGGCGAAAGTGCTGTTCCTTCAGAAAGGAATAACAAAATGTAAAAAAAATTGCAGAAATGCAGAAATCTGTATAGAAAGTAATTTATACAAACAGAACAGAAAAAGTTATGTACAAAATTTAAAAGCAATAAATTACTTAGTGAATCAAAGGCAAGGAAGAATTCTCTCCCTTAGCCAAAATCTGCATGTCAGAATTTTCCCGGAGTTGCTGGTAGAAGGATTCGCGAGTAAGCGGTTTATGGTACAGTCACACTCGGTGGCCATTTGCTTTAAAGGTATGTCTAGATCCGTCAATAATAGTCAAAGTAATAGTGCCATTGTCATGCACTTTCTGGATTTCATACAGTCCAAGCCAGCGAGTCTGAAGTTTTTCCCGGAAAATCCTGAAACCTGGAATCGTATAGGAGTGCCCAATCTCCTTCATGGAAGATTTTCCTTTTGATCAGGGTGTCATGCCATTTTTTCTCTCTGCTGTTGGATTAATGTAGTGTGTTGAAGATCCGAGAGCCTAATTTCATCTAGTTCATTAATTTGTTTAGTCTATTAGTCTATGCCTCATTTAAATCTAGACCGACCTCCTATGTTGTACTTAGCATTTGTATTTCGAACTCTATTGGAAAAATGGGTTCCTTTACAAATACTAGCTGATATGGCGAATAACCAGTGGTGTTTCTCCACTTTGTTCGGTATGCCCACAAGGCTTCCGGCGATCTTGTAGCCCAATCACGTCTATGTGACGCAATGGTTTTTGTTAATATTTTCTCTATGACTTTATTCGTGCTCTCTACTTGGCCATTTGCCTGTGGGTGATACGGAGTGGTAATCTTGTGCTAAATGTGATAGTTTTTTAATGTTGCAGCAATTTTATTACCTGCAAACTATGGTCCTTCGTTCGTGATTATGTCTCATGGGAGGCCATATCGCACAAATATTTGGAACAGGAAATGAATGACAGTGTCCTCTGTAGCTCTTGGAAGTTCCTTTGCTTCAACCCATTTGGTCACATACTCAGTTGCTACCAGAATATATGTTTTCTGATTTGATGATGGGTTGATTGGACCAACAAAATCGAGCACCCAATGCTCAAATGGTTCGATTACTAGCTATAGGTTCAAAGGCATTTCGTCGGACTATCCAGGGCGTCGTGCTCTTTGGCAACTGTCACAGGCTTGAACAAATTTCTTTGTGTCTTTGAAGATTGTGGGCCAGTAATACCTTATTTGCAGAACTTTGTGACCAGTTCTTCAATCTGTGAAATGTCTGCCACATGGTCCATTGTGATAGGCTTTCAGTATGTCAAATATTTCATCTTCATGGACGCATCTTTTGATGTGCATATCTGCCCCTATATGAAATAGGTAGCACCCAATCTAAGAAAATCGGGTACTACATTGCACAATCTGTTTTCGTTCATTGGGGGTCAGATGCTTTGGTAATTTTCCTACTACTAAATAATTTGCAACATTAGCATAGCAGGGCATCTTGATAGTAACAGCAAATAAATGTTCATCTGGAAATTTATCTTCAACTGCTGCTGCGTCCACTGGCTTTGGCATTCGTGAGAGAAAATCAGCTACAGGATTCTCTTTCCTAGGTCGATCTTTTATTGTGATGTCGAACTCCTGCAACAAAATCAACCATCTTGTTACTCTACCATTTGTAATTGGTTTATTTCCTAAATATTTTATGGCATAGTGATCTGTATATAGAACAATAGGATATCCAGTGATATAATGCCTAAATTTATTTACATCATGTATTATAGCTAAAAATTATTTTTCAGTAACAATATAGTTTAGCTCAGCGGGAGACAAATTATTGCTAATATAGTAGATTTCATATGGTTTTTTGTCTTCTTCTTGCCCAAGGACTACTCCAATAGCTATGTCCGAAGCATCTAATGAAATTTGAAATGGCAGGTCCCAATTTGGGCCTCTGAGCAATGGGGCTGTTGACACAAGATTTTTCAGATCCTCAAAAGTGATATCGCATTTATTTGTCCAAACAAAATCAACATTCCCTATTAGTGCATATATAGGTGCAGCTATTTCAGAAAAATGTTCTATAAATCTCCTATAATAACCAAAAATCCAAGAAAACTGCGTACCTCTGTCTATGTGGTAGGAGTAGGTATTAGCAAAATTATTTGAATTTTGGCTGGATCTACCTATATTCCAACCGCTGAGATATAATGACCTAGGATGAGTCCTTCAGTCATCATCATATAGCACTTTTCATGGCTCAAACAGAGCCTAGTGGCGATACATCATTGCAGCACCTTTTCTAATGTGTCTAGTGCTCGGTCGAAATCATCTCCATATGGTGTGAAATCATCCATGTATACTTCGAGCCCTTTATTTATTAAATCTGAAAAGATGTTGAGGATGGCCCTTTCAAATGTGGTAGGAGCATTGCATAGGCCAAAGGGTAGGACTCTGTAGGAAAACGTTCCCCAAGGATATGTAAAAGTAGTTTTTTCCTAGTCTTCAGGGGCAATCTGAATCTGATTGTACCCACTGAAGCCATCCAAGAAAGAAAAGAATTTCTTTCCTGCTAATGTATCTAATACTTGATCAATGAATGGAAGGGGAAAGTGGTCTTTCTGGGTTGCTTTGTTTAATTATCTATAATCTACACAAATCCTCCACTTTCCATTCTTATTTAGCACCACTACTAGCGGAGAGACCCACTTGCTATTGGAGATCAGATAAATAAAGTTTACATCCAAAAGTTTTTGTAGTTCAGCTTTCACAATGTCTTTTAGGTGAGGGTTAAGTCTCCATCAGGGTTGGCGAATAGGTCTCACATCCTTTTCTGTATAAATGTGGTGCGTACATAGTTGGGGATCGATTCCCTTCATGTCTGAATAATGCCATGCAAAAGCTTCCTTGTATTTTCTCAGTAGTTGGACCAGCTTTTCTTCTTGTTCAGGAGTCAGGTTATTATTAATGTTCAAGGTTTTTCCTGGCTCAATCTCCATAGTTTTGTTGTTTGAAATAGAGGTAGTGGGTATTGTTTGATCATGAGTGTCTTTGAGATGATCTTCTTCTAGTTCATTGTCAAATGTTGCCTCTATCATGTGACATTGTATGTGGGATCTGGATTTAGCTTGGTTAATGAAGTTGTTAATAATATCATCCTTTGTTTGATCTTTAAAATTGAGGGCATCTTCTATGGTTAATGGGGATCTAATGTTTTCTATGAGGTATGATACAGGATGTTTTTTAGTCTTTATTATTGTTAGACTTGGCTGGGCTGGAGGGTATAGGGCTAGATTCTTTATATTACTTCCTCTAGTTATGGTCATACTGCCTGGTCGGCAGCCAATGTAAGCATCAGCGGTCGCAAGCCAAGGTTTGCCTAGAATTAATGGGTGTCCATCAAGTTGATTTTTGGGGTTTATTATCAAAAAGTTGGTAGGATATTCCTAGGAATCAATGGATACCATGACATCATGTAGTGTATCTTCTGGCCTAACTATTGATCGGTCAACCAGTTCTAATAAGGTGGAGGTTGGTTCTACTGATGTAATGCCCAGTTTTTGACAAGTGGTGGTTGTTAAAATATTAATTGCAGCCCCTAAATCAACTAAGGCATTTGAAAAGGTTTGTCCATTGATTTGCATTGTCACTATTGGATTTCCTAGGTCTTCATATTTGACAGGTGCTTCTCTTCCTGACAACATATCAGATAGGGTGCCAACTACTTGGACTGTTGGGTTATTTGTTATTATCCTCCTTGGTTTTTTTATACATAGCTCTTTGATGGTCTCTGCATATATTGGGATATCTTAGATAGCTTGGAGGAGTGGGATTTTTATGTACAAATTCTTTAGTTCTCCCAGAATATCGAAGTCAGGATGTTCTATAGGGCGCAGTATGATTAATCGTTCTGGGAATGGGGGAGAAGATGTGTTTGCTTGGTCATGAGTCTGTTGTATGACCACATCTTCTTCTTGTAATGGTTGTTCTATGGGTAACTGATTTTCAACTTGAACATTTTTGTCTCCCTCGGTTGCTATTATGCGCCCATACCTTAATTGAAGGTCGTTGGACTTCCTTAGATCGGTTTCTAGTTCTGGTGTTTCAATTATTTGAATGGATTGAACTGGTCTATTATTTGGGTTCAGGTTGGGTTGGGCTGGGAGTTGCGGTCTTAAGTTGGACTGGGGATTTTGTTGTAGTGCTAGCAGTGTAGGTTGAGGGAGTGGAATGGTTCCTGCTGGCTGATTCATCGGTCTTCGCCAATTTGTCTGCTAGGCTTGACTCTATGAAGTGGGAGGGGACCATTGTGTTGGATATGCATTGTTTTTCCAATATGGTGGAGCGTAGGGAAAATTTGGCCAATTAGGTTGGCTTACTTGATTCGGCCATGGTGATGATGAAGGAAATGGTTGTTGTGACCAGTTTGAGAAGGGAGGTTGATTTTTCCACATTGTATTATATTGTTGAGCATGATATTGCAGAGGCTGGAAAGAAGAAGATGGATCAGGGAACATACCTGATTGTCGTGGCTGCCATTGACGGTGCTAATTAAGTAGGTACATCGGTTCTAGTTCTTCTTCCACTTCTTTGTATACTGCTTTCAAACCAGGAAGTGAGGGGCAGTTCTTCGTAGAGTGGTCTATTGTACAGATAGCGCAGACTTGAATTGCATCTAGTAGGCACTCTTTGTGGCTGTGTTTCTTTCTGCATCTGGGGCAGAATATTGCCAGATTTTTCTCTTTTCTGCTTGTTTCTATTTCGCTCGCATAATATCGAGCTGCATTGTCAGAGTCCCCAATATATCAGTTTTGAAATTCTCCAGTAAATTTCCAATTTATACGTGAGTTACTCCTTCTCCAGAGATCTTTTTATCCCTTGTAAACCTGTCATGTTCCACTGGTTTTAGCCTTGTGCTACCTTGTGAGCTCCTGATACATAAATCAATGATGTTAGCAAAATCTTCTTGATAGATGTCTCCTTTTCCCATATTATTTAGTGTTTCAATCCATGTTCCTTCATACCTTTAATTAATGTTGTTTTTAATACATTGTCAGGTAAGGGTAATGATGCATACAGAGATCTTTGAAGATTATACTGAAAATGTTCAACATATTCTTCTAGTGTCTCATTAGGTCTAGCTACCATCTAAAATATTTCATCTTTTAACTCTCTGGACCTACAATAATCATGATATTTCTTCAGGAAGGCACCTTTCATCTGATCCCAGTCATATATAACACCTCCACCTAACCCCATAAACCATCGTAAAGCAACTCCTTTTAATGTAGAGGGAAATAGTTTTAGCTTTTGGGGATTGGTGGTAAGTCGTACCCCCTACATAGCACATCAAATTCAAACAAAAATGTGTCTGGATCTTCTGATGTTAAGCCATGAAATGTAGGGATATGCTGGAGAGGAATGGCCTTCATAGGTGCATTAACTACAATATCTACAATAGGATATTGCAGTGTGGAGGTTTGGGGGGTTTGCTGGTTCTAGGCCATTTGGTCAAATATGTGCCAATAACCTTCTAGGATTTCTAGGAGGGTATTCCTAGGCTGGCTAGAAGGAGCAGGAATGGCCTTAACAACACTTCCTTTGTCCGGGATGATGAGAGTTCCTTGTTGAACTAATGTCTGGGGGGATTTTAGCTCTTCAGGTTTTCAGCTTCGTTCAGGATGATTTTTGCAGCACTTCCCTTATCTGGGCTGCTTAATGGTTAAACTATTCCAAGGGGAGATCTTGGTTCTTCAGTTTCCCCTGTTTCTCCTCTCCCTTCATGGAGATTACTAAGGTTCCCTTCTTGCAATGATTTTGGGCTAGAATTCTCAATTTCTTGAAAATATTGCTCCTTTGTTTGGCTGTGCACCTTAGCAAAGGCTACAGATGGTGATCCTGTGGCCTGAAGGGAACTAGTAGGTTGTCTAGAAGCAACTTTTCTAGGTCCCATTGAAGGTTGAGATTCTACTTTTTTAAGGATTTTTTCTATAATGGTCGATTGGCCAAGGGTCACCGGCCCCTTAGCTTTATCAGGTTTGGGTAGAGGTTTAAGATTCTTTTCAAGATTTTTCTGCTTAGTCATGCACACAAATCAAATGCTTATTTCTACCCAAAATAACAACAAATATGCAGGAAAGAGGGTGGGGGAGTAGGGTTGTTACATGCTCCGCACGCAGGTTCTTACCTTCCATTTTTAAAACCCAATTCTCTCCTAGCAGGTACTTACACTACTCTCTCTTCAAAGGAAACAAATGACTACACTTTTCCCTGGCAATGGCACCAAAATTTTGATCAGTAAAAGGGTATTTTTAACCTCTATTTACCTTACATTAATTATCAATCCAGGTACGATTTGTTATCTCAAGAGTGTACTCAGCCTAAGGCAGTCACTTGTCAAGAGTAATGCTAGTAGTATAGTGCTTTTACAAAAGTAAATAAATGTTGGAAACAAACTATAAATGTAATGGCAAGAAATTGAAATGCTTTGTAACTAAACCATTCACTTAACAAACTATAGCACTCATCAATCAAGGATGCATAAATGATAACTATTTCCTTTGTAAACTGATGCAAATGAAAAACCAATCAAAGAGAATATCTCCAATCTGGAAACTAGACAGCAATAGTTAATGTTTGCTACAGTTGCAGATCGTTCTATTCACACCAAAGCAATTACTCAAAATGACAATTCAATTAACAGAAAAGGAACAACAGTTAATCTATTGAAAAGATCGAACAACAAGGCTTGACTTATAGGAAGGAACTAAGCAGCAATTGTAATCTAAAGGGTTTGAGTAGCAATCTCTAACTAGTAAGTGAATTGAACAGCAAACCAAGAATGGAATGGCAAGCTTAAATAAGTCTACAAAATATTGAACAGCAAACTAAATCAAATATAAACCCACAACGAACTAAATCACATGTTAACACACAGTGAATCTAGAATGATGGAATCAGTAATATGAGTTTAGCATAATAAATATTAACCACAGTTATAAGGGAACAACAATTGCAGTTGCAATGGGATGGTAACCTGAATGAACAACAATCACAATTAGAGGTAAACCATAGCTAAATGAACAACAATACCAATCTATAAATGAACAGTAATGTTACTCTGTAAACAAATAGTAATGTTACTCTGTAAACAAACAGTAATGTCAATCTGTAAATGAACAACAATGCGATATGATTTCAGAATGAACAACATAACATTTCAGTTGCAAATGATAATCTTACTATTCAAATACGAATTAAATATAACAGAGCCAATAAATGAAATGTTAAGGAACAACAGATTACTGAATGAAGCAAGGAAAGAAAACCAAACCACACACAACTTGTAAATGGGAAATAATGATATAGGAAGCAAGTGATCCACTAGGGTCGGGCCCTTAGCCACTAGGGACGCATTGCTGCGGTTAGTCCAGAATCAAAGACGAAACAACAACAAAGTTTATGTATTAATCATGAAAACATAGTTACAGTAATCGCTCTTTTAAGAGAGTCGATGATCAAATTTCAGTTTGCAATAGCAAATTCTATAAAACAAAAATAATTTGCCTGCTAGGCTAGCAGCACTATCCCTTTTTATAGTGGCCAAGTGGAAATACCAAAAATACAGATATTCTCAAGGTAGTGATCCCTCAGGATCAAAGGATCCTGAGGGATTTCCATACTGTTATTCTTCAGTTATCTCTTTGTGCTCTTGCGCTGATATGGAATTTCTTCTTCCTTTTCCTAGCCCATGTGCTCTGATCTCAATTGCCTCGTCTAGATGTGGTTCCCTATCAAAGGGACAACAATTGGTTTTGCCTTGTCTTTTCCTCTGAAATGTCTATCTTCCATTTTCTTCATTTTCTACATAGAAAAAGGTAATAATTAGTCATTTTACGTTAATCACAAATCTCTTTAACTTTATCATAATCCTTCACCATATGTCCATCCTAGAATATAGAGAAGCTATGAATTAAATAAAAATATAAATAAATGAGTGGCAATTACATACCTTTTATAATGCTCAACACCAGAGACATCATTCTATCCATCTGTTCAAGGATTCCACCGTCCAACTTCCAATACAAATCCAAAGACCCCCTGAACTTTAAAAACTAGCCTAAAATCCCAGCAAACAAAGCTAAAACATATAGAGAGAGCCCTCTCTGAGTCATAGGTTGGATAGAGCCTATACTTAAAAGATAGGTTTGTGGTTACCTCGGTCATTTCCTTCTTCTGATAACTTCTAGGGAAAAATTCTGAGTGATAATAGAAAGTATACTTCACTGGAATGAAGTGCATAACCTTTGTCAAACTGTCCACCAAAATCATGATGGAATGATGTTGTCTCACTTTCCTCGACAAACTTGTGATAAAATTCATGGAAACGACCTCTTATTTCCATTCTGGAATCGTAATCGGTTGTAGCAGTCCACCTGGATTCTTACACTCTACCTTACAATCCTGATGTTCGAAACACCTAGCCACAAAATCTACTACATCCTTCTTCATATTCGACCAATAATAGAATTTCTTCACTGCGGTCAATATCTTCTGTTAGCCTAGGTGACCTGAATATGGTTTCGCACGAAACTCCCTCAAGATAATGTTATTGATACCACTATTGTTTGGAACATATATCGCATCCCTAAATCTAACCAATCCATCTGTTGTAATATAATAGTCCAGATCCTTTGCACCTACACTTGCACCTCTACCTCTACTACTACCTATACATGTGCTCCGCTGCAAACTGTGCACAATCTCCATACACCTGAGATCCTATTGACCTACCTGCAATATCCTATCATGTAAGTCTATCCCATAGGAGATGATAGGTCCTAAGTGATTTACTTGTACCCACCTACTACGATCATCTACCACGCTATTCTCCTCTCCTTTGATGTACCTTATCTCGAAGTCAAATCACTAATTGTGGCCAACCATCTAGCTTTCTAGGTGTTCAGATTTGGTTGGCCAAAAAAATACCTTAGCTCAATGTGATTACTCATCAGCACAAACCTCTTGCCAAGAAGATAGTGCCTCCACATCTTCAATGCATGTATTATCATTGTTAACTCAGTATCATGTGTTGGGTAGTTCTACTCATTCCCATTTAATTTTCGAAACTCACAACATACCACCTGTCCATCACACATAAGGACTCCACCAATTCCTCTTTGGCAAGCATATGTACATACTACAAACTCCTTGTCTAGATCTTTAATTTTTAACACTGGTGCATGTGTCAACAACTAATTAAGTTGCTCAAAACTGGCCTCACACTCCTCTGTCCATTCAAACTTCTTACCTTTCCTCTGCAAATGATGTAATAGAATAAACAATATGTGAGAAGTTCCAGATGAACCTTTTATAATAGCCTGCCAATCCCATGAAGGATCTCACCTCATTCACATTCCTAGGAGCTACCACTCCATGATGGTCCTTATCTTTTCTAGATATACTGCAATTTCCTCCTTTGAAACAACATGTCCCAAGTAGTGTACCTCAATCTAAAAGAAACTGCACTTGTTGAGATTAGCACACAACTGATGCTCTCTTAACTACCTTAACACTGATGCTAAATGCTCAGCGTGTTCTTCCTCATTTTTAGAATATACCAATATGTCATCAATGAACAAACTTATCCAAATATGGACGTAATACTATTCATTAAGCTTCCTATCCCTTTAGTTGAACTTTCCAAAAACCCTAGTTATAAAAATCAAGTGTCTAATTGGATACAGTCCTCTACTGTTGATGCTAAGGGAGATGTTATTTTGTAGGATGAAAAGCCCTCAGTAGTGTTTGGACCTAGTTTTGTTATGATTAATGACATTCTTCCACCATTTTACGTAACTCTAAAAGTTCATCACTTTATTTTTTATAACTGCATGCTAGACTCTAGAGCTTCTCATAACCTTATGTGAAAGGTAATTATGGACCATGTTCAGTTACAAGTTACTCGTTCTTATCATGATGTTTACACCTTTGATTCAAAGAAAGTACCATGCCTAGGATTGATCAAAGACCTAGTTGTGACCTTAACCCAAATACCTATCAAGGGTATAGTTTTAGACATAGTTTTCACTGATATTCCTGCCAAGTTTGTTATGCTCCTTTCTAGATCATGCTCTACTAAACTTGGAGGATCACTTCAAATGGACGCGTCTTTTGCAACTATTCTAGTATATGGAGGTGAACATTTAAGGTTATATAGGGAAGTCAGATTCCTTCATATTGTTTGTAGGTATAATCAAGAAAAAAATCACCTTATCTATGTAGTAGATTAGGATTTTGGTTTCTTTCAGTTATCTTTACAAAATTCATCAAACACTCAACTTGCCATTGAAAATACAGTTTCCAAACCTAAAATTGTAGAATCAGATATATGGAAACTTTATTTTGATGGCTCTTGCTCAAAGGAAGGAGCAGGAGCAGGAATTGTTTTAATTTCACCAAATAAAGAAAACATAACTCAATCATGTAAACTTGAATTTGAGGTCACCAATAATGTGGCTGAGTATGAGGCTTTTCTTCTTGGTCTTGAGCTAGATAAGAGTCTAAAGGTTCAAAACTTGAGTGTCTTTTTTGATCGTGAGCTAATAGTGAAGCAAGTTAGAAATTTGTGTCAAACAAAACACCCAAGACTTAGGTCCTATAGAAATGAGGCTTGAGATACAATTGGAAATTTCTTCCAAGGATTTAACATAAATTCTATACCCAGAGATGAAAATATGCATGCTGACTCACTAGCTGTCTCAGCAAGCTCTTTCAAAATCCTTGAGCTAGTATTGCTAGAGTACCAGATTCAAGTCAAGTATAGACCATCAATTCCTGATAACCTTAAACACTAGCAAATTGTTGAGGATGATGAACAATTAAAATCTTTCCTTCAAGTCATTGATGAAATTTCAAATATGAAAATTGAAGAAGATCAAAAACATGTTCAGGAATCAAATCACCAAAGCCCAGAATCTTCATTTAGTCCTAAAATTTTTGATGATGATATCATCCAATTATCAAATAATTTTATTCCCAAAGGATTAGTTGCATTGGAAAAACTATTTGATAATAATGATGTTTCTAAAAACTCCTTGTTTAAATCACTTGAAGAAGAAATCAAAGAATGCAATAATGGGACTTTAAATGATGTGAGAAATGTAAAATTGTCATCAACCTTGCCTTTGGATGGGAAAATCAAATACTTGAATCTTCTTAAAAATTACAAAGATGTTTTTCCCTGGTCTTATAATGAGTTAAGAAATTATGATACATCTTTGATTGAGCATAAGATTCCTTTGAAAATAGAAGCAAGACCCTTTCAACAAAAACTAAGAAGAATAAATCCCATACTACTTCCAACTATTGAGAAAGAGCTTAAAAAGCTGCTTGATTCTCATATCATAGTACCTTTAAGGTATTTTGACTGGGTAGCCAACCTAGTTCCTGTCAGAAAGAAAAATGGTGAGATTAGGCTATGTGTAGACTTCTGAAATCTGAACAAATAATCCTTAAAGGATAACTATCCATTGCCCAAAATGGATCATCTACTTCAGAAAGTTTCAGGTGCAAATAGGATTTGTATGCTAGATGGATTTTCTGGCTACAACCAGATCATGGTAAGTCAAGCTGACCAAGACAAAACTACTTTCACCACTCCTTGGAATACATTAATGTATGCTAGAATGCCATTTGGGTTGATGATATGAATTTGATTGCTAGTTAATACTATGCTAGTATCATTTCCAAATATAAAATTTTATTTTCTTTGGTTTGCTCATCCATAGATAGTTTATGCATGAGCATGTGATTGTCAATTCATATAACTTGGTGAAATTTAGTGTTTTGCATGAACTTAAAAGTAGGAATTTAAATGGATGAAAAGAAGCATATAAAACATAGCAATCATAAATAACAGAGCTCAATACACAAATTTTTGTTGAAGGAGTTCACCCCTCCGAGGCTAAATCTCCTTGGTCCAACTTCATAGTGTGGACCTTTGTATTAGCTTCAATAGTGATAAAATTGGTGTTAGATGCATCCAATTCTCTTGGAACCTATTCCAATGAGTTTAAAACATTCAAATCTATCATAAATGACTATTTGTTTACTCAATTTGGTTGCCAGCTACTCTGGGAATGGCCTCCAACACCTGGTGGCCCTAGGATTAAAATGTCTTCAAGTGACCAAAAACACCTGTTGATGACCTATTATGCCTCTGAAACCTACTCCAATGAGTTCCTAGCATGCCAATTATCCAAAACTAATGATTTTTTTACTCAATTGGGTTACCAACTGCTATGGTAATGGCCTCCAACAACTGTTGGCCCTAGGCTTCAAAAATATTCAAGTGAAGAAAAACACCCGTAGATTACCTCTTCTGCCTTTACAACCTACTCCAATGAGTTCCCAACATGCCAATAGCCAAAAATGACTACTAATTTTCAAAATTTGGCTGAGAAATGATTAAGTTATGGCTCAAGCAGTTTTTCCTAGAAAACCTCTGCTAAATCTAGAGAGGCTCGAGTTAAGTCTGCCAAGTTTGGTGGCGGTTCCAAATTTAGTGGCTCTACCATAAAGTCAGCCAACTTAATTACAGATTAATTAAATGCTAAACTAATTAGTGGGTCACTAATCCTACTTAACAGTTGGCCCCTAGCTCCTGGTTTGGGCGCTTGGTCACATGGGGTGGGGGCTGGCCCGCGGGGCTCTTTTTTACCAAACTTTTAGAAACTCTAACTTTTTCATATGATGTCAGTTTTTCGAACTGTCCACAACGATGGAATCCTGGAGACGAACTCTATCCAGTCATTCAGGTCTAAAGTAATTCTAAGAACTTTCATTTTTTAGCTAAAATACTAATCCCTGATCAGTTGACCAATGCGAAGCCACTTTCCAGAGAGCCATGGATCTAGAATTTTTACGTAAAACATATGAATTTACTAGCATTTATCTAGACGATTTAATTTTTTTTTATTCTGGTGAAAATTATTTAAAACACTTGAGCAAGGTTTTTGACAGATGCAGGAAATTTGGCATATCTATCAATCTGAAGAAATCTTTATTTGTTGTAAAGGAAGGGAAATTAATGGGGCATATAATTTCCAAGGAGGGAGTTATAATTGAAGCAAAGAGAGTTTTAGCTATTCAGACCCTATCTCTACCAAGGAATAAGAAAGAGATACAAACCTTCTTTACGAAAATAAATTTTCATAAAAGGTTTATCCCTAATTATGTAGAGATAGTAAAGGATATAACTGACATGCTAAAGAAAAACAATGAAGTGAAATTGACAGTTTCTACTAGATATGCTTTTGATCGGATCAAAAAGGCTATATCTAAGGCCCCTACATTAGCAAGTCCTGATTATTCTTCACCATTTGGCATATTTTCTTTTGCATTCGAGACAACCTTAGCTGTTATACTTTTACAGAAGAGCACAAATGGCGATGACCAACCAATAGCCTTCTTTTCCAAAGTCATGAGGGATGCTGAGCTTAGTTATGATATTATTGAAAAAAAAGCTTATGCCTTAATCCAAGCCCTCAAAGTGTTTAGAACCTATGTCTTGCATTCACACATTACAGCTTGTGTCCCTAATCATGTTATTAAAATTGTTTTGTCCCAGCCCGATACTGCTGGAGGAAGAGGAAGATGGATTGCTAAAATCCTTGAATTTGACCTTGAAATTAATACCACAAAGCTAGTAAAGGTTCAAAGCCTAGCCAAATTGTTAGCTGGATCCAATTGCAAAGTATTGGGGATAAATTTGGTTTCTAAAATTTCATTTGAGGAGAATCCACAACAATCTTCTTCAATTTAATCTGAGGAGAATCCACAAGAACCTTCTTCAATTTTATTTGGGGAGAATCCACAAGAAATTCTTTTGATTTGGGGTAGCATCGGATGTGCTCTAGCCACGAAATTTGGTGGAGAGATTGGGGCTCATGTGATATCCAATACCCAGAAAGGGTTTGGGTAGATTCTAAGTAGATCAGGAGATATTAAAATAATTAATATTTTTAATGGAGTCCCTAAGTCTAAACTTAGGGAAAATAAAATATTAATGTGTAATAATATGAATCTGTATTAGAATGGTGCAAAAGACATGGATCAAGCCAAATCTAATCTTAGCTATTGATTAGGGACTTAATCTCGGTCGTTGGGATGTCAACAAGAAAAGTATAAGAGGAGGCTTGAGGGGCATTTGGAGAAGACACTGAGGGAGACCAGTTAGTTGAATTTCTGGAGCGGGGTTTGCTGAGAAATTGAACCAGTGGTCTGGAGAGTAGTCAAGAGGTAGCAAGTACGAAGCAGAGAGACAGGATATCATCACAAAGGCAGAAGAGGCAGACATAGAGCTAGAGGAAGCCACACAGAGGCAGGAGAGACTGCGCAGAGCCAGAATGGCCTGCGTCATCCATGCATAGGCAGAAGGAGTGAAGAAAAAGGCCAGAAAGGTTGCACATAGCCTTAGTAAGTTAGCACAAAGGGTTTCAGGCCAACGCAGAGGATTTGAGGCTGACGCAGAGGGTTTTAGGCTGACACATAGGTCAGTGGGGCCTACGGTGGATTCATAAGAACTGTTGAAAATTTGTCCATCCGTGGGTAAGCCAGTTTGGCACCTTGTTTTACTAGAAAATGACTGAATAATAACATCCTCCCTTGCTGCACCAATTTTCCCACATTGGATTTTTCCTGGGATATTAGTGTAAAATAACTTTTTCAATGTGTGCATATGTTTGTTTCTATATTACAGTGTGATATCTGTAGCAGTATTTATTTTAATGTTTATTGAAATAATTTCATGAATAACTTATGTTGAAATAAGTAGGAAAAGTAAATGAGTTTCTATAGTGATAGAATTTTCACATGGTATCAGAGCAAGTAATGAGAGACAGAAAGGGAAAATTAGTTATGGGTCGAGACCGCGATGTATAGGCATCCACCTTAGGGGACTCTCACAAATTTTCAGAAGATTTCACAAGAGAGGGAGATTTTGATTTCTCTATGTTGGCTTCCAAGTTGGAAAAAGAAGTGGCATGCATGACTAGTGTTGCATCATCATAAGTATGGTATAAAGACAGTGGAGCCCCATGGCATATGAAGGGAATCAGGAAGTGTTTCTCAGAATATCGAGAAGAGAAGATGAACTTTTAGATCACCATGGGGAACAAGGCAAAATGTACTCTAGTAGGAATGGGTACCATAGTTTTTCAGAAAAAATCAGGAGAGCGGTTCTGTGCCACAAATGTACTGCATGTACCAAGATTGGGGATGAACTTGCTGTCTGTGTCACAACTACAAATCAAGGTCTATGATGTCTACTTTATCGAGGAAAAGGTATATGTAAAACACCTGAGTTTGAAAACAAAAGTGCAAATCGAGATCAAAAGTAATCAGTTGTATAGATTACAACTAGAATTTCTAATAGAACTAATAGGCAGTCATGAGGACAAAGACCTAAACAAACTATGGCACAAAAGGATGGGTCACTTGTAGCATGGAGCTCTAAGAATTATCAGGAGCACTGTAACAGGAGTTACGGATCTGAGTACAGAACAAGATGATGTATGCAGGAGATGTGCTCTAGGAAATTATGCTAAGGCTGCATTTCCTAGGAGCAACGATAGGGCCAAGAGTGTACTAGGATTGATACACTCAGATATCTGCGGACCTATATTTTTCAAAGCTCTCAGTGGTGCCAAGAATTTCCTTACCTTCATTGATGACCACTCAAGGAAAACTGAAAACCAAGGATGAGGTTTTCTGTCGATTCAAAGAGTTTAAGGCTCTAGTGGAGAATCTGACAGGTAAGAAAATAAAAGTCTTGCAACTAGATAATGGTGGGAGTATGTTGATAAGGACTTCACTGATTATTGTGCTAAGGAGGGCATCAGAAGAGAGTGGACAACTCCCTACAGTCCGAGGCAGAAGGGAAAAATAGGACTATTGTAGAAGCAGTTAGGGCCATGATGTATGATCAGGATATGCCAAAATTCTTGTGGGCGGAAGCATGCAACATAGTTGTCTGTGTTCAGAATAAGACTCCTCATTAAGCATTGGGCAAGATTACTTCAGAGAAAGTCTTCACTGCGAAGACACCTGAAGTCAATCATTTAAGGATATTTGGGAGTTTGGCATATTATCACATACCGGAAGAAAAGAGGAAGAAGATGGATCAGACTGTAGAAAAGGGGTATCTAGAAGGATATAGTGAGAATGCTAAGGCATACAGGATCTATCTTCCAGGGAGCAAGAAGGTAGTAGTACACGAGATTTAAAGTTCATGGAGCACAGAGATTTCGAAGATCTCACGAAATGCCTTCCAAGGAGCAGTCGAAAGAGGATCTGTTGGTCATGCCTCTTTAACCAATGGAAGTTAAGAATTCTTCCTCAAATCAGGAAGATTCTTAGGATGAGGAAGAGGAGTGAACAAAAACACCTATTGACAGAGGAAGAACCAATAGGGAACTTCATCAGATTCTGCGTGATGCAAAGAACTTCATTGGAGAGCCAAGGAATGGTAAAAGGGACCGAAAACAACCAGACAAGTATCAGGTGTTAGTAGCTCAGGATGGAGAGCCTGCCAGCTTCAAGGAGGCAGCTCAACATCAGGTTTGGTTAGATGTGATGGTGAAGGAGTATAAATCCATAATGGTAAACAATGTCTGGGAGGTGCTGTCAAGGCCTCAAAATAGATTTATGGTAGGTTCAAGATGGATCTACAGGATCAAATATGCTACGGACGACAATGTTGAAAAATACAAGGCCAGGTTTATGGCCAAGGGGTATGCTCAAAAGGAAGGGATTGACTATGAGGAAACCTTCACCCTGGTAGCCAAGTATACATCTATTAGGACCGTGATATCTCTTGTAGCCCATATGGGATGGGAGATCCATCAGATGGATTTCAAGATAGTATTTATGAATGGGGTAATAGAAGAAGAAGTATACATGGAACAACTAGACGGCTTTGAAACTCATGAGAAGAAGTCTCATGTATGCATACTGAAGAAAGCCTTGTATGGGCTGAAGTAGGCAGCAAGAGTGTGGTATGGTCAAATATATGGCTACTTGTAGAAGATGGGGTTTGTTAAGAGTGATGCGGATCCGAATCTCTACTATCTGGTCGTAGAGAATGAGCCACTTATCTTAGTATTATATGTCGATGATCTCTTCTTGACATGATCATCCAGACTCATTGAAGACTGAAAAAAAGAATCTAGCCACAGAGTTCGATATGGAGGATCTAGGATGAATGCACTATTTCCTAGGGTTGGAAGTTTGGCAGCAAAAAGGAGAAATCTTCCTTGGGAAAGGAAGATATGTTACAGAAATCCTGAAAAGGTTCAGGATGGGAGACTGCAAATCTATGGCTATGCCAATGATCACCAACTGGAAAAAGATTTATGAAACAAAAGATAAGGATGTTGATCCCACCCTATACCAACAACTCATAGGGTCCTTGATGTATCTAGTCAATACTAGGCCATATATTTGCTATGCTGTCAACACCCTCAGTCAGTTCATGGTGGAACCAATGAGGGGTCACTGGGAAGTAACCAAGCACGTTCTCCGGTATTTACAGGGAATAGTTGATTATGGGCTCTTGTACAACAAGGGGAAGGATATTAGGTTGAGTGGATTTACTGATGCAGATTGACCAGGAAGTTCAATGGATCAGAAAAGTACCTCTAGGTACTGATTCAACATTGGATCAAGAATGACCTCTTGGTGTAGTAGGAAACAGAAGTCTATGACTCTGAGCTCATCTGAGGAAGAATATATGGCAACAAGCACAACTTCTTGTGAGGCCATATGGCTTAGAAAACTGTTGGTAAACCTATTCAAAAGAAATATGGAGGCGACCAGGATCATGTGTGATAATCAGAGTTGCATGAAACTCTCTGAGAATCCAGTATTTCATGATAGGTTGAAGCATATTGATATCCGGTGTCACTTTGTCAAAGATTGTGTCCAACGAGGAGCTATATAGTTGAGCTACACTCCTATAGGGGAACAAGTGGTAGATATCCTCACTAAGGCCCTTAGAAAGTCAAAATTTGGCTACTTAAGGGAAAAGATGGGGATCATAAAGAACCCCTTTTAGAAGTAGTGTGTTAGCAGCACGAATGAATTGAGAGTTGTAGTGTTGGGAGAAAGGACCAACAACAACACAGATGCAGAGGGAGTTGCAGTGTAGATGCAGTGTTGAGAGAGAAGACCAGCAACAACACGGATGCAGAGGGAGCTATCATACAGATGCAAAAATGGTAGTAGTAGAGTCATGGGTAGCAGTACAGGAGGCAGAAATGCAGAGGATGTTGAGCAAGAAGACCTAGCATCAGCACAGGTACCGATGTCAAATGATTAGAGTAATAGTCAGTGAGGAGTATTGCTAGAGCACAGTCCTCGCTAAGAGGGAGTGTTGATTTGGGGTAGCATCGGATGTGATCTAGCCATGAAATGTGGTGGAGAGGTTGGGGCTCTTGAGATCTCTAATACCCAGAAAGGGTTTGGGCAGGTTCTAAACAAATCAGGAGATATTAAAATAGTTAATATTTTTAATGGATCCCTAAGTCTAAACTTAGGGAAAATAAAATATTAATGTGTATTAATATGAATTTCTGTTAGAATGGTCCAAAAGACATGGATCAAGCCAAATCTAATCTTATCCATCGATTAGGGACTTAATCTTGACCGTTGAGATGTCAACAAGAAAAGTATAAGAGGAGGCTTGAGGGGCACTTGGAGAAGACACTGAAGGAGACTAGTCAGTTCAATTTATGGAGCGGGGTTTGCTGAGAAATTGAACCAGTGGTCTGGAGAGCAGTCAGGAGGTAGCAAGTATGGAATAGAGAGATGGGAGATTAGCACAGAGGCAGAAGAGGCATACACAGAGCTAGAGGAAGCCACACAGAGGTAACAGAGACTGCGCAGAGCCAGAAGGGCCTGCGTCATCCACGTAGAGGCTGCAGGAGTGACGCAAAAGGATAGAGAGGTCGCGCAAAGCCTCAATAGGCTAATTAAAATGGTTTCAGGCTGATGCAGAGGGTTTTAGTCTACCGCAGAGGGTTTAAGGCTGACGCAGAAGTCCATGGGGCCTACGCTGGATTCAAAAGAACTGCTGAAAATTTGTCCATTTGTGGGTAAGCCAGTTTGGCACCTTGTTGTACTAGAAAATTATTGAATAATAACATCCTCCCTTGCTGCACCGATTTTTCCACATTATGTTTTTCTAGGGACATTAGTCCAAAATAACTGTGTCAATGTGTGCATATGTTTGTTTCCGTATTATAGTGTGATATCTGCAGCAGTATTTATCTTAATGTTTGTTGAAGTAATTTCATGAATAACTTATCATGAAATAAGTAGGAAAAGTAAATCAGTTGTTGCAGTGATAGAATTTTCACAATTTCCTAGTCTCATAGAAGGGGAGAACCCATAAGAACCTCATTCCTCAAACCAATCTATTCTTTTTCATATAAATCAGAAATATCTACTCTCTGATTGGTACTCTGATATTGTCCAGTTTCTTAGGGATTTTCAATGTCCATCTGAACTTGACTTGAAGCAGTGTAAAGCCCTGAAGATTAAAGCATTAAAATACTGCATTATCAATGCTAATCTCTACTAGAAAGACCCTATTAATATCCTTCTTCTTTGTTTAAGTGAAAATGAAACAGAGGGATTTATAGATCAGTTCCATGCAGGGTTTTGTGGTGGACACTATGCCGGAGAGAAACAACCTACAAATTTTAAAGGCAGGTTTCTACCGGCCCGCACTTTTCAAAGAAGTTGGATCAAGAGTGAGAAGTTGCATACCATGCCAATTATTTGTAGGGAAGCATAAATTGTCAACACTTCCTTTGGTTCTAGTATTGGTTCATGCTCCTTTTCTATAGTGGGGGTTGGATTTTATAGGGGAAATTTATCCACAATCAAGTAATCAACGTAGATGGATTTTAACTACTATAGACTCTTTTACCAAGTGGGTAGAGGCCACGAGCTATCCAGGAGAAATATACCAACACCAAATACTGAAACTAGAAGCCAAGCATTTGGGAACGAGGAGTGTCAAACCATTAACACCTGTAAGGAGATATCACTCTAGCCCATCTCATCGTTATTAATGGATGGGATGTGTGCTGCCACCCTACCTTCAATACCAATCATGTGAAGGCTGTGGCTAAACCACCCTTCGACCCTTACAACACTCACCTTAAACATGGCTTAGATCATCGCTGGATCACACCCCGATTGGAGAAAAAAAGATTATTTCTTTCAATAACTTATAAATAGATGTTTTTTAAATATTTATGGAAAAATTAATTATTAAATTAATTTTTAACTTTTAAAATTAAGACATTAATTTAATATTTTTATTTTCAATGAGATGTGTTATCATGTTGAGAGTTAAATTCATAGTAATTTTAATTCTAAAAATAAAAGTATTAATTTACAAAAACCTATGGTTTGTAAGACGATATAAGCACACATGCTTTTACATATGTAGTGATACATTGGTTTTCTTCATTATATAAACTAAGAATTGAGGCTTAATAATATATATCATACACACCAGTGTATTTAATATATTTTAAAGCTTTCATGCATATCAAGATGTGGCACACCAATGCATATTGTTGATAGAAGTTCTCTAGTGTTGTTAATTTTTAAATTACACATGGAAGCTCCAAAAATATGTCATACATACTATTGTTCAGCATAGACATTCAGAAACCTTGGTGTGTATCAAAACATGGTGCATTGATGTATATTACATATATTTGGGAAATTGATTCACACTATTGATATAAGTACACCAACAAACAAAATGTCTATTACTAATAGTGAAACTTTTTTGTAAGATAGCTTTTTTATATATATTTCGTTGTCCTGTAACATGAAAAGCCTCCAAAAAATACTTCATTAAAGAGGGTTTTCCCTATATTATATGCAAGATCCACATGAAGGTCACTTTAAACTCACAAATAGAATTATTTGTTATATTAAGGGAAATTAACAATTTGGTCGTGAAAAACAATAAACTTGGTCTGTTTTTGACCCACAAAAGTAAAGTATCATGGTGCACTACATCATTGTCACAAATATAGCAATGGATTTGACATTATAATGGGTGGACTTGGTTTTCAAATTGAGACATTGGTTATGGTATATTGTGAAAATCAAAGTGTGATATAAGTTGTAACTATTTATGTTTCACATAGTAAGATTAACCATTCTCATCTTCATGTCCATTTATGGAGAAGGTCGATGCATGATAATGTGATACATATTTTAGAAAAGATGATCAAGTTACGAATGCTTTTATGATTCCTCTATCAAAACCTAGGTCTGTAAAACATCAAGTTATACTTGGGTTTCGGGAAGCTCCAATTTTCAAGGTTGTATACATAAGTAATTTCATCTCCTGAATTTCAGGAGGATTGTGTTGATATATGGATTTCGAAAAGAAAAGTATGCATATTTATAACACCTTTTGATATTTTGTAGGTATCAAGAGAATTGAGAATTGATTGTACAATGCACTTAGTGGATCAATTAGATAGTTGGTTGGGCTTTTAGCTAGTCGGATAGTTAGCGTGCAAAGAAGTCAACTTTTGGGGAAAATGAAGGCAAAATCAAAGCGTTTGATATGCACACACATCATCTATGTGGACCTCACGTTTCTCATTTCAAGGGAGTTAGTTCCATTTTATTGCTATATAAGATGGTCTCGTGGTACGAAAAAAGAGGTAGTTGAGTATTTAGCCTAGTGCTTTGAATGTCAACAAGTAAAGACAAAACACCAGCATCCAATCGGACTGCTCCACCAACTACCAATTCCAGAATAGAAGTGGGAGATCATTATGTTGGATTTTATTACTGGCCTATCTAATACCATGAAAAAAAATGACTCCATAATGACGGTAGTAGACAAACTAAGTAAGTCTGCTCATTTCATTATGGTGAAATCTACCTTTAAGACAATTCAGATTGCTAATATATTTATGAAATATATTTTAAGGTTGCATGGGATACCAAAGGTGGTAATTTTTGATAGAGATGTTATATTTACTTGTACATTTTGGAAGGCCTTGTTTGAGGGGATAGTTACTCAAGTACAGTTCAATGTTGCATACCACCCTCAAACTGAGGTAGGCTAAATGGGTGAATCAAGTGATTGAGGAGATGCTGAGAATGTATGTAATTCTGTAACACCCTCCTCCCACATCTGTCTAAGAAACACACCAAATGGGGTAAACATGTGACGAGAGGCTATTATGATTGGATTCAACCTCCTATGTGACCTTCAAGAAGTGGAATTGACAGAAACACAACATACAGACCTTCCATATCAACTACAAGATTCCCATGAACCATCCAAACCACTCAGGTAGCCAGCCCATGGGTCCCACTAAGGTTTTAGACCACTTTACCTCTAGGCACTCCCATGTTATGGGCCTCACAGCATCTAGGAGGTTTTGGACGCTCTCATGACAAGGCATGCCAACATCGAGGGACTATTTTTCTTAGTGGTGTGCCAGCATCCCCATAATTTCAGCCACTTTTTTAGGGCGATAGCCTAGGTCACTGCCTAGAATTGAATGAAACATTCATAATAGAAATATAACAAGGAAACAATGATGCAAATGTAAATACTTGAACAAGCCCCTAATCGGACCCCTACTAGCGATGACAGACATTTCATCAAAGATATCAAGAATATGTAATCTATAGGTGTAAACAGCAGATTTAAGCATAGGGATTTCATATTTATCTGAGAATCACTAAGGAGAATTGTACCCTTATATCATTTGTTGCATTATCACCTATTAGGTCATAGATACATTGTTCATTCATTTACAAGTAAAAACATGATGAGAGCCATACATAGCCAGTGTCATCAAACATATCCACAACCAACATAATAGTAACATAAATACCGAGGAAATCACAACCATATTATCCAAATATAAACCAGTATAATACTCATAGAATTACAAGGATAAATAACCTCATATTGATGATGCAAAATGCAAACCCGGGGGACTACCACATTGCACCCGACTATAGAATGGCTGAGAAAAATCTCTCTTCAGCCATTCACCCCCATGCCATATTCCAAGCATGAATGTGGCACTCAAAACAAAAGAACCAACCAGGGTATCTTGAGGCTAAACCACCTCACCCTCATCAATAGAAACTAGGCTTTACCATAATCCATCCCAGATCACTACGCCAACATAATAAACATGTAATAACAAGCTTTACCATCATCTCCAACCTATTTCTAGGCCAAACAAGCATGGATACCACAAGATTTATCCACCTACATCGTGAGGAATTTTCCTGTCTCCTAGTCTCTTAGGATTTACCGCAATCCGCACCGGATCATTACGTCCTAAATCGAGACCCACTCTCCAGGATTTACTGTATATCCCAATCTAGGATTACTAGGCTCAGCAAAGAGAAATCCACCTCTTGGCTTTATCGTATATCTATCCATTCATCAACAACGATTCCTAGTCCCACCAAGGCAACACAATCCTGGATTAATTGTAACCCATAGTCTGGCTCAGGTGTTACTAGGCCAGTGGCTTTACCGTGATCTTTAATCCGGTTTAGGGACCACTATGCCATGTGTTATATAATTCATATATCCACCTCACTTAGCTTCAAATCCATTTGGAAATCCATCTCAACCAAAACATGAGAACCCCATCACACCATGGCTATTCGGAAATGGTAAGGCTAGGATGGAAACACTGTCACACCTGGAAAAACTCATGCCCTAATAGAAAAAGAACCACATGAAATACCATGCATTCCAAATAGCAAGGAAAATAAACATGCAAATCGATAACCGAAAATAATATTGTTGTAGTTGCTTGATCCTTCTCTTCCTTGCTTGCTCCTTCCTTCCTCTTTCCTTCTTTACCTTTATTTATCCAATGCCAAAATGCTCCAAGAAAACTCTAAGTTTCCAAGAGTGAGAGAGAGAGAAATAATAATGAGAGACCTCCCAAACTAAACTAACAAAAGGTTACATACTAATCCTTAGAAGCCGTTTTATCAAATAGTCCTCCATTTTATTCATTTTCCATTATTGTCCTTCATTTTCCTCCTCACATGCAACATGTGACCTTTCACCTTCCTTTTATCCTAATTTCCATTACTTTCATAAATAAATGTGCCAACAATGTCATTTTCCTCTCCAAAGCCTTATCCATTGCCTTTGCCATTTTCGTTAGCCATAATAAACTAAACAAACACCCACTAAGACGTCCTTCCCACCATTCAACTTGGAAAAAGTGTCCCTTAAACCGTGGTTATTATTTTTTAACTTTTATTACATGGAATTTTCACCAAGGCTATTATAGAACCCTCCCCCTTGGGGGAAACTGTCCTCAGTGTTCTACCAAACTTATAACTCAATAAAATCACTGAAAAACAAACATACTGCCCATGGAGCTTTATAACGTAACTCAATGTAATATTTACAATGATCACCCTACTCACAAGCAAACCAACATGACAACATAACAATATGACAATTATAAATAACATGACACCGATACCGCTTATTGGAGCAATATAACATATCTCGTGGTGGTATTTACATCCATATACATATGTACATATATAAAAAAATCACCCAAAAACATTTGCCAAAGCATATACCAAACATCATACCAAAACTGCTTCGCCTCAACTGGAAATCAACAAAGAATACATAGCTTGCATCTAATACACCATCTCCCATGTAAATTCATAGGGCCTAAAGTGCTTCCATTGCAATTTAACCTACTCAATTCCTCGGTTCCGGAGCATGAGCACCTTTTTCTGCAATGTACACTGAGGCTTCGGCTAGAATTCTCCATCTGGTTCCACCTTCAATACAGGCCATTCAATCACATGATCAACATCTTTAAAATAATTCTTAAGTATTGGAACATGGAAAACATCATGGAATTTCATTTTCTGAGGTAGTGGAAGTTGATAAGATACTAACCTAATTCTGTAAATAATACTAAAGGGTATGCAAAATCACGGTGCCAGCTTGTTACATGATCCAATAGCTAAGGAGATCTTCTTTGGTTTGATGCAAAACTACACATGTTTCCCAATATGGAACTCCTTAAACAACCTATTCTGATCTGCATGAATCTTCTCCCTATCTTGTGCTGCCTTTAGATTCTTATTTATCACTTGCATTTTTTGTTCCTTGTCCGCCAACATGTCTGGTCCAATAAACACCCAATTAACTCGATAGATCCAATTGATGGGAGTATTGCAACTCCTACCATACATTGCCTCAAACAAACTCATCTTCAAAGATTCATGATACCCATTGTTGTAAGAAAACTCTACCAGTGGAAGATACTCTTAACACTTTCACTGTTGATGCATCACGTACATCCTCAATATGTCCTCCAATATCCTTTTGACCCTCTCCGTCTGTCCAATTGTTTGTGCATGATAAGGTGTACTAAAGGCCAAATCTATGCCCAAACCTACAAACAACTCCTTCTAAAACTTGGAAGTGAACTTTGCATCCATGTCTCACACAATCTTCTTTGGAATTCTATGCAACATGGCCACATATATTATGAATACCTGTTCTACATCGCTAGCTAAGAATGTATACTTCACTGGAATGAATTACACAACCTTTGTCAACAGGTCCACTAAAATCATGATGGAATCATGCCGTCTCACTATCCTCGAAAAACTTGTGATAAAAGCCAAGGAAATGACCTGCTATTTCCATTTTGGAATCACAATCAGTTGTAGCAGTCCACCTGGATGCTTACACTTTGCCTTACAATGCCGAAGTTCGAAACACCTAGCAACAAAATATGTTACATCTTTCTTCAGATTCGGCCAATAATATAATTTCTTCACTGCAGTCAATGTCTTCTGGTAGACTTGGTGACCTGAGTATAGTTTCACATGAAACTCCTTTAAGATAACGTTCTTGATGTCACTATTGTTTGGAACACATATCACATCCCTAAATCTAACCAATCCATTTGTTTTAACACAATAGTACACATCTTGTGCACCTGCACCCGCACTTGTACTTCTACTACTACCTATACATGTGCTCTACTGCAAATTGTGCATAATCTCCATATACATGAGATCATATTGACCTACCTGCAAGATCATATCATGTAAGTCTTTCCCATAAGAGATGATAGATGCTAAGTGATTTATTTGTACTTGCCTACTAAGATCATCTGCCACCCTATTCTCCTTTCCTTTGATGTACCTTATCTCGAAGTCAAACTCACTGATCATGGCCAACCATCTAGCTTGCTAGGTGTTTAGATTTGGTTGGCCAAGCAAATACCTTAGCCCAATGCGATTACTCATTAGCACAAAACTCTTTCCAAGAAGATAGTGCCTCCACATCTTCAATGCATGTATTATCGCTGCTAACTCAAGATCATGTGTTGGGAAAAACCTACTCATGCCCATTTAGTTTCCATGACTCATAACATACCACCTATCCATCCTGCATAAGGACTCCACCAAGTCCTCTTTTGCAAGCATATGTACATACTACAAACTCCTTGTCTAGATCTTCAATTTGTAACACTGGTGCATGTGTCAACAACTGCTTAAGTTTCTCGAAACTTGACTCACACTCCTCTATCCATTCAAACTTCTTACCTTTCCTCTGTAATGATGTAATAGAATAAAAAATATGTGAGAAGTTCCAAATGAACTTCCTATAATAGCCTACCAATCCCATGAAGGATGTCACCTCATCCACATTCCTGTGAGCTACCCACTCCATGATGGTCCTTATCTTTTCTAGATCTACTGCAATGCCCTCCTTGGAAACAACATGTCCCAAGTAGTTTACCTCAATCTAAAATAAACTGCACCTGTTGAGATTAGCGCACAACTGATGCTCTCTCAACAACCTTAACACTGCTACTAAATGCTCAGCATGTTCTTCCTCATTTTTAGAATATACCAATATGTCATCAATGAACATGGCAACAAAGTTATCCAAATAAGGACGCAACACACTATTAATCAAGCACATTAATGTAGCTAGAGAATTATTCAAACCAAATGGAACTACAACAAACTCATAATGCCCATACCTAGTGTGGAAAGTTTTCTTGTAAATTTCCTCTTCCTTGATGCGTACCTAATGGTATCTTGATCTCAAGTCGATCTTCAAGAACACTGCTTCTCCCTTCAGTTGATCGAACTAGTCATCAATCCTCGGTAACAAATACTTGTTCTTGATGGTCACTTTGTTCAACTTCCTATAGTCAATGCACAATCTGAGAGTACGATATTTCTTCTTTACAAACAACACTGGTGCACCCCAAGGATATATACTTGGCCTAATATATCCCTTGTCCAACATTTCCTTCAACTACAACTACAAATCTACCAATTCAGTTGTGCTCATCTTGCAAGATGTCTTTGATGGTGGAGCTACCCCTGGCAGTGACTCAATAAAAAATTATACTTCCCTGTGAGGTGCAAACTCTAAAATGACTTCAGGAAATACATCCTAAAATTGTTGTATAAATGGGTAACTTCTCAAAACATATGCATCCTCGACTTCCTTACCCTTGTCACTAAAAATATGCATTGTTAACAACATACACCCTTTTCTGCGACTACGTTTTTCCTGAATAGTTGTCACCATCCTAATTGATGTGGATTTCTACTTTCCCTCTAAGACTCTTGGTTCCCCATTGTCATCCACACACTCAAGGGCTTTGTTGTGACAGTCCACCTTGGTCCTATGAAGGTAAAATAAATCCATGCCCAAAAACATATGGTATGATCCCAACGGTGATACATTCAAATGTGTTGTGATAGGCATACCATTCAAATCAAACACATAATCTCTTACCTAATGATGAACTCACTTCTTTGTACATGTGGCCAACTGCACTAACCAAGATTCTACAAGAAATTCCTTACTCAAACCAAATTTATCCACCAAGTAAGGACTAACATAACTATAATTAGATCTAGGGTCAATAAAAATAGAAATAACTTGATCACAAATCTTACCATCCATCTCAATGATAAATGCCTCATGGTTTGTCTATTTGTTATCAAATGTTGCATAAAGACGAGGAATGCTCTCACCAACATCCCCAATAGTATGTGCCTCCTATGCACTATATATCTTAGGCATACCACCCTAATTCTTTGGACAATCTCTCTTAAGGTGATCCTCAGTACATGTCCAACACTCCAACCATCTAGTACCCTCACCTCTATGATGTTGTTGACACCCATGTCCATGTCTACTTGCATTGAACCTCTTTTGTGGTGGCACATTTTCTTTCTCGTCTGCATTCTGAGGCCTTGCTCTTTTCGGCTACCAATTACTTTTATCTTTTTCTTTTTCTTTCCATCCTTTCTATGATTCATTCTTACACTTTGACAGTTCATAGCAATGCTTCAATTTCCTAATGACTTCCTCAAGTGACCAAGGATCATCATACGCAATCTAATCTCTAAATTCTAATGACAATCCATTGACAAATAGTTGAACTTTAGCCTTCTCATATTTAAGATACAGTACATACCTCAATTGCTACAGGAACTTAGTCGCGTAGTCTTCATTTGTCATGGATCCCATATTTATCTCATAGAATTCATTGGCCTTAATCTCATAGTACCTTTCTGACAAGTACTTCTTCCTAAAAATACACTTGAACTCACACCATGTCAAGTCATCTATCCTGATGTCTCTAACCTACTTCACATCTTCCCACTAGATGTTTACTTTACCTCTCATGCCGAAGATAACTATTATGGCCTTCATATTATCTGTGTACTCATGCAACTCAAAGAACTTGTTCATCCCAAGTATGCAAGCGTCTGAATATTCTAGTTTCTTCAAGTATCCATCAAAAGTAGGTGTCTTTTCTTTCTTAAACTCATTTGGTAAGTATCCCCTATAACTCCTCCTATAAGGATGATAACAATGACAATTATGATGTCTATTAAGACCAGAACTAGAATAGTACCTGTATCTGTCACCTCTTCTATTTGGAGTGTCCAACAACCTGTCATCTTTAACTGTGTCATCTCTATCTGGATTGTGACCACCATGAGACCAACTTCCATATGCCCCATTAGTTTTGTCCTCTTGTCCATGGCGAATTCGAAGTGGCCCTTGTCACTGCAATTTTGACAACTTTGAAGGAGTATAATATTAACCTCTCCTTGTTTCTCCTGTACTTGTATGATCATGTCATTATTTTCCTTACAACTCCTTATTTTTTCCTTCTAGCTTCTCAATGTGTCTGCCAAAGTAGAAGAGTGCTCAATGCCACGTTGCTCATCTTATGCATAGGGAGAGTCTTTGTATTCTACCATCTCGCTAGTCATTTTGATCTCTTTCGTGCAAGGCATACAAATAAAATTTTTTTTTTTTTTTTTAAATAAAATATATATAGAAATAAAATTATATATATATATAAATATAAAATAGAAAATTAAATTAAAATTTTAAATTTTATTTTCATTTAAATAAATAATTAGAAAAACCTATATATAAACGCAATATAGTAGAATCCTAAATTTAAATTTAAAAAACTAAAATTTATTCCAAACAAATTAAAAAAAAATTAACATACTTAAAAAAAAAATTGAATTAATATTTGTTTGTTTTATTAAGTTGTGTTGTTTTTTTTTCAATTAATATTTTTAAACTATTATATGTTTATCTCTTCTTTTTTTTTATTCTTGGTAAGGTTTGTAGGACTACATCTTCATCATGTCCATCTTCTCACTTCGATCAAGGGGGGTAGCACAATATTGAACCCAAGGCTTCTCATTCGGTGAGAATTCATTTCCACGGTCATTGCCAATTGAGCTACCCCAAGCAAACTATATTTTTATCTTTTTAAAATATGTGCTTTAATTATTATTTCTTCCCTTCTATATTTTAAATTATGCTTTAGATTTTTCTGAATGGTTTTATTTTTTATTTTTTAAATTATGTAATTTATAATATTTGATTCATTAAAAAAAAAAATTGTTCAATTTTTAAATTTTATTTAAAAGATAAATGGCTTGATGTAAATTTAAAAGAGAAAATAAAAGAATGTGGGTTATTATTTGGTTATTCTTAAATTATTGATAGATTTTTTTATGAAAAAAATAAACTAAAAAAGTTTATTATTTTTTTTGTAAGTTCAGTAGGACACTTTCATTCATTTTCAGCGAAATCAGGTTAGAACCATATTCAAGGAGTTCAGTGGCCTCAACCTGCCCATTGCAAAACTAGGTCTGTTGGCCACCGAACAACATTATAAGTCATCTAGAAACAATATAGTCTGAGTTTATCTAACAGTTCCTTATAAGACTAAAAGTCTTAAAACCATCTACAAGCTATAAATAATTGTAACATAAAAGCCTAACCAGCATATTTACCATAGAAAATTAAACAAAATTGAAATCAAATAGAGTCGAGCATATTTTTATTCATCAGAGGAATCCACTCGAGTTAGATCCTTTGCACTTGAACCTGGTAATTCAAACTGAGGAAGACATAGAATGTGTTTCTCAATGTGACTGAGATGAATGTTTTGTTGCTGAATTTGGAACTAGATAAGTAGAAACTCCTTTTGAATTTCTTGAAATCCAGGATCACAATTAAAGAAGCCAATTGGATGGTTCATTATACCCTTGGCCACAATAGTTTTCATCAACCAATAAAGGTGAGTGGTATTCTTGTATTGAGAGGTGTGACCTCTGGAATGACCAGGGTCAGGGGCCAGGTCTCTCCAATCTTCCAATTGAAACTCAGCTTCTGCACATATCTAATAGAACAACTACCATCTTAGAGATCAAGAAGGTATTACAGGAAAATAATTTGATCAATCGATTAGAAACTAAGTGTCAAACCTGGATATTTTTGTCAAGAGATTTCATTCAAAATTTAATGTTTTAAATTAGAAAGGGTTTCCAGGATTAGTAATCTTGAACGATAAATTGATTAGATTAGATGATTATTGTAAAGGATTATATACTGTGGCAGTAGACAGAACCAAATTTGCAGGGGATAAAGGACAATTAATATGGAAGGCTTTCCTAGAAGCCTTGGAGTCTGATTTAACCATCTTACGTGAAATTAAACATTTGTTTCTCACCAAGCCTAATTTCGAGAGATACACAGAGGTGGATGAAACATTTAGAAAGATGTTAAATGTACAAATCCCATGTGAACAAATATGGGATCAACTATGTGAAACAATTGAGTAATTTTCTCATTTTTTATAGCAGAACAACACATCAGTGTTTTCAGGCCAGATCATCATCATATCCCTAAAGGATAGAGCCACCTCTTCAACAGTTTTTTTTGTTCCTATTATATTGTTCTGTTTTTGTAATTTTGTACTATTTTGGTATTCTATTCCAAACATATTGTAGATATTTTGTAAAATTTTGTATAAATAAGTCCTCCTTTAAGTTATTAAGGGTTAAACCCTTGAACAAGTTATCAAGCAGATTTGTACTAAGCTGGAGCATTTTTGAAATAATAAATGACTTTGAATTTAACTCATATGGTCTGTCTCTCAGTGAGTTGTATTTCATCTTGTCTATTCATTATGTTTTCTTCATATAAATTAAGTCTTTTGCAATTATCCGATTTAAAATTTAATTGAGTTTCAATTTCATTTCGAATCCTCTGTGAAGTTGTAATTTAAATAAGAGAATAATTTATAGAACTATTTGTTATGGTAAATTCCACTTTGAATATAAATTACATTAGATCTTTGTAATAATTTGATTATATTATGTTATTAAGAAATTATTGTTTTCTTAATTTCTTCTTGTAAATGGTTAAATATTTAGTTTGAATATCAAATCAATTATACCTCTCCATACTCTAATTCTCTATCACATTAAAATCAAACTAACCATGCGAAAATAAAGAAGAACCTGCTATTTTACTTAGGAATCTATCTAAGTTTAAAGCACCTGTTTATAAAAATAGTTCATTGGTCATCCAATCACCCAAAACAAAAAAAATTATTATAGATGCTTTGGCATAGCTAATTAACCTTAGGTTATCTCAAAGGAAAACATCAAATTGGCGCCATTGCGGGGAGCGAAGGATTGAAAGTTAACTTTTCCCTGGGGTAACGATTTTCCCTTTTCCTTTAAGGTGAATAAAGGATAGGATATAGGTCAAAATATTTCACTAACGATTCCACTAGTGCAAGTTGGCTCCTTTTTGTTAGCCCCCTAATTTTCTCTCTTTTGACCATTTTTCCCTTTCTAAATTATAACCATTTACTGTTGTTTTACCTCTCTTATACACCCTCATCTTGCACTAGTCCAAGAACGATCACATATTTCGCATGGATTTTATATTTTTTATTTTTAACTTAACTTAGCATTAATTAATTATTTATTACATGATTTCTTGCTTATAATCACTTTTGTAACTTATCAATATCTCTAATTTTTGTTTGGTAGTCAAGTGCTTACCATGACCGTTGATCCTAGTGCAGGATTGGATCTTGCACTGGTGCCAGCACAATGAATCTTTGCAACAGATCTGGACCTCCTTGATCATGACCTCGTTTTGCGTAGCTTCGACCATGACAACAAGATAGATCTGAAGGTAGCCGAGCTTCAGCCATGACAGCAAGGTCGATCAAAGGTAGTTGAGATCAGATTTATGAAGAACAAACAGTTAGAGATTGGCTACAGCCAGTTTTGTTGAACTACCTAATTTTGAAGGCCGAGAAGCTAGATTATACATATCGGTTATGTAATTGGTTAAAGGATATTTTTGGCCCTCAACCAAAAATCTATATAACGAAGAATGTAAATAGGATGAGATATTTTTTTTGATAAGAGTTTGTATGGAATAGAGATATAACTAAGGAGGCGCTAACAGGCTTGTATTTTGTTATCGCCCAAATCTGGGATGGACTATATATTCACGCATGTACTTGCCTCTATGAATTAATAAGAAGGAAGCTCCACCTCATGTTCCATAAATCATATTTCTGTGTTTGAAAGATGATAAATTGATAAAATACTGAGTAGCGTTTCTATTTGAAAGGGAAATGCGTTGGTTGGCTAGGGCCTAGCCAACCCAACACATTTACCCTATTTTCCATTTCTTGTAATTTATATTTATACTGTCAAGTGTGATTTAATTTACAACACATGTATTCCTGTTGAGTGAAAGCGGATCCGCAGCGTGATGCAGTTAAAATTAATTTTTTGCATCTGATTCCGGATTGGTTTTCTCACCCTGTCCAAGCAGGAGAAATAAATCTGCACTAGTTCATGTTGGTGTGTTATTCATTTTCTCTATTTCTATTTGATTTGGTTTTCCCCACATGGTCCAAGCAAGAGAAATAAACCTGCACCAGTGCACGTTGGTGTGCTATTCATTTTCTACAGTTTTGTTTGATTTGGTTTTCCCGGCCTGGTCCAAGCAGGAGAAATGAACCTGCACCAATGCACATTGGTGTGATGCAGAAAGCCTTTTTAGTTTACTTCCAACAGTTTCCTTGCTTTCATTAATATTTCATGACAAGATAAATTATATGGATTGTTTCTTTATCTTTGAACTCTATTAAAATCAGAAACATTCATTTTTATGTGTGCAATTGGATTTCACAGTATAATAACACTTGCAGTAACTAAGCACTTATTTCAAGAATTCACTTATTTCAAGAATTAAATGCCAAGTGCAAGAAGCTCTGATCTGGTGCAAGAACTAGTTTCTTTCCATGGGATCTAAGTGCTCTAAACCTAAAAAAGTTCAAGCCCTTGCAGGAAGCAAAACGATTTTAGCATAAACACCATTTATACCCTTTGCATAAAATCTCTATTCCTGCACTAGTGCAAGCAGACTGCGATAGTGCAGCACAAACTAGTGCAAGAAGGAAATATTTACATAAGCAGGGTTGAAGGGCCCATTGGATGATACTGCTAAAGTGTCTCTGCTAAATAAAACACACACTCAGTAGTTAATCAATAGTTAGCTAGAGTGATTGCTACTTTATTTCTAAATCTCTTTTGCAAATTCATTCTTCCTTGTTCCAGTCTTAGAATATTTCGATGGTTCAAGTTAATGGTAGAAGTGTCCTCAGACACGTAATTTTATTAGTCAGAAAAAAATAATTATGTATTTGATTTTGCAAGAGTTTACACTCGAACAACCAAACAGTCTTGCAATGAGCTATTTATAAGCTCAATGTCTTAACTACCTCTAATTATGGGTCACTTATTAAATAAAAAGTGTCCATTTACAATAAATGCTATTCAAAACAACTAGCTAACTAATATCCTAAAATAGAGCCTAAGATACGACACATTTGGAGAGTCCTATCTTGTTACAACAATATACTAATTCTAAATGTCTCCATTAAATAATTAAACATTCTAGAATAATAATTATTAATTTAATTTCTTAAATTAATAATTATTTTATTCCAACTTTATAACCTATGATAATATTTTATTTTTGGATCATCTAACATTCCCCCCTATGATCCAAAGATACATTACAACAGATACCAAGTTCATCCCTAAACTTAGCAAAGTTTATTCTTCCAAGTGGTTTTGTGAAAATGTCGGAGATCTGATCTTCAGAAGGACAATAAACTGGCTTGAGGACGTCTTCGACAATGAGAGATCTGATATGATGATACTTAGTGTCCACATGCTTTGTCTTTGAACGAAAAACTGGGTTCTTGGTAGGTTTGATGGCTGACTGGCTGTCAATGAATAATGATGTAGTTTCTCTCTAAGAAATGCCCAAGTCTTGCAAAATTCTGCGCAACCAAACAATTTCACATGCTACTTTCCATGCTAAAATGTACTCTGCTTCTGTTGAAGTAGTGTCCATTGTAGCTTGTTTCTTACAACTCCAAGATATTTCTGCTAACCCCATGTTCATTAAATAACCTAATGTTGATGCTCGATCATCAATACTTCCAACAAAGTCGGCATCGGAATATCCATCAAGTACAAAGTTTTTAGTCTTTGTGTAAAGAAGACCAAAATCTTTTTTTCCTTGGATATATCGAAGAACTCTTTTGGCTGCATTCAAGTGGTTGTCTCATGGTTCCTGCATAAAACTTGAAAGAATATTGACTACATAAGATAGATCAAGGCAAGTATTTGTCAAATAAATCAAGTCGCCAATCAACTGTTTGTAAGTAGTATTGTCCACCTTTCCCCCCTTCAAATTTTAAAAGTTTCAAGTTTTGCTCCATGGGGGTAAGAATGGGCCTACAATCCTGCATGCCAAATCACTGAAGAACCTCTGCTACATACTCACTCTGAGAAATGAAAATATGATGTGGATGTTAAAAGACTTCAACTCCAAGATAGTAGTGAAGTAATCCCAAATCTGTCATCTTAAAACCTGCATGTAACTCCTTTTTCACTTGTGTAATATGATCATCATGGTTTCCTGTAATGATCAAATCATCTACATACATACCAAGAATTACCAGATATTTTCCCTATTGTCGCACATACAATGTATCATCAGATTCACTTCGTTGAGAACCAACTTTCTTAAGGTATTCATCCATCTTTGCATACCAAGCTTGGGGAGCTTGTTTTAATCCATATAAAGCCTTAATCAATTTTCAGACTTTATGTTCTTTCCCTTGAATTTCAAAACCTGGTGGTTGTGTCATATACACTTCTTCCTGTAAATCCCCGTTGAGAAAAGCACTTTTCACATCCATTTGATGAACTTTCCATCCTTTTTGAGCAGCCAATGCAAGGGTTAATTGAATGGTGTTCCATATAGTCGTAGGAGCAAAAGTTTCCTCATAATCAATGCCTTCTTGCTCCGCAAAACCTTTTGCGACAAGTTGTGCTTTATACTTTTTGATTTCTCCCTTTATTCTCATTAGAATAGCCAATAATTGTGCATTTTAAATTTCTTGAGTCAAGCTTAGTTCATTTTTCTTTCGAAACTAAGGCATAACACCTTGATCCAAAAACTCTAAGATGTTTAACTCAAGGTTTGAAACCGAACCAAGCTTCATAAGGTGTGATTCTGTCTAAAGAAGCTGTTGGAGATCTGTTTCTTAAGTAGACAATTGTATGTATTTCTTTTTCCCAATATGTTGGACTTAACCTCTTAAAATTTAACATGGATCTCGCCATTCCTAACAAGGTGCGATTCATTCTTTCAACTACTCCATTTTGCTGTGGAGTATAAACATTAGTAAGATGTTGTCTTATGCCATTTTCATTGCAATAAGTTTTGAATTCATTTGAAGTGAATTCTCCCCCATTATCTGTCCTCAGAGTACCTATCTTTTCTTTGACTTCATTTTCAACAAGTTGGTGAAAAATTTTAAACTTATCAAATGCTTTTGACTTGTTCTTCAAGAAGTAAACCCAAGTCATTCTGCTGAAATCATCAATGAATAGTAAGAAGTATTTGCAACCACCAAAGGAAGCTTGTAGTGGTGCACAAACATCACTATGAATTAGTTGTAGCCACCTGTTTGCACACCATGAACTTGTTGGAAAAATTTCTCGACTTTGTTTGCCATAAATGAAAGCTTCACATTTTGCATTGTCCCTTTTGAAAGTGGGAAGTCCTTTAACCATTCCTTGTTTTTGCAATTGAGAAAGAATCTCAAATTTCAATGTCCATATCTTACATGCCATAGTCTTACAGGTGAAATACCTATAGTCACTACCCCTGCAAAATCAGAATGCCTTGGAATAACTGTCTCTTTCATTCGTAACAGTTTTCCATCTTCATAACCTATCATGACAGTTTTCAAGCTCTGTTTGACTGAATTAATCTTGACTAAACCATATTCCATAATCACCTGATGTCCTGCTTGTCAAATTGTGAATAAAGAGAGCAATTTTTTCTTAAAATTTGGTACATACCATGCATTGGAAATCATTTTTTCTCCAATGCCAGGGAGAAAAACTTTAAGTGCTCCTTTTGCATAAGGAGTATGTTTTGTATCGTCTGCAAGAAAAATGGAATTAAGTTGGAAATCTTGAAAATTCCAAAAGAAATCATGTCGACAAGTCATGTGCTGAGTTGCCCCTGAATCCAAGATCCAGGAATTTTCATAATAACTTCTAAGATGGGATGAAAGTCGTGATGCTGGTGAGGAAGTAAAAACATATTCCGAGTTATCATCATCTTGATCATTTGCAAATTGCGTTGAATGCTACTGAAACTTGGGAATTTTATTAATAGAAGTTAGACAATATTCAACATAATGGCCAACTTTGTTACATCTGGTGGGCCCTAGTATTACAACAATAATGTTGCAACTCCTGGGACTTCCTTCTTTAATTTTATCAACCCGGTAGTTCGTAACAAACTTGGAAGTGACAGTGCTGTATGCACAAGTACTAGCTCTTGTCGTGGCTGTCACTTGATCAGCTGGCACAAGTCCACTAGGAGCTTAAGCCAACTTCTATGAGCTCTCAGATGAATCTTTTTAACTAATGAACGAAATCTAACTCAAATAAGGCTAATCTACTTGCAAAAAGAAACTTGAAAGTTGAAAGGAAACGTAAACCCTAGCAAACCATAATTTTACCAGCTAGCCCTACTGATGCAAGAAAGAGGATGCAAGCTACTGAAAGAGATGCCATTGACTTCTAGGAAGGTAAAATGCATGTGTCTAAGCTACTTCTACAGTAACATCTGAAAAAAACATATTTTTGTATTTTTTAATAAGTTGTTAGAACTATCATGCATGTGCTTTTAACTGGCTTTTGACTGTGCAGAGGTGGATTGGCGAGAGGAAATACTTTCAGAAGGTTGTAAAGGTTTGAAGAGGACCTAAGGGGTCCCTAGACCCCTTCTAGAGAGTTTCAAAAACTTTGGCTATCAAGAAACTGCGTTCGTGAGCTTCTACAGGAAGTTTGCAGGGGTTCTACAGGATGTTCTGAAATTTCTACAAGATGTTCTGTAATTTTCTACAGGATGTTCAGAAATGAGATTTTGGAGGATGGATGGAGGAAGAAAGATGAAGGAGTGGGTATGGAGGTGAGATAAGGTGTGAGGAGGTCCAGGACCTGGCGGATGAGGCTAAGGAGTGATTGGATTTGGTTTAATGATGGAGGGAGCAATGATGCACAAGAATATGGGAATTAGGGCAAAATGAGCAAATGTGACAAATTCAAGGCAAGGATTCCAAGTAGAGGATGGAGCAGGTGGGATTGAGGGAGTACAGGCAGGTAGAGAGGTATTATGGGCACTTTGTAAGTTATCTTTCGAATTAGAAAAATGAAGACTTGGAAAATCAAGAAGCTAATTACTTTGACCTAATCTGACCTAGATAACAGCAAAGAAATGGAACAGAAGTTTATTTGCATTGAAACACGTGAAATAGCTATGAAAATTGAGAAACCATGGTCCTGAACACGTAACTACAACTAGTATCAATCTCTGCAAATGAAAGTCTACACTAATGATTGCATGGTGGAGCAAAGACAGTGTTTTTGTTGGTAGCAATGTCACCTTTGTTCCAGCTCACGATCCCACTGAGGGAGAGGTGAGATCAGAGGTGTTTGATGGCCTTTTTTTAAGATCTTCCCTGTTATTAACCTACCAACTAAATCTGAACATGAAAAGCCTTTTTAATAGGGGTGATTTTAGGGGCGAATGTTCGCCCTTTGGCGAAATTAAGGGTTTTTAAATTTTTAGTGGGCGATTATTTTGTATCATAGTACACTTTTACAAATCACCTCAAATAGCCCACCTTCTTTTAAGGGAGAGGGTAAAAGAGGTAAATTTAGCCCTTGAAATTAGGAGTTACAACCTTCCATTCGCCCATTTTCAAGAATAGGTTTTATTTAAGTGAATCCATTCGCCCAATTTCAAGAATAGGTTTTTATTTAAGTGAATCCTATGGGCCAAAGGCCCAAATACCATATTTATAAAAGAGGTATGGTAAATTAATAAAAATATAAATAAATGAGAAGTATGGTAAATAAATAAATAAAAATTATATTTACTCCATAAGTCACCTTATATACATGCAAGGGTGTAAACAAATAAAAATATAAGTAAAGTGGAGGTATGGTAAATAAATAAAACGTTTTTTTATACTTACTCAAAAGGTATGGTAAATAAATAAAAATATAAATAAACTAGACGCATGGTAAATAAATAAAACCTCTTTTTATATTTAGTCCATAACCCTCGTTCTATTTATGAAGGCTCAAGAAAGAGGTTTTATTTAAGTGAATCCTATGGGCCAAATACCATATTTGTAAAAGAGGTATGGTAAATTAATAAAAATATAAATAAACGAGAGGTATGGTAAACAAATAAAACATTTTTTTATATTTACTCCATATGTCACCTTATATTTATGAACACTAAAAGAATGCGTTATATTTAGGTGAACCCTATGGGAAAAATACTATGGGACAAATACCATGGACTAGATTGTTATTAATACCATGCAAAAAAACATTAATAACCCTAATATTAGTATTAATAAAAATAAAAATGGCACATGGTATTGACCCATCGTATTCACCAAAATGGCACATGGTATTGACCCATGGTATTCACCTGGAATGTAGCCTATTTAAATGGGGGAATTAAACCAGCATAGATCCATCTTTACTCTGGAAATACTAACCCCCTGAAAGGTATCAAATATCGGTAATTTTGATTTCAAAAGATATTTTAAAGAAATGCAATGATTTCATTTGTGTATTCAATAAACACAAGATTTTATAATTGAGTAAAATATTCGCCATGCTTGGTGAGAGATTCGCCAAAAAATTATATATACATATCATATTATTGATAAAATCGCCTTCCATTTTTCCTATATACCATGAAGATTCGCCCATTTATTATACATGTAAATTTAGGTGGGCTTCTTAAAATTTTCCCTGCATTTTAATCATCAAAAGCAACCTAAATAACAAAACAAGATTTAAATCTAAATAACAGATTTTATTCTAAGAATGCAGCAACGACACATAAAAGTAAACAGAGGTACTGGGCACTTGAGATGGGCCCAACCCCAAGAGCTACAGCCTCCTAAGAGATATTTAGAGCTGGTGCAAAGCTGGATTCATCTTTATTGATCAAAAGAATAGTTACATTCCAAAAACTGTCCACAAGGAAAAGCTTACAAATGTGCTGAAATGCAGAGCTAAACTAGTGCCTAAAAAATGACTAAAATCGAACTAAAAACTAGCTAACTTCTACCTACAAAGTGACTAACTGAAATGAGGCCCTAAGCCCTCTTATTTATAAAAATTGAGGACCCCAACAACCCTCCTAATCTTTAGGAACTCGGCTGCCAAAACTTGTAGTTAACAACACTTTTACTAGCACTTGCTCGGCTGCCCTTGTGATGATTTATTTGGTGGCCCTTGAACTCTGAGCTGATGGTGGAGAATTCGAGGTAAAGGCCCATAAATGAAGGGGAAACCTTCCTACAAATCCTCTCCCTTGTTCTCCCACGAATTTGGCTGCCAAGTGCTCATTAAAACATTTGATTTTGTCTCAAAATTGACTAAAAATCTGCACAAAGCACCCATTAGACTTGTTGGCATAATGACTAACCCAATTCACTCTATTAGTATAAATATAATAAAAAACATGCAATAAACTAATGAGAATGGTGGATTAAGTCGAAGTAGGAGGTTGAATGAGCCCATATAATTATCCATTTTTGGGGCTCATCATCACCCCCCTACTGAAAGTGTTGCTCATCCTCTGAGCAACTAATCTATCTCCTCACCTTTGATGGCCCTAGTGGCCTCCCTGTCATGCCAAGTTTCTGAAGTGATGTCCTCTCCTCGGTCATGAAACCATGCTTTTCTCTCTGCTTCTTCCACTGCCTGTGCTCCTTTTCCTAGAGAATTCTCAACTTCCTGTAGAACTGTCTCAGCATCCTGTAGAGAGGCCTTTGTGTCCAACATTTTCATTCTCTCTCCAGGTGGATGTCTTCGGGCTTCCCCGTTCATAGGTGATGGATGCCTTTGAGGGAGACTTTTCCTTTTGTGTAGCTGGGGTGTCTACAATTGTAATTGGCTCTTTTGACTATGGTTGGGGTCTGCCAGTTTTTATCCGCATGCTCCTTCTTGCCTTAAAATACATGGAAGGCTCCCTCTTTTGCTGCCCTTTTTGCTTTGGAGATGTGCTAAGGGTAGCCAGCACAACTACTACCTCCCTGGCTAAAATCTCAGGCGATTTTCCCTTTTGTTCCTCTGTTTCTAGACTTCCTGTAGAAAGTCCTGTGCTGACTGTTTTCTGGCTTCCTGTAGAAATGGTTTTCATGCTTCCTGTAGAAACTGTTTTAACTGTTTTGGTCTGCTTGGCTGGATGTGGCTCTTCCTCCTTTTTTTCCTCTTCTTTTGTCTTCTCTGCCTCTGTTAGCTTGCTTCCTCATGCTCTGTTTTGGCTTTCTTCTCATCTTGTTTAGCTTCTGCCTTCTCTGCTGTAGTCTTTTTCTTTTCTGTTCTTCCTTTGTTTTGCCCTCTGCTTGAATGATTTGTGCTCCCTCATCATTGGTTTTTTTCATATTCTTCAGGCCTGTAATTTCCTAGAATTGCATCGCTTCTTTTGCATAAACATGCAACAAATAAAACCGTTTGTTTCCTTCTTCTCTTGAAGCCAGAAATTTTGCAAAAACCCGTGTTTTCTTCTAAAAAGATAGCTCATTTCCCCTCTTGTAAACTTGTTATTGCTCTTGGAATCTTCGTGTTTTTCACAAAAAAAACTCCAATTTTTCCTCTCTTCAAACTTTTCCAACCTGAATTTGCTTCTTAGTTTCTGAAAAGAAATCAATTTTTTTTTTTGACAGATCAAAGAACAAATAACATAGTTTTTTTTCTAGAAAGTGGATAGTCTTGCAAATTCATTCTTTCAAACAGGCTTAGTTCCTATGGTTGCATCTCTCTTTTCAGAAGAAGGTGAGAAAGAAGAAGCCAGACTTCGAATGTAGAGGAAAAAAAGAACTGTGTAGAACTCAGAAAATATGCAAGCAGACTTTTCACCTTTCTTCAATGTGCAGGCAGACTTTTCCTCTCATTTTTTAATTTAATTCCGTGTTCAATTCACCATTTTTCACCAACAATGAAAAAAAAAATTATGTTCTATGTATTTTTTCACACACCATGCACCACTTTGCTCGAGCATGTTGCCATCGTCCCTATACAACTCCCCCATAACAGTTTTACAAATGGATGCATGGTTTTCAAGCTAGGGAAAAAGCAAATTCTGTTCTATGTATTTTTTCACGCAGGCTTAGTTCCTATGGTTGCATCTCTCTTTTCAGAAGAAGGTGAGAAAGAAGAAGCCAGACTTCGAATGCAGAGGGAAAAAAGAACTGTGTAGAACTCAGAAAATATGCAAGCAGACTTTTCACCTTTTTTCAATGTGCAGGTAGAATTTTCCTCTCATTTTTTAATTTAATTTCGTGTTCAATTCACCATTTTTCCATCGTCCCTATACAACTCCCCCTGTAACAGTTTTGCAAATGGATGCATGGTTTTCAAGCTAGGGAAAAAACAAATTCTGTTCTATGTATTTTTTCTTCACATGCTTAGTTCCTATGGTTGCAGCAACGATGCCAAAAAGATGGTGGGCCCCAGTATTGCAGCAATAATGCTGCAACTCCTGGGACTCCCTTCTTTAATTTTATCAACCCGGTAGTTCGTAACAAACTTGGAAGCGATGGTGCTGTATGCACAAGTACTAGCTCTTGCCGCGGCTGTCACTTTATCAACTGGCACAAGTTCGCTAGGAGCTTAAGCCAACTTCTATGAGCTCTCAAAAGAAGCTTTTTAACTGATGGACAAAAGCTAACTCAAAAAAGGCTAATCTACTTGCAAAAAGAAACTGGAAAGTTGAAAGGAAATGTGAACCCTAACAAACCCTAATTTTACCAGCTAGCCTTACTTATGCAAGAAAGAGGATGCAAGCTATTGAAAGAGATGCCATTGACTTCTAGGAAGGTAAAGTGCATGTGTCTAAGCTACTTCTACAGTAACATCTGAAAAAAACATCTTTTTGTATTTTTGAATAAGTTGTTAGAACTATCATGCATGTGCTTTTAACTGGATTTTGACTGTGCAGAGGTGGATTGGCGAGAGGAAATGCTTGCAGAAGGTTGCGAAGGTTCGAAGAGGGCGTAAGGGGTCCCTAACACCCTTCTAGAGAATTTCACAAAGTTTGGGTATCAAGAAACCGCGTTCGTGAGCTTCTACAGGAAGTCTGCAGGGGTTCTACAGGATGTTCTAAAATTTCTACACGATGTTCTGTAATTTTCTATAGGATGTTCAGAAATGAGATTTTGGAGGATATATGGAGGAAGAAATATGAAGGAGTGGGTATGGAGGTGAGATAAGGGTGTGAGGAGGTCTAGGACTTGGCCCATGAGGCTAAGGAGCGATTGGATTTGGTTTAAGGATGGAGGGAGCAATGATGCACAAGAATATGGGAATTAGGGCAAAGTGATCAAATGTGACAAATGCAAGGCAAGGATTCCAAGTAGAGGATGGAGCAGGTAGGATTGATGGAGTACAGGCAGGTAGAGAGGTATTACGGTCACTCTGCAAGTTATCTTTCGAATTAGACAAATGAAGACTTGGAAAATCAAGAAGCTAATTACTTTGACCTAATCTGACCTAGATAACAGCAAAGAAATGGAACAGAAGTTTATTTGCAATGAAACACGTGAAATAGCTATGTAAACTGAGAAACCATGGACCTGAACACGTAACTACAACTAGTATCAATCTCTGCAAATGAAAGTCTACACTAATGATTGCATGGTGAAGCAAAGACAATGTTTTTGATGGCTGCAATGTCACCTTTGTCCCAACTGACGATCCCACTGAGGGAGAGGTGAGATCAAAGGTGTTTGATGGCCTTTTTCTGAAGATATTCCCTGTTATTAACCTACCAACTAAATCTGAACATGAAAATCCTTTTTAATCATCAAAAGCAACCTAAATAACAAAACAAGATTTAAATCTAAATAACAGATTTTATTCTAAGAATGCAGCAACGACACATAAAAGTAAACAAAGGAGGTATTGGGCACTTGATATGGGCCCAACCCCAAGAGCTACAGCCTCCTAAGAGAGATTTAGAGCTGGTGCAAAGTTGGATTCATCTTTATTGATCAAAAGAATAGTTACATTCCAAAACCTATCCACGAGGAAAAGCTTACAAATGTGCTGAAATGCAAAGCTAAACTAGTGCCTAAAAAATGACTAAAATCAAACTAAAAACTAGCTAGCTTTTGCCTACAAAGTGAATAACTGAAATGAGGCCCTAAGCCCTCTTATTTATACAAATTGAGGACCCCAACAGCCCTCCTAAACTTTAGGAACTCGGTTGCCAAAACTTGTAGTTAACAACACTTTTACTAGCACTTGCTCGGTTGCCCTTGTGATGATCAATTTGGTGGCCCTTGAACTCCGAGCTGATGGTGGAGAATTCGAGGTAAAGGCCCATAAATGAAGGGGAAACCTTCCTACAAATCCTCTCCCTTGTTCTCCCACGAATTTGGCTGCCAAGTGCTCATTAAAACCTTTGATTTTGTCTCAAAATTGACTAAAAATCTGCACAAAGCACCCATTAGACTTGTTGGCATAATGACTAACCCAATTCACTCTATTAGCATAAATATAATAAAAAACGTGCAATAAACTAATGAGAATGGTGGATTAAGTTGAATTAGGAGGTTGAATGAGCCCATATAATTATCCATTTTTGGGGCTCATCAACATCTTCAACACACAATTTGACTTAAGTCTCTTCCTCTTCCTGAAGATTGTCCTCTGCCTCTGCTTTGAATTCTATTTTGAGATTGTCCTCTACCTTGATTATTATTTCCTTATTCTTGAAAATTGCCTCTTCCTTGGTTGTTTCCTCTACCTTCAAAATTACTCCTTCCTGAACTGTTGCCTTTATGAAAGTTGTTTCCTCTGCTTTGGATTCGACCTCGACTTTGTACATTATGTGCTGCCTGATTCTGATTGAAATTCCCTCTGCCTCTGTCTCGAGAATCATTTGTTGATGATTTACTAGTGCTGGCTTCTATGAAAAAGACATCTTCACCAACTTTCTTCTTCTTCCCAAAGGTTTTATCATGTTGGGTCAACATTTCGCAGAGCTCATCAAACTTTAGTTTCTCTAATTTCCCAGTTAATTGTAGAGTCTCCAAAAAATGCGTGTAGGAAGAAGGAAGTCCAGCAATTACAATTGTGACCATAAAGCTATCATCTATTGCTAGAAAACTAGCATTAATGATTTCCTGCCTAATATTCTTAAGTCTTGAGATATATTCAAGAACATCACCTCCTTTAGTCAATTTTTGTTGCAACAATTTTAATTGTAGATCGAATTTTTGATTCAGGCTGAGTATGAAAGAGGTCTTTAAAAGTTTTCAAAGTAGACCATGCATTTGTAGCATTTTCTATATGGACATACATTTCATCATTGACAAAAGATTTAATAAGAGTTAAGGCTTTAGCATTCTTAACTTCCCATTTTGCTAGTGCAACTGCATCTGTGGATTTATTCGGCTTAATATCACCATCATATATATCCTACCATAATTCATTGTAAATGAGAGTGTTTTCAATGAGGCGATGCCATGTTTTATAGGATTTTTTACCTTCAAGTTTATCAGAATCAGAGAAAAAATTAATTAACTTGGACATTGTAGCATTGAAGCTTTGCACAGGGAATTAGAACAAAAAAAGTCAAGATGGGAAACATGACATGCAACACACCATGCAAAAAACATGATCTATTGGGGCTTGGCCTTGACCCTCGTATAGTCGTTGAAGCAGGAGAAAAATGATTGAGCTTTGCACTTGGATCTAATCAATTTCTCAAAAATTACAAGGTAACTTTCAAAATTTGACTTTTACAACGATGCTCTTGCAAAACTTGGTAAAAAAAGGTTACCACCCCCACCCCCCCCCCCCCCCCCCCCCCAAAGTAAAATTACTTTGAGTTACACTTATCCCTTCAAAAAATTACAATTTAAATCCCCTTATTACTCCAAAATACTATATTCCTTATTTCTCCACAAAATTCAAAAAATTACAAACAATGGAAAAAATCCTTATCACTCCATTAACATTACAAAATTAAAAAATATTTCTTATTTCTTCACTTCTTCAAGCTTCAATTCAGCTATAAACTTTCAAATAAAAAACTCTTTAAGAGGCTAAATTTTTTTGTTTCAGGCTATCCTCCACGCTGGCTACTAGCTAGCTCAGGCTAGCTTCTTGCTGGCTTAGGTTGGCTTTTGCTGGCTTCTTGCTGGCAGGCTGGCTCACACTGGCTAGTTTCATTGCAAAAAAAAACAAACTGCAAAAAAAATCGCCACAAATACCCAAATCACACTACAAATAGCACTGGAATTAAGTTTCAGTAGCTAAAAGAATTCTTGATTTTGTATCTCAATTTAAATTTTATGATCTCCCAACCACAACATTTGAACATTTCTCAAAAGATGAAGCTATCCCCAGAAGAGCCCCGCCATTAAGAGCCCAGAAGAGCACTCCAGAATAACAATTAATATGGTACAGGCTCAGGTTTTCTTTGAAAGGGCTATGACACTAAAATTCACTGAATCAGGAATTTTCTTGCTAACATTTTGAATGACTCTGACAGCATCCTTCAATAAGGTTTCAGGTGAACTAGGTCCATGGTATGTAGGAGAAGGCCACCGTCCATCAAGTTCGTATAATTTTCCATTGACCCAAGTTAAACAAAAAAAATGTAGATCCACATTAACACGCAGATCAAGAGCAAAAATATGACCTACACTTGCTGCAACCAAAGCTCAAATCGAAGTTGAAATCCATGGTGAGGAAAATTGATCAGAACAAATTGATTTAAGCTCATCACCATTTTTCACTTCTAATGTGCATTTTTTTTATAGGGAAAAGTGTCTATTTAGAACTACTCTATCCCACTAAGGTGTGACAACTACCTTAGAAACAAACAGAGAAAAACTACTTTTGTATTTCCTTTATGAATTATAGATAGAGAGGAATAGAAAGAACCAACCTGTGTCTTGCGCCAATCCTTTGATCCAATCCCTCTCTTCTTTGATGGTCTCTAGCTACCTGCTCCCTTGCATGCCCAACTTCACAAAGTACCTGTAAGATCACAGAAGCGGAGCACTCTACAAATACATGGATCTATATTCATAAACAACTTAGGATCGGATTTAAGTTAACCATACAAATGTAAATAGCATCAATGATACAAAAGCATGGAGGAAAACTCAAATAGTTTTTATTGATAAACAAGAAAAGATCCAGGAGGAGTTACAACCAGTGATTCCGACCCAGCATCAACCTCCCAGCAAAGAAGCCCCTCTTCACCTCAAACAAAGCATAAATCACCCAACAATCTGATGTTTGTCTGTAGAAACCAACAGCAATTCCTTACAATATCCAAAATTCCAGCCTCTGGATCTCTGGGATGAGGGATCCATATATAGATATGTGTAAGGAGGATGAGTCAGCTTGTGATTTGATTAGTGTCTTCTCTTTGTCAGTTCTTTCTTCCACTTCGAGACTAAGGGTCTCTTACTCATCCTTGGTCGAATTCAGTGAGGCAGGTGTCAGAGGAGAAGATTCTGGAAGCTTCCATTGCCTCTCCACCTCACGGAATGACACTGCCATTTGTCATTTCTAGTCCATCGCACCCTACAGAAGGGAGTTTTGAAATGCAGCACACCCTCACAGTGTATTTAGGTGCAATGCAACGCACTTAGCCAGTGGAGTAGCTGAAATGATCCTGTTTTGACCAATTCTGAGTAGTTTCTGGTGGAGAACTTCTGGGAGAAGCAGTAATCTGTTGACCTTGTTCCTTTAGGGGTTAGAATAACACTTTTAGGGACTTAGGAGCCCTTGGTTTATGGACATTTCATGCTTGGTGTTGTAGGGCACAAAAATGTCTATAACAGTTGCCCCCTAAAGTATGAGGCCGTTAACCTTTTGGTGTCGGGTGAAATGCTTTATTATGAGGATCCGAAGTTATTTCAAAGCTGGGAGGAGACCTGTAATAAGATACAATACAATACATTATCTTCATAATATTTTCATGATCTAGCTGAGGTGGGCATTCCCATGCTCAGCTTTATAAATTCATTTTCATGTACATAGGACAGACAATCGTCTGAGTGTAGACCGATGATTCTGATAGAGCCATCATCCTTTTGGTAGGATGATTATCTGTGCTGCAATGTTGTAAATTTAATGTCTTTATTTCCCTGAATATATATCGCAGCCTGGATGGATGAAACTAGATCCAGGGTCTTCAATATCGTCTGATCTTCACTCGAAGTACAAGTCGATCCATGTGAGAAATGTTCTGAAGTCGAACATGGAAAGACATCGCTTGATTACCAGTCAATGATGTAAACTGTTAACAAGCGCGAGAGGAATCACCAGTAATGATAATGATCCTCAAGGTACTGCAGTACAATTCACGTGGTGTGAATAGAGGACTTGGCATCGAACACCACGCAAAATATTTCGGTCGAAGGCCATTGATGTAAACCTGTCGCCGGAAGTGAGAAACTTGCCATTGAGGCATGCAAGCTTCAAAGTACTGAATGGGGTGTTCCTCGATCAACTTCTTGGATAATGAGCTGATGTCGACAAGAAGTGATCCATCGCAGGAGGGCCTTAATGAATCCCAATGACACGGAATGGAGCAAATGATTTTGATGGAGGTGAAAACGATCTGATGATATAAGGTTCACGGTGGCGGTCATGAAAGAATGAAGTATAATGTATGGTAGTGGGTGAGACACGGGTGACTTCTCTGGATGACTTCTCTTGAACATATCGGTGACACTGATGTGATGGATTGGTAGCATTAACCCCAAATGTGGATGGTATGGCACGACCATGGTGATGTGACCGGTGAATGAAACAACCCAACCCGACTCGGACACAGAGTGGAAGTGTCATGTTCAAGAGTGACTTGCTACCAACAAAGTTTCTTTGAGTTTTCTTCCCAATTTTTCCCCAGTCATTGCTGACCAGTACCTCTTTATTTTTGTCAAGCTTGAGGAGGATAACATATTCTTGTTCTATAATTTTCCCTTCAGGCAAACCCATCGCTATGTTTTAACGAGCCTAGCGATAGTGAAACTCGTTCTCGTCTAAAGACAAGTTTGTCGCTATTAATCTTTTTAACGAGTTTAACGACAAAGATAACTCGGCCCTTTTCAATTTTAGAGAGTCTGAAAAGGAACGTAAAGGTAACTCCAAAATTCCTTTTTCGTCATCTAATCCCTTAAGTCCAAAAAAGTATAAAACAATACAGAGGGGATAAATTTTCGATAGTTTTAACGAGCCGAACAAAACAAGCACTCGATCTTTTTGTGTAATAATCCCTCAGGTCCAAAAAGATTAAAATCTAGATGAGGGATAGCACTTCCTGTCCCTTTAACGAGCTGGAGAGGCCAATGGCTCAACAATATTTTCATATTTTATGAGTCAGTTGAAAAGAGCTTAAAGGAGGCTCGTCTTTTGAGGAACGAGTGATAAAACGGGTAGCAGCTGATTCCAGGTAAGGTTTGGAATTTTCCAATCACGGCAGTGTCACAAGGATGGCTAGTGAAATCACTCTTTGTAGCTGTTCCTCGAAACGGGTAAACAATCAAATGGAGGTGAATGATCGGCCAATGAAAAAGTGGAGGTGACGGTGCAAACATGACCAAGGCTTTAACGACTGAAGTACTACATTCACGATGATTATTTACCGAGGAATAGTTCATTTTTTAATGAGCTTAAATGCGGGTGGAAACATTTGGTCATGTCTTATGTTTATTTTTTAACGAGCTTGAACTATGTGCTAAAAAAGCTCGATTAATCCAGTCGTGTGATAAGAATGTCTCATATAAAAACGACAACTTTTAGAGATTTGCCCCACATCCTTTCTTTATGCAAGTTAGGAAACGACCAATCCTATGAGTTTAAAGGGTTAGAGGTCCTATAAATTTAAAAAATAAATAGCCGCTCTTCGCTTGCACTCCAAAAGGTTTGCATGCCCCAAGGTATAAAACAGAGTTTCAAGGTTACCCCTTCTTTAGTCCGTTAAAACATTTGTTTTACCGAGAGAGGCCTACCTCTTACAGGTTACCAAAGATAGTTCTATTTACGGCATAAAAAAACACTTCTCTGGCGATGTTTACTGAAATAAACAAAGGTGAGCGGCGATGCTCGCCAACTCACATAACTTTGACAAGAGAATCTTGTTCTAGAATAACCCCCTCTTCCAATCACGGACGGGGGTACAGACTAGTCATATTCTCTCACGGAAACCTACCCTATACCCGAAGTTTTCCTGCCGAAGCAGACCAAGGTGCATGCCCCCTGGGATTCAGTCATATCCCTCCGAATCACTCGCGCTCATCGCGAGGACGGACTGGAGATCGAGACATTTCTTGCGTGAAAAGACCATTCAGGGATGGTATATGACTATTTGTTATGCGTGATCCAGGAAATGAAAGTTGGTCTACGAGCTTGACCACTCTTCCTTCGTGTGGAAAACACATCACTCTAAAGAGTGATGAGACGATGGCTCTCATGCAATAAATATAGTCTCGTCCAAGGAGTAGATTTTAATCTAGGGGTCTTTGAATTACCATCATGTTCATGTGAACGGTTTCCCCTCTCAACGTTATGGGCACATTGGGAAGGATCCCTAACGGTCGACTGGTTCCTTTATCAAAGCCTGTTAGATTTCTCATCTCAGGAAAAAGCGATGGCGAACCAAGCGCTTTCCAAGCAGTTGAGGAAAGGATACTCACAGAAGCCCCCTCATCTATGATGGTACCAGCCATAACCATTCTATATATCTGAACAATAATTCGGAATGGTACACTAGCTGGTAAACGGGGTCTGCCTAGTTGATTCCAGTCGAAGGAGACAACTAGGTTGCTTGGAGGTGGGACAGAATAGACAGCCGGGTATGACTCTGACGAACTTCCTTCCTACGGTAAAGGAACGGTTAACCCATGTTCGTTGGAGTCTGTGCTTATGAAAAGAATTTGGATGGTGTCATCCTTATTCTCTTCAGTGATTGTATCATCTGAAGATGGAACCTCTGAAGGCAAGACTGGGTCAACTGCCGCCTTGACCTTTTGACTTTCGTCTAGTATGGATTCAGATGGTTCATCTTTAATGACAGATGCTTCAGCTGACCACCTGAGCGGGTCAGCCGGATTTTCAACTAGTGACGGACTCGGCAAGAGTTTTTTATATCCAGGAGGAAGTCGTAACGGCGAAACCGGACGATCATCCAAAACTCTTTTAGCTTTGTCTAAGAAGGGACAACGGTGGACGGCATGATCGCCTTCGCACAGTTTACAAGGAAATCTACATTTTCCTATTTGTCTTGGGGCTTCACTTTCACTAGTTGACGGTGTGTTTTCAACATGATCATCAGAGGTTGACGACACCGGGTTGTGCAAACGAGGAGACCAGTCCCTTAAGATCTGAGGTATGCAAGGACAATCTCTGTGAAAGTGGTCTCCTTTGCAAATGACACATGGCGATTTAGGCCTGGTCGGTGCAGTGTGTGGATTTTCGTTAGATGACACTCATTTGCCCCCATTCGCTTTTGGCTCCTTCTTCTTCTTCTCTTTCTTCTTCTTTTCCTCCTTCTCCTTAGGAACTTGAATTTTGGCTTTACCAGCCCCATCAAGCGAAGAGGAAGGAGGATAGGAAGAATTAGAGGAAGTAGAAGGCTGGTGGGTAACTCTGGACTCGTCTAATTGCTGATTCGATTTTTCAGGAATAGTGGTGTTTTGAATGACAGAGGTTGAGAAGAGCCATACAGGCAAACCAATTGTCAGTCCTGGAAGCGACAATGTGGCCATATGGGGTGCACCAACATCTCCCCAAGAGGAGAAGGGACTAGGATTTCCACCAAGGGGAATTCCTTGGTTGGTTGACTCCATTTTCTCAACCCAAGATCGACGTAGGAAAAGGGGTAATGAATATTCCGTTTAAAATAATTTTTTAGACGCTTTGACACAACTTGTTTTTTCAGTTTTTAAGAGTCGAGAAAAAACAAAAGATGACTCTGGTCTCCTTCGATTTTTAATGAGCCTGAAGTGACAAGTGCTCAGATGGACCTTTTCCGTTAAGGATTTTGAAAAGGAACGAAAGGGACTGCTCTGGAGATCTAGGTAGAGGGAGTACCAAACCAATCGCAAAACTGCATAACACTTTTTACGGTACGGCAGTAAATCTTCCCGAATGCTGTGTTCAGTGCATTGCGATCGACAGGGTGGCAGACACGGCTTCCTAAGGATAAAGGATTTAAGCCTATAGGGGTCTCCCAAAATATACTCGACGGTACATGGGAGCACAAGTCCGTACTGGCACTTATCATCTCAAAGTGGAGGAATCACCCAACCATCAGTGAGGACAACAGTTACCAAGCTTTACGACGCCGGAATACGTCTCTAGCCTAGACCTCTAAATGTTGTGTGTTAAGTTCCAAAGCGTTGTTAGATTCATTGAATTTATTTTAAGTTGATCTTGTTTATGAAGTTTGCCTTTCAGGTTCACCATGAGATGTAGATGTAATTCCTAAAATGCAATCTAAAGATGATAAACAAACTTTTATCTCTTTTGTGCAATGAAAATCCTAGCTACTAGGGGAAAAGAAAGACAGAATCTTTTCACAAAGAGCAAAGAGAACACTGTAAATGCACTTTCCTAAATCAAGCCAAACAGACTGTCTATATGCAAATGCACATGCATGTATTTGTTTTCGACTTTCTTAGTATTGATGCTAAAAAGAAAGTTGATGTACAAATCTGAATTTCTTTTTAAGCGACAAATATAACCAAGCTCTTTTTCGAAATAAAAAACAGAGATGATTACGACACCTTACGATTTTGAAATGAACACTTGTTCTTGACACTAGAAAATTACAAATTCAGACCAAAGGCAATAGTAACAGGATAATCGACCATCAACAACTATCAAACTTTCTCCTATGATCGAAACCGACACTTGCGACAGATTCAAATCAAAGGACGATAGTACGAATATGCTACTTTTGCAAAGGAAAACTGTAAACGACTTAACAAACACACAAAAACATCTACAGTTCTTTTGTACAAGGAGGTGAAATAACAGCAAGGAAAAGAGGTTTCAAACAGACATATACTGATCACAGGCAGCAAAATTCAGGGATAGAACTAGAAAGAATGAAGCACAGGAACCACAGCTGCACAGAGCTAGTCTGATCAGCGCACCTGTAACACAGAGAATCTGAAATGCAACGCAGGTTGCCCCTTCGGGAAGTGCGCTGAAATTCAGGATCTCTGAACAGTACCTGCGCTGGGCCAGAAACGAGACTCTGTCCGGGTTCTGGGTCACAGTTTGCAGTTCAGTCCTTGGTTTTTGGCCAAGTAAAAAGCAATCAGTAATGCAACAATCAGGGGTAGATCTAAGGAGGATCTAAGAGCTATCACAAGGGCAATCAGATAGTTTGTGAATCAGCTGTTTAAATCATAAACAGATCCAGTGAATGGATTGAAGCAACAGTTATCTACTTTGCATTTGTTATGGAAAATGCAGTTCGAAAGCTACTTATAAGTTTATGAAACAAACAACAAAAAATGATAAACAAACAAACTAATTATCTCCCCAGCGGAGTCTCCATTTTGTTACAGGGAAAAGTGTCTATTTAGAACTACTCTATCCCACTAAGGTGTGACATCTACCTTAGAAACAAACAGAGAAAAACTACTTTTGTATTTCCTTTATGAATTATAGATAGAGAGGAATAGAAAGAACGAACCTGTGTCTTGCGCTAATCCTTTGATCCAATCCCTCTCTTCTTTGATGGTCTCCAGCTACCTGCTCCCTTGCATGCACAACTTCACAAAGTGCCTGTAAGATCACAGAAGCAGAGCACTATACAAAGACATGGATCTATATTCATAAACAACTTAGGATCAGATTTAAGTTAACCATACAAATGTAACTAGCATCAATGATACAAAAGCATGGAGGAAAACTCAAATAGTTTTTATTGATAAACAAGAAAAGATCCAGGAGGAGTTACAACCAGTGGTTCTGACCCAGCATCAACCTCCCAGCAAAGAAGCCCCTCTTCACCTCAAACAAAGCATAAATCACCCAACGATCTGATGTTTGTCTCTAGAAACCAACAACAATTCCTTACAATATGCAAAATTCCAGCCTATGGATCTCTGGGACGAGGGATCCATATATAGATATGTGTAAGGAGTATGAGTCAACTTGTGATTTGATTAGTGTCTTATCTCTGTCAGTTCTTGCTTCCACTTGGAGACTGAGGGCCTCTTACTCATCCTTGGTCGAATTCAGTGAGGCAAGTGTCAGAGGAAAAGATTCTGGAAGCTTCCATTGCCTCTCCACCTCGCGGAATGACACTGCCATTTGTCATTTCTCGCCCATCGCACCCTACATAAGGGAGTTTTGAAATGCAACGCACCCTCACAGTGTATTTAGGTGCAATGCAACGCACTTAGCCAGTGGAGCAGCTGAAATGATCCTGTTTTGACCAATTCTGAGTAGTTTTTGGTGGAGAACTTCTGGGAGAAGTAGTAATCTGTTGACCTTGTTCATTTAGGGGTTAGAACAACACTTTTAGGGACTTAGGAGCCCTTGGTTTATGGACATTTCATGCTTGGTGTTGTAGGGCACAAAAATGTCTATAACAATTTTGAAATTCCTGCAGTGGGTTTCTCGGCTCATTTTGCATGTACCAATATGCATCAATAACCTTGACATCAGATGTGATTACCAACGAGATTCCAACGCAGCATCACCAACGTAGACCTCCATATTAAAGCCAGTTGAGCATTGTATAATTCTTTGTAAACATAACTGCAAAACCATGCTGCGCAGGTGTTTTTTTCATGGTGGCTGCCCTCATACCAGATCTCTTGATTTGATAGGCTTATTTTTGTTGGGTTTGCCTATACTGAAAAAGAAGCAACTACGTCCAGAAAATCAACTGCATCCAAAACAACTTGATGTTGATTGTCAACATTAATCAATTTTGACCAACAACGCTTTCATTATTACACTTTCTTCAATGCTTTCAACATTACACTCAATAAAAAAAATACCATCCAATTTTGCATTAAATTCCAGCAAGGGCATATGTTCCAACATCAAAGAATTAACAGAATCAATTTGCAGATTAAAAATCTAAAATCAGTAAGATTTTTTTATTTTTTTTGTTGAACACAAAGCTGGACAATTTCATACCAATAATTCGCTAATCAATTCAATGGAGTTTTCCAAAAACTTGTAGAGCTGGAATCTTCTCCTCACATCCACTGTAGCATTACTGGAGCTTCGATACAACAATAATGGCATAAGTGTCCTCAGACACGTAACTTTATTAATCAGAAAAAATAATTACATATTTGATTTTGCAAGAGTTTACACCTGAACAACCAAACACTCTTGCAATGAGCTATTTATAAGCTCAATTTTCTAAGTACTTATAATTATGGATCACTTATTAAATAATAAGTGTCCATTTACAATAAATGCTATTCAAAACAACTAGCTAACTAATCTCCTAAAATAGAGCCTAAGATACAACACATTTGGAGAGTCATATCTTGTTACAACAATATACTAATTCTAAATGTCTCCATTAAATAATTAAACAGCCTAGAATACTAATTATTAATTTAATATCTTAAATTAATAATTATTTTATTCAAACTTTATAACCTATGATAATATTTTATTTTTGGATCATCTAACACAAGTTGCCTTTTTCTCCCTTTAGTTTGATTCTACAATATTTCCTTTAAAGAAAGTAGAGATTGACATTAGAAATATTCATACCATCGCTGGCATTGCCTGTGCTTCGCCTTTAAGTTTACGAATCGTCTGGGTTGACAATTTATGTGTTGAGGAGTTTGCTTAAGCGTAATTCCTATACCCAACATTTTGGCACCGTTGCTAGGGAGGCAATTTGATTTGGTAAGAATTTTTTATTATACAATAGAGGTAATTTTTCCTTTATTTTTTTGCAGGAAAAAATTCTTTGAAGGAATTTCACTGGTGTTTATTGATTTCTGACAGCATTCTTTATTAGAATTTGTTTGTTATTTTTCTTTCTTTTTTTGAAATGAATGCCTAGAAAAGGTAGGGTTTAAAAGCCCATAAAGGGCTGAAAGAATTCGGAAAAGAATTGTCATATTGGGTCTCCTTCTATGAGCAAGAAGCCTAATCCAATTCAAACCCATCACGCAGGAAAAATCCACCTAGATTCTGGTGACAACAGCTCAGGTGTGGTTCAGTCTGTTCGGAGCAAAAGGGAAACAATGGCAGACCATGAAGATCACGTGGATGGGACTGGTGAAAACTAGGTAGGTGTGGAACAATCCACTTTTGTGTTTCCAATTGTGGACCCCGATACTGTGGCACAAATGAAGAATATTTCACCATCAACTCTCCCTCATTTCCATGGTAAAGTTCATGAAGATCCTGACTCTTTTTTATTTGAGTTTGATATTTTGTGTAGAAGTTATGATTATTCAACTGATGCTCAGAAGCTAAGATTATTTCCTGTTACTCTCAAGGACTCAGCTTTACGCTGGTTTATGGGGTTAGGAGGAAACACTATAGCCTCTTGGGATCAGATGAAGAGAGTTTTTTTAATCTAAATATCAAGAATATTGCAAAACTCAGGACATGCAGGATGAGATTTTTACAATCATACAAGATGATGATGAAACTCTTGAAGATTACCTAGACAGATTTCTGTATATTTTACAAAGGTTGAAACTTAAGCTTGATTCCAGTACTATTAGAACCTTGTTGTTAAGAGGAATTACTGATAATGCTAGAAATAATTTAAATCTGATAGGACAAGGTGATATTTATCAGCAAACATTCGAACAAATTTGTGAATTATGTAGGAAATTTTCAAGAAATCAGTATAGATCCGGTAGAGGAACTTGAAATAGAAATAGAAAAACTGAATCTACTGATGCTATGATTATTGGACTAGAAAATAAAATGGAAAACTTGAAATTGATATAATGAATACTTTTACCAAATAGTTGGACTCATTAAAGTTTCAACAAAAACTCATGAAGGAACAAGTGTCATTATGTATTTTATGTCCTAAGTGCAGAGAAATACATCCTCCTAAAGAATATTCTGTTAATTTGAAAGAAACTAATAAAGTGTGTTATTTGTGCAGAAGACCATATCACAGAAAAATGTCCCTCTATACTAGGACTTAAAGTTGTATTTACAGGGGGACAGCCTAAAGCTGAATACTTGTATGCTATCGGAGCAAAAAGAAACTGGCCTCAGGTAGGTGAAAGTATGGCTCTTGAATTTTCTCCACACTATTTTGGTTATAATTCACATGCATATTCTTATCCTAACACTAATCATAAGTGGCAATATGGAAACCAATATTAGCATGGGAAACCTTCCCAACCATGGCAATAAGGTTGGAAAGGGCCAACTCATTCTCCAAATTCCTACCAGCCACCCCTGCAGTCATATGCATCTACACATACACCTTATCCAATGCCTCAACCTCCGAGTTAGTCTACTCCACCATTACCTTTACCTCCACCTTTTCGACCTCAGTTTCCTGCTCAACCTATGCCCAATCCTAACAATAATAAAGCAGTGCAAATGATCTATGTAACAAACCCACCTTTATTCTAGTACTAGTCTATTCTAGTTGGGGTTCATGATATTCAATTAAGATCGAGAAGGACTGTAACATCATAAAATCAGAAGCAACCTAGAGTGATTGTTGAAGAGAAAGAAGAAGAGGAAACCCTTAATCATTCTTCAAAAGATGTCACTAAGCAGCCCCTACCCTTTGAATCCTTGCCATCTTCTTCCAACCAGCGTCCCTTCCTAGGGATGCTAGTAATGGAAAGAAGTGAGCCTATTTCTGAGACTAGCTTGGCATCAAAGCTTTATAATATTTTCATTAAGATACCTCTACTCCAAGCCATCAAAGAGATCCCTATTTGTACCAAGATCATCAAGGAACTCTATCTCAAGAAACCTGGGAGGAGGAGATTGGAACCCTAAACCATTCAATTTGTTGGTAGGGTAGCAGAGTTGATGACGAGATGTGTGCCTAAGGAAAATATACTGATCCTAGAAACCCTGTTGTCTCAATTCAGATTGGTAATGTCCTTGACTCTAATGTTCTTATAGACCTGGGAACAGCCATTAATGTCATGACTAAGAAAACCATGGATCAACTTCAGTTATCTCATCTTTGCCCTACTCCCACTATGCTTGAATTAGTAGATAGGTCTAAAATTAAGCCATAAGGAGTATTGGACGATGTGATCATCTCATTAGATTCTTGGGAATATCCTACTGATTTCATTGTGCTTTAGCCAAAGAACCCAGTAGGAGGACATCCCTTGATCTTGGGTTGACCATGGCATGCTACAGCAGATGCATATATTGGATGTTGCTCCGGTGATACGTATATTTCGCATGGAGATTCTAGGAAGAAAGTTACCTTATACCCCCTACTAGACCCATTCAAGACCTTCAAGATACTTTATGGTTGGATCATAGTAGTGATGAGGAGACTCAACCCATTTCCTTTATCCATCAGCATACTCGGTCTTCACAAGAAGATGAGATTCAAGATTTCCTGAATAATCTAGACACTATGCCTAATTTTGAGCTATTGAGCTAGATTTTTAGCCTAGATTTTCAAGATAACCATGATTCTCATTCTTCTATACCATTGTATTTGACCACCCCCTTGAGTACTCCTGAGCCTGATACTATTCTTGTTGAGATTAACCCTGGTAAATCCTTGTATATTAGTTCAGATTTGGACTCATCTCAGCGAGAGCAGCTTATGAATTCGTTGACAAACCATATTAGTGCCTTTGCATGGGGGCTATGAAGATATGAATGGCATTCCCCATGAAACTTGTACACATCATATCTATATTCAAGAAGGAGCTTGACCTATCAAACAACCCCAAAGGCGAATGAATCCGTCTCTAAGAGATATTGTGAAGGAAGAAGTATAGAAACTCTTGGATGTTGGTTTTATCTATCCTATTTCCAACAGTCAGTGGGTCTCTCCATTAGTGCTAGTACCTAAGAAATATGGAAGATGGCATATTTGTAATGATTATCGAGGATTAAACAAAGCAACTCTCAAAGATTACTTCCCTCTCCCTTTCGTTGACTAGGTGGTTGATACCCTTGCAGGAAAGAAATGTTTTTCCTTTTTGGATGGCTTCAATGGTTATAACCAAATACATATTGCACCCAAAGATCAGGATAAAACTAATTTTACATGTCCATGGGGTACACTTACTTATAGAGTGTTCCCCTTTGGTTTATGTAATGCCCCGACTACCTTTCAAAGGGTAGTCCTGGCCATTTTTGCTGATCTAGAATTTGTAGAAATTTATATGAATGACTTTTGTGTGTTTGGTGATTCTTTTCAGGAAGCTCTCAGAAATCCTGAAAAAGTACTTCTTCGTTGTCAGGAAGCCCATCTCACCTTGAGTGACAAGAAATGTAGATTAATGTGTAAAGCAGTAGTGGTACTTGGCCATTTGATTTCTGGTAAAGGTATCCAGGTTGATCCAGCAAAGATCGAAATCATTCTACATCTTCATGCACCCAAAACTCAAAGGGAAGTAAGAGGTTTTTTTAGGACATGTTGGTTACTATAGGAGATACATTGAAATTTTTTCTAAGATAGCTACTCCTCTTTTCTGACTTCTAGCTAAGGATAGTGAATTTTCTTGGACCACATCTTGCCAATGGTCTTTTGAAACATTGAAGGAAAAGTTAGTACATGCACTAGTTTTAAGAGGTCCTAATTGGTCTTTGCCTTTTCATATTTCCTCTGATACTTCAGATTTGGCTATTGGCGCAAATTTAGGACAAGAGGAAAATAAAAAATCCTATGCTATTTATTATATTAGTAAAAATTTGTCTTCCACTAAAGTAAATTATACAATTACAGAGAAAGAGTTTTTAGCTGTAATTTTTGAAATTAATAAGTTCAAGCACTATATTACAAGATATGAAGTATTTGTACATACTGATCATTCCGCGATTAAATATTTGATGAATAAACCATTAACTAGCAGTAGAGTGACTAGGTGGTTACTATTGTTGCAAGATTTTAATATTACTATTGTTGATCGACTAGGAAAATCTAATGTTGTAGCACATTTTCTTTCTAGATTAGATAATCCTAGTGAAATAACTCCTGTTAATGATGATTTTCCAGATGAACATCTTTTTGCTATGTTAAGAGATTTCCCGTGGTTTGTTGACATTGCTAATTACTTGGTTACTGGAAAAACACCACCCCACTTGTCTGCTCATGAAAAGCGAAGTATTGTTCAGAAAAGTGCTGCATATTCCTAGATTCAAGGAGATGTATTTTACACTGGTCCAGATTTGATTATCCGTAGGTGTGTAAGAGGGGAGGAAGTGTTTGATATATTGAAATTTTCTCATGATGAACCTTGTGGAGGCCACTTCGCTGATAAGCGCACTGCATATAAAGTATTGTGTGCTAGTTACTTTTGGTCTTCCTTGTTTAAGGGTGCTAAACAATATGTCAAGCATTGTGATAGCTATCGGTGAATGGGCCAACCTAATGAAACCAATGAAATGCCTTTATGCCCCCAAGTTATGATTGATCCATTTGAAAAATGGGCTATTTATATTATGGGGCCAATAAATCCAACATCATTAAGTAAAAAGCATATCTTGGTTTGTACAAATTTTGTTACAAAATGGGTAGAAGCTAAAGCTGTTTCTTTTGCTACAGAAAAAGTTGTTGTTGATTTTCTTTTTACTGAAATCTTTACTAGATTTGGTGTGCCTAGAGAAATTGTTTCTAACAATGGTTTGCAGTTTATTTCTAATCTAGTACGGGGTGTGATGGAGCAATATAATATCCTGCACAGGAAATCCACGTCGTATCACCCATAAGCAAATGTCCAGGTGGAATTCACAAACAAAGTGTTCGAGTCCATTCTTATAAAGACAGTTAATATGCATTGAAAGGACTGGGCTAAATGATTATCAGAGGCTTTGTGGGCATACAAAACCACTTGGAGAAATAGCACGAGACATACACCATATGAGCTTTTATATGGAAAACAGGTTCTATTACCAATTGAATTCCAGATCAAAACTTTTAGAACTGCATTTCAGTTAGGACTAGATCTCTCTAAGGCACAACAACAACGTCTTCTCCAATTAAATGAGTTAGATGAATTTCGTAGGGATGATTTTCAACAGAACATACTAATTCAGTAGCAACGTAAAAGGTGGCATGACGAGTCTATTTAGAAAAAGCAATTCCAACCAGGTGATTGGGTGCTCCTTTATGATTCTAGATTTAAAATCTTTAAAGGGAAATTCCATACATGTTGGATGGGACCTTATGAAGTGATATAAGTATTTGATAATGGAGCAGTAGAAGTTAAAACTATTGATGGACAAAATTCAATATTCTTAGTAAACGAACACAGGTTAAAGAAGTATTTTCAGCCACCTACCAGGAAAGATTTTACACAAGTCCAACAACAGTTTGGGATGGTAGTGGTGAATGGTAATACCAACCTTTTGAAAACATGAATTCTCTTTCTTCTTAAAAAAAAATTAAAAAAGGAATAAATTAATAAAAAATAAGAAAAGTAAAGAAAAAATATTTTCCTGTAATTATGAAAATCAGTTCCCTAACATGATTGCAGAAGGATCAACCTAAAAACTAGCTTGCTGGCAGGAAGATCAAAATTTTCTAATAAAAATAAAATGTTACTTGATCTTTAGATATGCTAGCAACCACCAAGTAAAAGTAGGTTCAACAAAACCAACCTTTATACATTTGGGGTAATTAGCATGGATATTTTTACTCAAGTAATGCTTAATTTTTGCTGCAGTTATTTTTTCTTGCACCAGTGTAGGCAGACCTTCTAGAATTTTTTTTGCCTTTCTTCATATTCCGCTTTCATAATATTCCCTCAGTTTTCTTCTTCAATCCCAAAATGATTAACCTTCCCACATTCTTCTAAAAATTACCCTGCACCAGTGCAAAAAGGAAATGATCTGAAAAAGCATAAAATGCCTCATCTTCAAATAAGAAGACAGCTAGCGCACCAGCTGAGGAGACCCCTCCTATGCCTGAAAATGATAACCTATTAATCCTTGCAGACGCAGCAAAGTTTACAGAAGTCGAAGATGATGCACTGTTGGCAGATTTCATCAAAAAGTCCCAGAAAAGTGTAAAGTCTTTGATGTAGGCAAAGAATCATTGTCCCCACAGGGCGTGGAATCCCCTCTTTCACTAGTACAAGAAGAAGCACCAATGCGAGAAGAAGAACCAGAAGAAGAAGAAGCAAAATAATAAGAAGCAGAAGAAGAAAAGACAGAAGGAGAAGAATTTGAAGAAGAAGAAGTAGGAGGAGAAGAATCCAAAGAAGAAGAGGCAGAACCCATAGAAAAAGAAGTAGAAAATGAAGAAGCAAAAGAAGAAGAACTAGAGGAGGAAGAACCAGAAGAATAAGAACCAGAGGAGGAAGAACCAGAAGAAGAGGGACCAGAGGGAGAAGAGTTTCTAGATGTAACCATGGCAGATATGGAGGTCCCCGAGGAAGACATAGCTCCTGCAAAAACACAAAAGGAAAAAGATTTGGTAACTCCTGCTACTCAGGTAGTTGAGTTAGAGCTTCAACTGCAGAATTTAGAGCAGCTTGTAGCCAAAGCGCAGGAGGATAAAGAACAGAGTAGAGGAGAATTGATGGCAGAGATCCAGAAAATGAAAAGAGAAGTTAAATTCAGGAAGTACCGAGTTGCGCAATGTTTCAGGCAACTTAAAAAGGTGACAAAGAAATTAAAGACCATCATAAATAAGAAGACTGAAACATTGCAAGCTGATGACAATATGCCAGAGCATGATTAAGCTGGAACTCTCAAATTTTTGAAGTTTTCTTGCTGAAGTAAAGAGTTGTGTGAGGAAACACAACAGTTTAGGGATGGGAGGATGTTAGCCCCCTAATTTTCTCTCTTTTGACCATTTTTCCCTTCCTAAATTATAACCATTTACCATTGTTTTACCTCTCTTATACACCCTCATCTTGCACTAGTCCAAGAACGATGACATATTTCACATGAACTTTATATTTCATATTTTTAACTTAACTTAGCATTAATTAATTATTTATTACATGATTTCTTGCTTATAATCACTTTTGTAACTTATCGATATCTCCAATGTTTGTTTGGTAATCAAGTGCTTACCATGATTGCTAATCCTAGTGCAAGATCGGATCTCACACTGGTGCCAGCACAGTGAATCTTTGTAGCAGATCGAGACCTCCTTGATCACCACCTCTTTTTGCGCAACTTCGACCATGACAACAAGATATATATGAAGGCAGTGGAGCTTCAACCACGACAGCAAGTTCGATCAAAGGTAGCTGAGATTGGATTTATGAAGAATGAACAGTTGGAGATTGGCTATGGCCAGTTTTGTTGAACTGTCTAATTTTGAAGGCTGAGAAGCTAAATTCTACATATCGGTTATGTAACTGGTTAAACGATCTTTTTGTCCTTCAGCCAAAGATCTATATAACGAAGAATGTAAATAGGATGAGATAGTTTTTTTTGATAAGAGTTTGTATAGAACAGAGATATAACCAGGGAGGTGGTAACAATCTTGCATTTTGTTATCACCCAAATTTGTGTTGGACTATGTATTCACGCATGTATTTGCCTTTATGAATTAATAAGAAGGGAGCTCTACCTCATGTTTCATAAATCATATTTTTGTGTTTTAAATCTGATGAATTGATAAAATACTGAGCAGCATTCCTATTTGAAAGGGAGACACGCTGGTTGGCTAGGGCCCAGCCAACCCACACGTTTACCCTATTTTCCTTTTCTTGTAATTTATGTTTATACTGTCAAGTGTGATTTAATTTACAACACATGTATTCCTGTTTAGTGCAAGTGGATCCACAACATGAAGTAGTTAAAATTCAATTTTTTGCATCTGATTCTAGATTGGTTTTTCTCGCCTAGTCCAAGCAGGAGAAATAAACATGCACCAGTGCATGTTGGTGTGCTATTCATTTTCTGCAATTCTATCTGATTTGGTTTTCCCCGCCTGGTCCAAGCAGGAGAAATAAACCTGAACTAGTGCACGTTGGTGTGCTATTCATTTTCTGTAGTTTTGTTTGATTTGGTTTTCCCCGCCTGGTCCAAGCAGGAGAAATGAACTTGCACCAGTGCACATTGGTGTGATGCAACAAACCTTTTTAGTTTACTTCCAGCAATTTCCTTACTTTTATTAATACTTCATGACAAGATAAATTATATGGATTGTTTCTTTATTTTTGCACTCTGTTGAAATCAGAAACATTCATTTTTATGTGTGCAATTGGATTTCACAGTATAATAACACTTGCAGTAACTAAGCACTTATTTCAAGAATTAAATGCCAACTGCAAGAAGCTCTAATCTGGTGCAAGAACTAGTTTCTTGCCATGGGATCTGAGTGCTCTGAATCTATAAAAGTTCAAGCCCTTATAGGAAGAAAAATGCTTTTAGCACAGACACTATTTATACCCTCTGCATAAAATCTTTGTTCCTGCACTATTGTAAGCAAATTGTGATAGTGCAGGACATATTAGTGCAAGAAGGAAATCTTTACATAGGAAGGTTTGAAGGGCCCCTATGATGAGACTACTAAAGTGTCTTTGCTAAAGAAAACACACACTGATTAGTTAATCAATAGCTAGCTAGAGTGATTTCCCCTTTATTTCTAAATCTCTTTTGCAAATGCATTCTTCCTTGTTCCAGTCTTAGATTATTTTGATTGTTCAAGTTGCCTTTTTCTCTCTTAAGTTTGATTCTACAATCTTTCCTTTAAGGAAAGTAGGGATTGACATTAGAAATTTTCATACAATCTCTGGCATTGCCTATGCTTTGTCTCTAAGTTTATGAAACCCCTGAGGTTGACAATTTAAGTGTTGAGGAGTTTTCTTAAGTGTAATTCCTACACCCAAAACTTTTAAGCATACTAGATCACATTCTAATTATGATATTGTTAACCCTCTACCAGATCCAGAAGGACTTATTAGGGGAGCCTCTTCAAGGAGAAGACATAAAACCTCTTCTTCGTCTTTAGTTTTACACCCTTAAGACATATCATCTGTAGATCCTTTTTCTTTTGGGACATCCAATCTTGATTGGACTGAACTACCTCCTAGGGTTTCTGAACTCCATTCAAGAGGAGTAAATCTTCCATCAACCTTTTTAATACAATCACTTGAGTCATATCAAGTCCCATCCATTCCTATAAAATCACCTTCATATAAGGAAGAATTGGGTTTACATTTACCTGAATTCAAACCTACAGACTTCATTTCTTCAACTCCTTATTCTTTTCCATCATCCTCTACTAATCTTGAAGATAAATTTTCTGTCTATTCAAAGCCTCTGTTTGATAATAAGGAAGACTTTCCATTAGGTGTTCCGAAGTTGGTTGTCAAAACCCCTTTGAAATCTTCAAGGAGGTCTCCTCCCTCTTTTTCTCCTCCACATACTAATACCCCTACCGACTCCTTTTCATCACCTTCATCTTCATCATCTTTCTCTTCCTCATCATCATCCACTCGCTCACCCCAGACTCCTCCTGCTAATATGGCTTTTCGACCCATTGTGCAAGCACGGTATGCTGCTCTAGTCCTCCCTAGAAACTTGGCAAATTTTCTCGATGGATATCTAAAGCATTTACCAAGATTTAATGGAGTAACAGGTCCCTCAGCAAAGGATCATGTATCAACTTTCCTAGATTTTGCTGATAGTATGAACATAGAAGAGGAAGATGTTTATATGAGATTATTTTTGTAATCCTTAGAAGGAAATGTTAGGATCTGGTTTAGTCAACTTAGAGTTGACTCTATTACAACATGGAATGAGCTCATAACTATCTTTAAAAATCAATGGGGGGAAAATAGGGATCTTGTTTACTTTCTCACTGAATTTGAAGAATTGAAGAGAAATCCCAATGAACTAGTTGTTGAATTCATCAAGAGATTTAATAAACTCTATCATAAAATGCTTGCTTATTGTAAACCACCAGTAGTAGTTGCAAAAGTCATATTTTCCAAAGCATTTGAAGATGACTTTGCAGTGATGCTAAGAGAAATGGTATCTAACACATTGGAAGACATGCAGAAAAATGCTGTAGAAGTAGAAGCTCATAGGTCTGATTCTGGAAAACTTAAAGCTAAAGCATAGAAAGAAGAAAGAAAATTAAAAGATAGGATTGATGAATCATCTTCTTCCAAATCTAAAATTGAAGATCAAAAAATTGATGAAATTACATACTTACTTAGAAACCTTTCTAATAGGATTTCTAAAATTGAAATACAATCTAGAACTACTCAACAAACTGCTATCAAACCTCAAGCTCAAACTCAATTCCAAAGAACTCCTCAAATGTAGATTCTTCAGAGACTAGGTTCTGATCAAAACATTCAAGCACCCTTATTGATTGATGATCAGCAGCCATAAGATACATGCCCTTTAATCACTGAAGATATCAATAATATTGATTCTTCAATAGTACAAATGGCAATAGTTCCTTCATCTTCCCCTCAGTATTTTGAAAAAGAACAAGGAGATGCTCAACTTTCAAAATACCAAGTGCTTAGGGACAAAGGTCCCCTAGGGTCTTGGGTTAATACCCTAGCAGAGCGCGGGTTATCTATAAAGAAAAACAAGAATTCCATACAGCCATGATACTAATATAAGCAAACTACATGAAGAGAGGTGCACCTGGGAGTCCTTCAATAGGGTAGATCCAGCCAGGGTCCAAACCCTCTCAGAGTTCCTTTCAATCCTTCAACCTGCAAGGCAATCAATTCAAAGAAGCATAGTAGTATATGGACCAAGAATCATAAGAAAATCAACTTCATAACATATTAAAAGGTAGTTAGTTATATAATTGAAACAACCATTCATATGTAAATCATAATATTGATCTCATAAGCATGAAAAATATTAATATCAAGAACAAGACAAATGATTCTTTTATTATAGATAACTAAAATATAGTAAGGAATGATTTCACCTAAGTCTTCCTTTTGCATGATCCAAGTGGAACCATCCTCTGGATTCATCCAATCTCAAGCCTTCAAAAAACTCCTTCCATGGCTCACTCAAGGATATCTCAACCAATGGAGAGACATCATAACTAGAGGAAACAAGGGTTTCCTGTAATGGGGGAAGTGCTAGAAGCACAAGGATCTTCAGACCTGATCAGGGATAATATCAGCAAAGTGATTTTTCTCCCTATTCTCTCCTCCTTTAGGCCTTCCCATTGAAGCATTTTATACTTCTCCCAAAGTAGTTTTTTAGTTAGGAATTCGTTGGGAACAGTTGGGCCACGAGCACTAATAGGTAATCAACAGGTAAAACTCGTGATCTCCACCCGAAATTAAGGAGATTTATTTTTTTTTAAGTGTTTTAAGACATATGCACAGGTTGGGTATACACAAAACCACGTACACATGCATTTAGCTCAAGGCAATGTCGCGTATAGGGAGTAAACCACTATTTTTTAAGTATTTGGACCAGGTCTGAAAGGACGGGTTACCCTAGGCCATGAGTGCAGCATCACAAACATCAAAAGTGAGATTTAGAGCTATAACAGATGCCCCCTAATATATGAGGTCAGAATGGGTACATGATGGCCGAAATGTATTAAGTAAGTGCATGGAAAGGAAACCTGCCAAAAACTGAGAAGGACTTCACCAGAGTTCAACCTACCAAGCCACAAAAGGAGATCAGAAAGAAACATTGTCTGATGCGGGCATACCCATTCTCAGAGAAAGTAAAGCATGTCCGCATATCAAGTACAAGCAGATCCAATATGTATACAAGTATAAAAGACTAGAAAATACATAATGGATCATCTGATCATGATCAAACAAGTACATGTCTGAATATCACATATAAGAATGTCAATGATGTTGAGAGATGAAGTGGATCACTGATATACAAGATTTATCCCAAAAGTACCAAATGAACATGATGGAGTAAGATGGTACTACACTGCAAACTCAGGTGCCAGCATATAGAATGTCGCCATGAATGACTGCAACATATAAGGGGGAGTGGTATCAACTAGCAGTAGTAGGAGAAACTATCAAGTGAACCAATGAATGCTGATGCAACTTGAGGTCTTCACCGACCGCTGCGGTACCTTTCTACACCATGGGAATAAATAATCTGAAGTCGACCATGTGAGAAATCATTTGATTATTGGTCATTGATGTATATCTTTAATAAACGTGAGACTACTCACCAATAATGATAATGAGTGTAAAAGTACCTAGTACAATCTAACAAGTGTGAATAGATGAGCTAGAGTTGAACACCTATAAGAATCTATCAATCAGGAGACTATGATGGTTTCCCACTGTCGATAGAGAAGGATCTGCCACTAATGACTGCAAACCCCAAGGTACCGCCAAATGGACTCTAGATCTTTGCCCCAGATCAATGAGTCGTATTCAATGAGGAAAGATCTGCTAGAAGGAAGGCATTAAGGCATCGTTCATCAATCTAGTGCGAGTGTAACCCGTAGGCCAATAATGTGGAAGGAATCAGACGAAAAAGATGTAGTAACCCAACTGAAGCACATTTCCGGCATACAAAAGATGTGGTTAGCGCATGACAGAAATCCTCTGAACCAACCAATGATGAAAGCTGACAAAAAGGCGAGGTATCCACCAATAGGGTCAAATGGAAACCAAGGTACTACACTAATCCCAATGTCACTATATGGCAGCATATGATGACTCTGTATAAGTTCGTCACGCAGGAGACACGAACGAACCATTCATATGATTGGAATAGATAACCAATCGGGGGAGAACTGACTCAATAGTAAGGTTAAGTCGTACCTAAGTCAATCTAAATCTTGCCCAAATGGAGGAGACTTTGTCTTGAGTGCTTTGTTTAAGGGCAACATGGCTGACTTCAGCTACCAACAATAAGTGGAAATATTGTCCCGTTCCCACTCTTTTTGGAATATATAATTTTTTCTTTTTCTTTAAGCTTTAAAAAGAACAAAAGAATGCTATAGTATAGTGGAATGAACGAGTGTCAATGAAACAGATGATCTAGTTCCTGGGATTGGAACAATCCTATGCTCAATGCAAGGAGGTGAAAACTGGTCAAAGACACTCAAAGGTGTGTTCTTTCCACGGGTCAGGGTGTTTTAAGTTGCAGAAGTCAATGGAATGCACGTTTTATTTTGCAATTGTCATGGTCAAAATTTGGCTTAAACACGAGTCCAAGTGAAGCCAGCTCAAGGCCAAAAGGTTCAAACAGTAAAAATGCAATGTAGTAATACAACTCAACACGAAGGAGCCTCTAGGGTATATGGCCAGAACGAAGTGAAGAAGTAAAGAGGAATGAGTCTTCATTGCATAAGTCATGGCGGGACTACAGAGGACTCCTGAGCCTAGGGACAAAACATCGGCATGAGTGTTAAGTGACAACAAGGTACTAACTAGGGCACCGATGATAAGGTAGGCTCTACCACACAAGTCATGATACTTCTAAGCAATGAGAAGGTTCTGCACCATAACTTGGTGGGGTCGATCCTCAGGCCAAAATGGGAAAGGAAACTAATAAGTGCACAATGCAAGCAGAAAAACCTAACCTATATGCCAATTTCGAGAACCAATACCTGCCAGAACAGACCAACCATAAAAATTTCCAAAGGAGAAATCTTCCAAGTTCTGTATACATAAATACGAACACTAGACAAGAAGCTAATACATCCCACATATAAACTTAATATAAAATCTTGGGTTATAGAATACAAAACTTAAAAATGCGTACCTTATATATACAATATGGTATAGGGAACCACATCACCTTGCGAATTACGCATAATAGTTCATCTGGACAAACCCCTTGCAGGGCTCAGGCCAAGGACTCCTTTGGTAGTCAAAACTCATGGCTTCAAAGAGTTCCTCCTATGAAGGCAAAACAAGTTCTGAGAAAATTTGAGGACTATAAGGATCAAAAGAGGTAATTAAGGGGTCCCATGTCCCTATAGGAAGAATCTGTCGGTCAACTGTTGGGACCAAGTCCCAAGAAGGAGAATAATAAGTCAAAGGATCCTTCTCAAAAGCAATTGGACATTGAGGATTCACTGCCACATAATTCACCCGTGGCGGGGTAGAGTCTACTTGAACACTCAGAACAAACTAAGGGGCATTCTGCAATAAATTCAAAATAGGGTGGTAATTATCAGATGCAAGCTAATAAATACTGAAAATATTCCCTTCATGAGGAAAGCACATCACTCGAAAGAGTGAAGACACCACAACATTCATAGCATAGACATAATCACGCCCAAGTAGCATATTAAAGTCTAAAGGGCTATCAACCACCATCATATTGATTAAGACAGTCTTCCCACCTAAAGTAATAGGAAATTGAGGAAGAACACCCATAGATTCACCAGGTCTTCTTTCATAGGCTAACAACTGACTTTCAGCTATCAACAACTTTGGGGAACCCAAAGCTTTCCAAGTCACAGAGAATATAATACTTTTAGAGGATCCTTCATCCACCATACGTCGATAAATGTTTTTGGAATTAACTCTGACCTTTATTTGGAAAGGTGCAGTGGAAGGAAGATGAGGCTCGAAAAGACTATCCCAATCAAAGGAAACACTCCTAGAACTTGGAGGGGGGACATTTGAAGAAACCTGGAATGCCCCTATACTAGAAGACTCTGTACTAGAAATCAAGTAGACTCTTTTGTTAGGCACTTCACCCCCCAAAAGAGCAGTGTAATCTTCCAGAGATTTCACTGGCTCTACCACATCATCAACCAATGCTTGATGGGATTGATGAGAAACCATATCAGATCTAGTAGTAGAAGTACTTTTAGACTTGGACCATATCCTTTGTACCTCTGGAATACCAGGGCATAAATGAGTAATATGGTCTCCCTTGCATATCTTACAAGGGAACTTAGGTTTAAAACTTCTATGTCCAGGTTTCTTATCAACCTCCATTTTGCCAACATGACTAGCAGTGGTTTGCAAAGATTTTTGAACATGACTTGCAGATGATCCCGACTCTTTCCTAGTATGACTTGTAGTGACTAGAGTTATGCCCCCAGCATGACTTGCAGCAGCTGAAGATTCATCTTCAACATGACTAGCAGAGGTTGATGATGAAGTGCTAATATGACTTGTAGTGACCAGACTCATGCCCCCAGCATGACTCATAGTGGCTGAAGGCTCATCTCCAACATGACTTGTAGAGGTTGATGATGAAGGGATAGAATTATTCTTCTTCTTTGACTTCCTCTTTCTCCTCTTTTTAGATTTCTTATTACAAGGAGGAGAGAAGGGAATCCTAGATTTCTCTTTGAAAGAAGATGAAAAATTAGCATCCATGTGATGCCCCTGAAATTAAGCATTCATCTGAGAAGCTTGAAGAACATCAGGAGTATTCGAAGTGGACCACAACCAAATGGGTAGTCTAGCATTCAATCTAGGAATATTCAAAGTGGCCATCAAGGGAGTACCAACATTTCCAAAGAAAGGAAAAGCACAAATATCTCCTTTTGGAAGGGTATCTTGGTTGGTTTCCATAGGAATATTGGCCATATCTAACTGATTCGCAGACCCTTCCCTTACGAGAATGTAGAAATGACTTTTCAAGGAAGATAGATACACAATCAATACCTTTGCCCTTGAGGAGGCAACTCCACAATTTCTGAAAGAACGATCAAAAGCCTTTCAAGATTGACAGAGTGGTAAGCCAGTCACTCAGAACATAAATTCCAAACGTGACTAGACAAAAATACCTAAATCCAACTATATACAAAGATCAAAGAGCACTCACTAAAAATGTCCTTAAAAGAAGTCAGCCAGTCAAACAACTTCCAAGTATTTCCGCTTCGGGTGATTAGGACTGGACACCAAAATACAAGAAAGTGAAGTAGGGTCCTTCCAAAGATAGTTAGGGATAATAACAGCCCAATCCTACCAGCAAAGGTATCAGAGGAAGTTCTGCTTACCTCCTAACATCAGCCTGCACCAATGCAAGGCCCCAAGCTTCGCAAGGGTGCCCTCCAATAGTACTATTGGGAGTGATACAACATCGACCTCAGGTGCCACAAGATTCCCCTCCGTAGCCACCTATGTAGATCCCTAGGAGAAGCAACTAAGGTTACCAACTTGTGTCAGAAGCCAAGCGGAACAGTCTTGAGGTAAGATCCGACAAGTAGGAGAGGGGGTATCTCTCTTCCTTATCTTCAAAAACCCTTGTGCTTAACTCCCAGATCCGAAGCTTTGTTGGTCTTCCTAACGCTATTGGATTTGCACTCACTATTTAGACTCCTATGTTTGACATTTTAAATGGCCTTGGAGAGTTTTCTCTCCACATGCCTAATCCCAGGCCCTAAAATATCCCAAAATTTTTGGTTTGTCTAAATTGATAATTATAAAAAGTTTTAGTGTATTTTAATTAGCGCTTGTTTTTAAATGGGCTACTCTTAAGTGAAGTGATAAGTGGAAATGAAAATTGTGGTGTTTGGACGCAAAAGAAATTAATAAAAACCAAACTATATGCAAATGCACTCGTTTTCTTCTTCAATGAAAGAAATTTCTACTAGGTTCTGAGGAACTTCTAAGAAAGCAATAAATTTTTCTTTTATTTTCTTTTACTGAAGCTTCACACTCACATAAATTAACAAAAATATGGATGTCCTAAAAAATGCACAAATTTATCCTAATGCAACAAGTACATGCTGATGCAAAACTTAAGACTACTCTAAATCAAAGAAATGAAAGTAACTTGTTTATCAATTCTAATTAGCCACTTAAGATGTTTAGATAGAATATAAGTTTCTAATGCTCATTTCTGTCCAAACACTAAAAGCAAATTTCAAGACAAACAAAAATGCACTTTCATTCGCAAAAAGGAAACTAAATCGAAATAAGGCCAAAGAAAGCAAAAACCAAGTTTTCAAGAAGTTTTCCTAGAAAGCAAAAACAAAAAACAACCTTTCAAAAGTGCTCTAAATAAGACTAAAACTTTATGATCGAAGAATAGGCAAAAAAACACTTTGCAAGTTAACAACACAAACGGGTGAAAACTCAATAAAAAGTGTGTTTCAAGATGCTCTTAACAATCAAAAGTAGCAAAAGAGCTTGGTGACAATGATCACAAGATCAAGAAAGACAATCCTCAAAATAATCACACAACAACTTTCAAAAAGCAAGAAAATTAAATGGCCAGAAAGATGCAGTTTTGACACGCAAACACAAAAGATCACCAAAACAAGGTTTGCCACAAAGATTGAGACCAATATTTCTGCCCTGGAATACCAGAACAACCAAGACTCCCAGAAAGAAATCTTGTGTGCTTAAACAAAAATGATGATGCTTGCAACAAAACAAAACAAGACCAACACTTTACACAACAGGAGAGAGTTTGAAATCATGAACTTGCTATAAAAATAAACACTGACACAGAAAACTAACTGTTCAGGAAAGACTCGGACCAGCACACAGATCTCCAGAAACAAAAATATTTTAAAAATCTTGAAAATTTTAGGGTATACGCGACTGTGTCAATACACAGTTGCATGTATATGCCATTCAATCCACAGAAACCTTCATATACGCGGGTTCATATGGTGAAACTTGTATACATAGACGACTGTAACCTGACCTAGATGCGTATATAAAAGATCACAAGAAAAAACTAAAAAAGAAGGTCTGAATAAACTGATCAAACTTACAGTTCAAGTTCCTATAGGAACAAAGTACTCAGTCACAGCAAGTAAATAAACAGCCGAGCCCTGGTTGGCTTGAATAAACCTGAACTAGGAACAACAACACTGTTGTCCCCAGCGGAGTCACCAATTCTATTTAGGGCAAAAGGTCCCCTAGGGTCATGGGTCAACACCAAGCATTCCATATAGCCATGATACTAATATAAACAAACTACACGAAGAGAGGTGCACCTGGGGGTCCTTCGTTTGGGTAGATCCAGCTAGGGTCCAAACCCTCTCGGAGTTCCTTTCGATCCTTCAACCTGCAAGGCAATCAATTCAAAGAAACATAGCAGCACATGAACCAAGCATAATAAGAAAAATCAACTTCATAACATATTAAAAGGTAGTTAGTTATACAATTGAAACAACAATTCATATGGAAATCATTGCATTGATCTCATAAGCATGAAGAAGATTAATATCAGGAACAAGACAAGTGTTTCTTTTATTATAGATAATTAAAATACAGTAAGGAATGATTTCACCTGAGTCTTCCGTTCACAGACTCCAAGCGGAACCATCGTCTGGATTCGTCCAATCTCAAGCCTTCAACAAACTCCTTCCATGGCTCACTCAAGGACATCTCAACCAATGGAGAGACATCATAACTCAAGAAAACAAGGGTTTCCTGTAATGGGGGAAGTGCTAGAAGCACAAGGATCTTCAGACCTGATCAGGGATAATCTTAGCAGAGTGATTTTTCTCTCTATTCTCTCCTCCTTTAGGCCTTCCCATTGAAGCTTTTTATACTTCTCATAAAGTAGTTTTTTAGTTGGGAATTCATTGGGAATAGTTGGGCCATGGGCACTAATAGGTAATCAACAGGTAAAACTCGTGATCTCTGCCCAAAATTAAGGAGATTTTTTTTTTTAAGTGTTTTAAGACATATACGTGGGTTGGGTATACACAGACCCACGTACACACATGCTTAGCTTAGGGCAATGTCGCGTATAGGGAGTAAAACACTATTTTTTAAGTATTTGGACCAGGTCTGGAAGGAGGGGCTGCCCTAGGCCATGAGTGCAGCATCACAAACATCAAAAGTGAGATTTGGAGCTATAACACCAAGCATTCTCTAAATTTATAATTGCAAAATTAAATAAGAGGTATGATCTAAGACCTAGATCATGTCTAGGTAGACCTTCAAAATCTACCACTATAATTGAACTTGCAATAATATCTATTCAAACACAAACTCCAACACCTCAAACTACAAAGTCATCCACCAAATCCTTTTCATCTGACAAGACCATTTTGACAACTTTCAATATTGAAAAGGAATTTGAAAGGGTCAAGATTCTTATCTCTTTAGCTGAAATTTCCAAAAACCCTGCTTATAAAAATCAAGTGTCTAAATGGATATAGTCCTCTAGTGTTGATGTTGAGGGAGATGTTATTAGTTTGCAAGTTGAAAAGCCCTCAGTAGTGTTTGGCCCTAATTTTGATATGATTAATGACATTGTTCCACCATTTTATGTAGCTCTAAAAGTTCATGACTTTATTTTGTATAACTGCATGCTAGACTCTGGAGCTTCCCATAAACTTATGTCAAAGGTAATTATGGATCATCTTCAGTTACAAGTTACTTGTTCTTATCATGATCTTTACACCTTTGATTAAAAGAAAGTACCATGCATAGGATTGATCAAAGATCTAGTTGTGACCTTAACCCAAATACGTGTCAAGAGTATAGTTTTAGACATAGTTTTCGCTGATATTTCTGCAAAGTTTGGTATGCTCCTATCTAGATCATGTTGTGCTAAACTCGGAGGATCACTTCAGATGAACATGTCTTTTGCTACTATTCCAGTCTATGGAGGTGAACATTTAAGTTTATATAGGGAAGTCAGATTCCTTCATACTGTTTTTAGGTCTGATCAAGCAAAAAAATCACCCTATCTATGCAGTAGATTAGGATTTTGGTTGCTTTCAGATATCTTTACAAAATTCATCAAACACTCAACTTGCCATTCAAAATATAGCTTTCAAACCTCAAATTGTAGAATCGGATATATGGAAAATTTATTTTGATGGCTCTTTCTCAAAGGAAGGAGCAGAAGCAAGAATTGTTATAATTTCACCAAATAAAGAAAACATAACTCAGTCATGTAAACTTGAATTTGAGGTCACCAATAATTTGGCTGAGTATGAGGCTTTTCTTCTTGGTCTTGAGCTAGCTAAGAGTCTAAAGGTTCAAAACTTGAGTGTCTTTTCTATTTCTGAGCTAATAGTGAAGCATGTTAGAAATATGTGTCAAACAAAACACCCAAGACTTAGGTCCTATAGAAATGAGGCTTGGGATACAATTGGAAATTTCTTCCAAGGATTTAACATTACTGCTATACCCAGAGATGAAAATATGCATGCTGACTCACTAGTTGTCTCTGCAAGCTCTTTCAAAATCCCTGAGCCAGTATTATTAGAGTACCAGATTCAAGTCAAGTATAGACCATCAATTCATGATAACCTTAAACACTAGAAATTTTTTTAGGACGATGAACAATTAAAATATTTCCTTCAATTCATTGATGAATTTTCAAATATGCAAATTGAAGAAGATCAAAGAGATGTTTAGGAATCAAATAAGCAAAGCTCGGAAACTTCATTTAGTCCTAAAATTCTTGATGATGATATCATCCAATTATCTAGTAATTTTATTCCCAAAGGATTAGCTGCATTGGAAAAACTATTTGATAATAATGATGTTTCTAAAAGCCCCTTGTTTAACTCACCTGAAGAAGAAATCAAAGAATGCAATATTGGGACTTTAAATGATGTGAGAAATGTTAAATTGTCATTAACCTTGGGGAGAACCCACAAGAACCTCTTTCTTTAAACCAAGCTATTCTTGTTCATATAGATAGAAAATATCTACTCTCTTATTGGTACTCTGATATCGCCCAGTTCCTTATGGACTTTAAATGATGTGAGAAATGTTAAGTTGTCACAGAAGGGGAGAACCCATAAGAACCTCTTTCTTCAGACCAATCTATTCTTGTTCATATAGATCAGAAATATCTACTCTCTGATTGGTACTCTGATGTTGTCCAGTTTCTTAGGGATTTTCAATGTCTAGCTAAACTTGACTTGAAGCAATGTAAAGCCCTGAAGCTTAAAGCATTAACATAATGCATTATCAATGTTAATCTCTACTGGAAATACCCTCTTAATATCCTTCCTCTTTGTTTAAGTGAAAATGAAACAAAGGGAATTATAGATCAGTTCCATGCAGGGTTTTGTGGTGGACACTATACCTGGAGAGCAACAACATACAAAATTTTAAAGGCAGGTTTCTACTTGCCCACACTTTTTAAAGAAGTTGGAGCAAGAGTGAGAAGTTGCATACCATGCCAACTATTTGCAGGGAAACATAAATTATCAGCACTTCCTTTGGTTCCAGTATTGGTTCATGCTCCTTTTCTACTGTGGGGGTTGGATTTTATAGGGGAAATTCATCAACAATTAAGTAATCAACACATATGGATTTTAATTGCTACAGACTCTTTTACCAAGTGGGTAGAGGCCACGAGCTTTCCTTTCAAATGGCCATGAGCTATCTAGGAGCAATACACCAACACTAATACTCAAAAGAGAAGCCGAGCATTTGAGAATGAGGAGCGTCAAACCATTAGCACCTATAAGGAGATATCACTCTGACCCATCTCATCATTATTAATTGATGGCATGTGCACTGCCACCCTACCTTCAATACCAATCATGTGAGGGTTGTAAGCAAACCGCCCTCCGACTCTTACAACATTCAACTTACACATGGCTTAGATCCCTGCTGGATCGCACCTCGATTGGAGAAAAAAGATTATTTCTTTCAATAACTTATAAATAGATGTTTTTTAATATTTATGGAAAAATTAATTATTAAATAAATTTTTAACTTTTAAACTTAAGGCACTAATTTAATATTTTTATTTTCAATGAAATGTGTTATCATGTTGAGAGTTCAATTCATAGTAATTTTAACTCTAAAAATAAAAGCATTACTTTACAAAAACCTATGGTTTGTAAGACGATATAAGCACATATACTTTTACATATGTAGTGACACATTGGTTTTCTTCATTATATAAACTAAGAATTGAGGCTTAATAATATATTTCATACACACCAGTGTATTTAATATATTTTAAAGCTTTCATGCATATCAAGATGTGACACACCAATGCATATTGTTGATAGAAGTTCTCTAGTGTTGTTAGTTTTAAATTACACATGGAAGCTCCAAAAATATGTCATACATACTATTGTTTAGCATAGACATTCAAAAACCTTGGTGTTTATCAAAACATGGTGCATTGATGTATATTACATCTATTGGGGAACTTGATTCACACTATTGATATAAGTACACCAACAAACAAAATGTCTATTACAAATAGTGAAACGTTTTTGTAAGATAGCTTATATATATATATATATATATATATATATATATATATATATATATATATATATATATATATATATATATATATATATATATATATATATATGTATGTATATATATATATGTATACATATATATATATATATATACATACATATATATATATATATATACATACATATATATATATATATATACATACATATATATATATATATATATATATATATATATATATATATATATATATATATATATATATCTAGATATATATATATATAGATATATATATATATATATATAGATATATAGATATATATATATATATATATATATATATATATATTTCGTTGTCCTGTAACATGAAATGCCTCCACAAAATCCTTCATTAAAGAGTGTTTTCCCTATATTATATGCAAGATCCACACGAAGGTCACTTTAAACTCACAAATAGAATTATTTTTTATATTAAGGGAACTTAACAACTTGGTCGTGACAAACAATAAACTTGGTATGTTTTTGACCCACAAAAGTAAAGTATCATGGTGCACTACATCATTGTCACAAGTATAGTAATGGATTTGACATTATAATGGGTGGACTTGGTTTTCAAATTGAGACATTGGTTGTGGTATATTGTGAAAATCAAAATGTGATATAAGTTGTAACTATTTATGTTTCACATAGTAAGATTAACCATTCTCATCTTCATGTTCATTTATGGAGAAGATCGATGCATGATAATGTAATACATATTTTAGAAAAGATAATCAAGTTGCTAATGCTTTTATGATTCCTCTATCAAAATCATGTGTATATGTCTAAGTGTGTGTATGCAACATGAGCCATGTGGGTTGTCTATGGAATATTTTAGTTTCTTACACTATTACATATATTGAACTTACACTATTACACATGTTTAACTATGCTCAATTACACGTGTTGCAGTGATGTCTTTTGTTTGGTTTCGAATACTAATTGTTTAGACTACCTAATATTCTCACTCTCCCACAATGATGGTAATAGAAAAAAATCCCATGGACTGACATATGTCGTGTAATTCAGTAAAGAGCATATTATTTACTTACGCATATAGAGTCTTCCCGTCCATGTGGAAATGTTGTCATGACCTCGCAAAACATTTAGTTAAGAGGCGTGCACTATGTGCAGGTTATACTCTATCGAGAGTAAGAGAAGCGCCCTATTTGCAGGTTACTACGAAAATGTCGTACGTCAATGTATGCATCACGACATTGACAACGATATCAAGAGCGAGAGAATGTTGGAGGATAATAGACATCGAGTTCTGTTAGAAAATTATATATTACGGAGCAATGGAACACATAAAATATTGCAGAAATATAAACACAGAGAACGCATAAAACAAGAGAGACACAGATATACGTGGTTCACCCAGTTTGGGCTACGTTTACCTCGAACATCCAGTCCTTCCTTTTTATTATCCAGCAAAATAAAGAGACACAACCTACAACAAATCCGCTGTAATATCCTTTGTTTTCTCTCACAGTCTCACCTCTCTATTTCTTGCTCATAGAATACACATCTATATCACAGCCTCAAATACAATACCCTCATACGAAGAGAGGGGTTGCATTCTAGGGCAAAAAACCCTAAACTAAACATAAGTTCTACCGTCAGATCATCTGCCTAATGAACGACCCAGATTGACTAGAAATTACTATACTTTTACAAGGCAATTTTACAGCTGTTTTTAGCTTCGGGGACCTTTATGTGGATCTTTATAGTTAGAAACTAGGGCAATACTAAGAGGGTGGGTGAATCAGTATTGTGAGGATTCTAAAACTTTCTTTTACGATTAAAGAATACTAAAACACCAATAAATACTTCAACAACCATTCATATATGAATCACAATGATCAATACCAGAAGAACATGTCAAACAGATATATTCTTCAATTACTTTCACAAGGGCAAGCTTCAACTTTCTTTTACAAAGTTTTCTAGTTACAACTAAAAGGATGATTCTACTCCCTAATTTATTAGCTATTACTAAAAAGAGCTACTATCCCCGATTTATTAGTTGTCACTAAAAGGAGCTACAATCCCTGGTTGTTTACCACCCGCTACTAGAAGGAGCTATAACCCTTGATTTGCAAGCTACCACTTGCTTGACCACTTTGATTCATCTTTCATTCCATTTTCAAACTCAGATCATGAAGTGCACTCTCTTTCATGAAACAAATAAATATCTCCTCAATCAAACACCCTAATCACCAAAAAATCACCTCAAACAATCAATTATCACTAATCAAATCACCACAGACACCAAAAAAAACAACAACGACATCAAAAACCTTCTTGATAATTCAGTTTTGCTTATAAAGTGTTAGAGATAATAATTTTGGATTTAGATCTTTAGTTAAATTCAACTCTTAAACTTGCATGAATTCCTACATTTCACTCATGTTCCACTTCTGTGTTCGTGATGTATCAATCTCTTCCTTGCTTGTTCCGGTGTGAGAAGCTGAGTTTAACTACTATTTTTCTCAATTCTATAATTTTTATAGGATTTAACAGTGAATTTCTAAATTTGGCGAACTGTTCGATTTGGCCGAAATATCAAACATGCCTCCCAATTTTCCCATTCTACCAAAACGGTTTCCAACTCATTCATGTGTTTTAAATTATAATCTTGTGTTAGGGGCGATGTGACAAGTGGTATCAGAGCCACCTTTCAACGTTGTGGCCTAACTGGGTACATATGAGAATAATAGAAATTGTTGTGCCAACAGAGTGAAAGACCAGAGACATCATGAGGAGGGTTGGAACTACCCTAGTAAGACCAACAATAGGAGCTAAACCAAAACAATTTTCAAAATCCAACCCTGAGATGTGGGTTCAACTAGGGAAGAATCGTGGAATACCAATTTTGTGATATTGGAAACAATACAAGAATTGAAGAACAAAATGGCTAAATTGAGGGCCAACAGTGAGAGGCTGATGAAATAACAAGAGAAAACCATGAAAATTCTTTCAAATAGATAAAACCATCGACACCCTGCTCCGAGCTCAGACCATGAGAACATACATGGGAAAGGAGGTGATAATTCAGAGTCAGAAGGAGACGAAGGGAACCAGGAAGAAGAATGAGATATTTTCGTCAAATCATAAGGGGCCTAAGAGGTAGAAGATTGAATTAGAGGGATATTTTAAGAAAACTAAACCTACGACGTTTGATGGAGAACAAGAGGAGGCTGTTGAGGCTTGTCTCATTAACATGAACAAGAAATTTCAAATTTAAGAGTACGATCATAATCTAAAAGTTCACTTGATAATTTATCAAATGTAAGGTAAGCCGAACTGATGGTGGTAAGAAGTAAAAACAATATGGGGAATTGACGAACATGAGGCAGCCTAGGAAAATTTTCAAAAGAACTTTAAGGATAAATACTTAACCGAACAATTTTATGATGAGAAAGCAAAGGAAATTCACAATATTTGTTTGGGGAAGCTTTCTATGGATGAATTTATATCGAAATTTATAGGCTTGCTATGGTATGTTACTTACATCCGTGAAGAAATAAAAGTACAATGGTTTATGAGTAGTGTACCTCTATACATGAAGGAATGATTGGAATTCCAAAACCCAAAAACTACGGACGAAGTTATTAGAAAATCATGAATATTTTACCAAAAGATGAAGGAGAAGGGGGGGTGGAAGTAAATATTGGCTTGAGAAGAAAGGGCTTAAAAATTAAGAGAGTATAAAAGGTGGGAGGTATATGAATTCTAGAGGTTCTTATAAAAATCGACAAAAAAAACATACATGAAAGATTCAACAAAAGTCTAGGTGGAAAACAGAGTTAAAGTCCACCGACCAAAATAGTAAATTTGGGTTCGAACCTGTAGTGCCACCTCCCTTGCAATGTTGGGGATGTGGAGCAAAAATTTAAGGCAAGAATGTCCCTTACCGAAAATGGACAACACAGGTTCAAGAAAAATCCACAGTAGAGGAAGTTGGAAGGAACGTGCCTTGAATCAATGTTGCACTGGAGGATCACTAGGCTAAGTACCAACTGACCATTGTAGAGTTTGAAGGTAAAATTTTCAGCCAAACCGTGTCCATTTTAATTGATCCAGGGGATAGCTTAAGTTATATAATTCCTAAGATAGTACAAAAATTCCAATTGAAAACCACCAAATTTAAAAATCCATTGCTGGTACAACTAGCTACAGGGGCTAAAAAAGGGTGTTGGTTAAAGTTGACAGTTGTCTTGTGGAATTGGCAAGACAACCAATAATAGAAAAATTGAATGTTTTACCTTTGGAATCATTTGGTCTCTTGATTGAAATGGATTGGTTGGACAAACATTGGTCCCCCATAAACTATAAAGTTAACAATTAGTTACTTAGACAATGAGGGAATGAGGCAAGAAGTTCAAGGAGTGAAAATACCTCTGAAATTGTAACTGGCCATAACCTCTCAGTTGGCGAATTACATTAGGAAGGGTTGTCAAATTTATGCAATACAAGTGGGATATACAAACTCTAAGGAAAAGACAACCACCATAGGGAAATTGCCTATAGTGCAATAGTTTTCTCATGTTTTCCTAGAAAATATTCTCGACTACCTCCTAAAAAGGACATAAAATTTACTATTGAACTTGTTAGCACCTAAATCTGCCTCAGGCTGAAGGAAGGAAAAAATTAGGGTAACCACAAACCACGCTCAGTCTAGTAGCTAGCCCTACCATAGCAGGAGAGGGCTCTCTCCGAGTCACACTCAGCAAAAGGATAGGCAAAATGGTCTGAGATGACTTAAAATGTGATGCTTACCTTAGGCTAGTAAGTGAAAAGTGATTTTGGAAAATATTTTTGAAAGTGACCGAACTTCTGAGATGTATATGGGATTGGCGCTTAACAAAGAACAGAGAATTGAGAATGAAGGCACAGATTATTCCGTGAGGCAAGGTAGGCAGGAAGCGCAACAATTTCAACTTAAGGTGACGCGGAATGGAAAGATTGCTGAAGATGGTGAAAATGGCATGGTCGCATGAATCCTTTTCAACAGAAGAATGACACTGCACATGAAATTTTCCCACAGACAGAGCAATATAAATTGAATTCCACCTAATCTCACTTAGAAAATTTCACTGAAATGAAACATGAAATGAATTATGAAACATAACAAGATCCATATGGAACATACGAACACATTTTCTACACTCACAACCATAAGAATCTCATGAAACAAAGCCGCTGCCTTTCATTAATGTCAAAAATACACAGTGCAGAAACAGAGTTTCTTTCCCACAGTCTCTCAGAAGTTACAAGCCAGCCAACCCTTTGCAAATAACTTTCTTACAATATATAGAAAGTGTAGAGAAGATATGGAACGCCCAGCGGTTGGGAAGTTACTCAAATCATTTCGAAAAGGAGATGGAGAGCCAACCATCAGCTACAGGTGCAGCGCTCACAAGCATGACATTTGGCTGTGGTGACCCTTTGCATTCTTTGCCACTTGGATAGATTCCCACCAGGAGAGAAAACTCTTTAAAAGCTGCCTTTGGTGCCAAAAAACTGAAGAGTAGATGACCGGGCCCACTTGGAGAAGTTGCGACCCGAAATTTCGTGAAACGGGAGCAAACTGGGCAAAATTTCCTCTGTGCGCCACATGCTTTTCTCTGTGCGTCGCGCAAATTTGGGACCTGTTTTGGGGCACTTGAAGGTGTCAAAAATGTTCCTAGGTGGGCTTTTGGAAATCTTGGCCTGTCTACTTTCCAATCCAACTAGAATTTTTGAATTTGAAGCTCATTTGCCCCTCCAAAACTTCATTCTCCCAAGGCTGCTTTCTGTGTGTCCAAAAAGTGGCAGGGAGGCCATTTTTGGGTGTTTTTTGACCTTAGGAGACCTCAAACTTATCAAAATTTCTAGCTCGGACACCATTAGACGTATTTTTTGATGCTAAATCCAAAAATGCAAGTTGTTCCTCAATCTGAGTTCTATAATTTAAGCGTCGCGCGGGGTGCACGACGCACAGGGAGAAAAACCCTGTTTTTTGACAAAAAAAAATTTCAAAAACATAAAATTGCCCCAATTTTTTTGAAATTTGCGCTGAGGTCTCTCTATGGAGTGCCATGCTGAGCCAAGGAAGCCTTAGCCAAGATTCTAAGCCTGTCTTGCTCTTTTTCCAGTTTTTCCCTTCTTGTGGCTTTCCTCAATTTTGCTTTCAAACTCCTTATTCGAGCTCTCAAGCTCAAGTTCCGTGCCCTGTAATGACGAGCCATGTGTCTCAGTAGTGTGTTGTCTTCATCGGCCTTGTTCAACATGTTTTCCAGCTGCATGTTAACTCTATCAAGCACAGACTCACAATCATCAATAACCTGTTGCTCCAATGAAGTGAATTCAATCATCCTTTGCTGGGCAGTTAGGCGATCCTCACGGATGTTCTGCAGCTCCATGATAACATGCTGGTCTTCCAGCTATTTGTTCTTCTGCTCCAAATATCTGATGTTCCATTTAGCCATCTCCAACTTGAGTGTCAAGGATTGAATCTCTGTCTCTTGCTCCTGGAAGATCTCTTTCAGCAGTGCATTTTGTGGACGTGTATTTGTATCATCATCATCATCATGAAGGAGAATGAATTTGGTCTCTCGTTCACCTGGTGGCACACCTTGAAGGCCCCTCCTCATGCTTGTGCTTCTTGCCCTTGTCCTATACAACCTGTATTAGCGATGTAGGAAGCGAGGTCCCTTCCACCCTGGGTGGAGATAACACTCGCTTTGCTGCTACAAACAAAGGCCTGGTGCCTTTCGGATAGCCTCTCTGATATGTGATGGAAAATGGCACCACAGTGGTCTCATGGCACTCATGCTGATGAGAAGGACCACCTATCTCATGCTTTGCCTCTGATACTACCGGTGGAGCACTGAAGAAGTCACGGGAGATGAAGTCCTCCCAAGCAATGCCCTGCAATCCCAACTGATGATCCACCAAAATCTGGATAAGAGCGAAGTGATATACACTATTGAGCTGCTGCCGAGGGGTCTTATGCTACATGAACTTTTTCATTTTCTCTATGTTCCCGCAGATGAAAAATGGGAGGTTCATCATACGCACCCTAGTAAAGTGCATGAGCAACCTGATGTGATAGGCATAAAGGCAAGAAAACCTCCCCTCACAACTGAAGTATTTCATGATCAATTTCATGAGCGGAGCATACTCATCTCTCAGAAATCTGAATGGGAAAACTCTAGTGAGATAACTCAAACAACTGGCCTTAATATAAGGCTTATAAATTTCCTCTCCACCTTCATCTTCTTGTGCCACTATTCTCCAACATTTGCTATGCCTGTTGCCACTGATATGGTTTCGGGTATCAATGTGAAAGTGACCCCTGCCAAGATAGACTGACCTCCATGTAGGTGAAGTGCAAAAAGACGAGCCAACTCATGATGAATCCTGACATTTTCCACCCTCTGACAAAATTTGGAACATGCTAAGTGTTGGAAACAAGACATAGCGAGAGGGCATGCCTGCAACTCAGTGAGGGTGTTTGGTTCATCCCTAACATGTCTGCCACTCATAGGTCTCCGGGGAGCCTATTCTCCTGAAGTTGTGTCACTGTGGGTCTCCCCGTCATATTCTGATGAATTTTCCGATGCCATTTCTGCTGCTTGTACCCTGAATTTCTTTGATGCCCTCTGAATCTAATAGAACTGGTAGATGCTCTACAAATCTGTCACCAAGGGGACAATAAAATAGGGAATATTAGGAGGAGAAAAAAGAATATGACTATAGTGGTGTTGGGGTGATGACAAGGGGAAAATGCTACAGGGGGGTGTGGTAGAAAGATATTTTGGCAACACTGTCACTGTAGCAAAACCCTATTTTCTTGATTTTCTTTGTGTCTTCTTTGGGTGGCTTTATCAAAACTTTTTGCATTTAATTCATAGTCTTAAAATCCTGGTATTCTTCTCAATTTTAATGCCAATAGTGAAGGTAGTTGGTCTACCTCTCAAGTTTGATAGGCATTCATAAAATTTTAGGCAAATTGGTAGATTTTCGGGCTTGTAAGTCTGTGTGCCACGCCAGTGGCAAATTTAAACTGTCAACCGGCTCCCAGTGCACCGCGCACAATGAGTGCGCCGCGCCACCATGTGTGTGCGGCGCGCACTGTTAAAGTCACCCAAATTTGCTTGGAAAAATAGGGGAGAGGGTTTAGGGTGGTTTTTGAGAAAAATGGTCAAGGGGAGATGAGGAAAAATGAGAGGAGAGGAAAAGAGAAAGGGAGGGGAGTGACCTTGGTGCTTTCATCACAGTTTTGCAACCCCATCCTTCCTATTCTTATAGATTTTCTCATGGGTGACATTATGCATTTTAGGTGAGATTCAACCTCTTCACAAACACCATATTTCTGAAAAAACTTGATGAACAAGTGATGTCAACAAGGCTTACCTCTCAATTTGATCACTTTTTCCAAATTTTGAAGTGGTTTGGCACAGTTTTGGGCCGTTGGACTGTGTGCACCGTGGGCAATTCCCAGTGCACCACGTGCCTTGTATGTGTCGCACCCTTGAAAATTTTCCACTACGGGTTGGCTGCTAGTGCGCCACGCTCCCTGGTGTATGCGCCGCGCTCCTTGAAACTGGCTCGCACTCACTCAAATTCTCACAATATCAACTTCACACCTTTGCAAATGTATTCTCCAAGTCATGCAAGAGCTCAATGCCATTTGATTTGGGCAAAAACAAGTATATATAGGCTTGGAGGAGATGGATTTGATTTTTGTCTCTTTGAAAACCCTTTTTCTAATGTTGAGTTTTGCACCTTTTTATTTGACCTTTAAACACACTGATTTTCCCTTTTTTCTTTGAAATTTTGGCTCTCTTGATGAAATTTTCAGCGTTTCTTTGTGGGGACCATGTGACTGGGCCTTTGGCTTTGAAATCCATGTCTGCATTTGAAAATGTCAACAGTCGATTTTTGGAAAATTTTGTCATAGTTGACCTTGTTTGACTTTTCTTCAAAACTGAGTTTTGAAGAAGAGTCGATGTCTTTTCAAGTGATAATGAAGCTTTCTGAACCGTATCTGTATAAGGCCTCCTTTTGGCCTACATGGCTTGTTCTTGGACATGTTTTTCAGAGACCAAACTGATGAATTTCTAGACCCAAACCATAAAAAATGACTCTGTCCTGAAATAGGACCAGACCTTGACTATCATGAATTTCATTGATTACGGACCAATTCATGAACCAGCAGAGGCCAGACATGAGGGGAAATGAGTAGCATGACTTTCTCCGTCAGATCAGGGCATGTCCCTAGCGAAATGCAGCTTCGTGGATGGAGCGGGACACCTAAATTTGAAATGCACAAAGAGCTTTGATCTCTGACAAAGGGCTGACCAGACCGACTCTAACATTGGCTCCAATGGGGGATGGTAGCTCCTTGGAGGTGCCAAGAACAACAGATCTCTGGAGGAGCTAGACAGTGCCTCTTTGTCCATTGGGCTATGGAGTCATCATTTGATAAACAACACAAGACTTTGACTTATTTACAAAACTGGAATAACCAAGAAATTGACTCAAACTTGACAATTGGAATAACTCAAAAAACTGACTGTACATACTAAAACCAAACTGAAGTTAAAATGGTATTTACAATGACAGTGGAAGCAATGTTAATATATCAACAATGATACCGCTTGAGCAGCTGACCATTGATCGGCCCTCCAGGACAGTCTTCCCCGTTCATTTCCTTTAGAAGAAAGGCATTTTGACTTCTATATGCTGCGATTTTGAAAGGACCTTTCCACAAGTTTTCGAACTTTCCATGCTTGCCTTTCTCTTCATTCCTTGCATCCCACTTCAGCACCACATCATATCACTGAAACTTGTCTGCTTTAGCTTTTCTGTCATATATTTTCTTTATCTTCTCCTGCAACTTGGATGTGTTTTGGAAAACTTCTTCTCTTGTTTGCTGCAAGTGGATCATTTACTCAGCCTTCTTTTCATGGGATCTTCCTCACTGCCTACCTCCTGAAGAAGTCTAACCACCAGGGCAGCAAGGGTGGCTGGGAATATTGTGTCTACTCCATAAACCAGCTCAAACGGTGACATACCAATAGACTTTTTCTGACTGATTCGATCTGCCCAAAGTGCATGAACCAACCTCTTGTTCCAGCTCTTCTTATTAATTTCCAACAGCTTCTTGATGATGTTGACCAAAGATTTATTCGAAGATTCCACCAATCCATTGCCTTGCGGATGATAGGCAGTTGAATGACCCAAAATTATGTGATATTTGTGACAAAATTATACCATCCTTTTCGATTTAAAAGCTGCTGCATTATCAGTGATTATTTTGTTTGGACAACCAAAGCGAGACAAGATGTTATTTTCGAGAAATGAGATGATTACCATGTCTGTCGCTTGTCTAGTAGGGGCTGCCTCAATCCATTTTGTGAAGTAGTCCGTCGCTGTAAGGATCCACCTATGTTGTCCGGAAGATGCGGGATGAATTTCCCCAATGAAATCCAACCCCCACTGCTGGAATGGAGTGCTCACTTCGATAGGTTTGAGTGGAAAAGGCTGTAGTTTCTGTTTTCCTTCGAAAATTTGACACTTATGATAGCGCTTTACCATCTTATGCACATCAACAAACAAAGTAGGCCAGTAGTACCCCGCTCTCAAGATTTTGTTCGCTGTTGACTTCCAAAAAAGATGTCCACCACACTCTCCTCCATGGAAGTCCTCCATGACTTTCTTTGCCTCCTCTTCCACCAGAAAATTTAGCAAAATTCCACCGGGATCTTTCCAATACAGTGCAGAATTCAAGATACAAAACTTGGCAGCTTTCAATTTAATTGTTCTCGCTTTTTTTCTAGCCATGCCGGGCAGTGGTGATAGATTTTTCAGCACATAGATTAAATCAGAATACCATGGGGAAAAAGAAAACATTTCGGATACCTGAACTAAAGTTCCTTCATCATTCTCATCGGACATGGCAGCGATCAGATTTATGTCCAATGCATGCAAATTTGACTCAGCCATTAGCTTCGCCAATCCCTGTCCTTTGACCAGCTTTGTAGGCTTTATCTCCACATCGTATTCTAGCAAGGCTACGATCCATTTGCCTCTTCTCCCTTCCGGATCGGTCTGCACTAAAACATCTTTCACAGTAGTATTAGGAACATAGGCCAGAATGTGAGAATGTAAGATATACACCCGGAAATCCTTCAGTGCCTTTACCAATGCAAGGGCTTGCTTTTCAATGATGTTGTACTTCAAAGCTGCATCCCTTATAGCCCTGCTAAAGAATGCGATGGGTCTTTCATGATCATCCCTTTTCTGCAATAGTACCGCTGCCATAGTGTGCTCAGAAGCAAATGAAAACAATATGAAATCTTGAGTGTAATCCGGGCTGACTAGAACTGGAGCTGAAGAGAGGGCCAATTTGACCAAGTTGAAAGATTTTACAGCCTCATCCGTCCATTTCACCTGGCTGTCCTTTTTAAGCATGTTGGTCATTTCTTTCAAATGTTTCGCAAGATTAGGCACAAAACGACGTAAAAAATTCATCTTACCATTGAATGACTATATCTCCTTTTTGTTCCTAAGCAGATCGAATTGCTGAATTGCTTGGACACATGCTGGGTCTATGCGGATACCATCTTTTGAAATGATATGGCCAAGTAGTTTTCCTTCCTCCATGGCGAACAAGATCTTCTTAGGATTCAGCGATAAACCATATTTCCTGCATTTTTGAAAGACAATTTTTAGATGATGCATGTGTTCTTCATCAGATTTTGAAAACACCGTCAAGTCATCCAAGTACACCACCAAAAACACATCCTTTTCATTTGCAAATGCCAAGTCCATTGCACACTGAAATGTGGCACCTGCATTCTTCAAACCGAATGGCATTTTGGCATAGTGAAATGTTCCCCATGGAGTTGTGAATGTTGTCTTGTCTCTATCATCTTCATGGACTGAGATTTGGTTATATCCGGAATAACCATCAAGCAGCGACATATGAGAAGCCCCCACTACTCATTGAAGTATATGGTCCATCTTGGGTAGCGGATAGTTGTCCTTCAATGAGACCTTGTTTAGATTTCTGAAATCAATGCATAGGCGGATCTCACCAGTCTTCTTTCGTACAGGCACTCAGTTAGATATCCAATCTGAATATCTGATAGGCATAATGATACCTGACTTGTACAACCTATTTACCTATTTTTCAATGGATGGCAGCAACTTTGGATTTATCCTTCTCAGCTTTTGTCTAAAAGGTTTCTGATTGGGCTTGATAGGTATTGTGTGCTGAATGATATTTGTATCATAGGTCTTTAAATCTGAATAATCCCACGCAAATACATCTGCAAATGAAGCCATCAAACTGAGATATTTGTCCTTGATCTTTGGCGGTAGTGTCTTGGACAATTTTACCAATTTTGGATTTGCTGTTGTACCGATGTTGACTTCTTCTACACCTTTCTCCGTGGGTTGCAAAGTTGGCTGGCGGGCTACATCATCCTGATCAAAAAGTTCTTCTAGGGGTATCAAGCCTTTAGGAATGATGTTGTTCTTCAGCTACAATACGTCCATTTGATTGATTTTTACTTCTTCTGTACCATTCCCTTTATTCTCATCGTTTTCCACATCGATTAAGGTTTCTTTGAACTTGCCTTGGTTGAGCAGAAAATCCTTAATCTCCTCATCATCTTGGAACACTTGCCAATGTCGGTGATTGTCTGGAATGGTTGGATGGTGCTTGACATGGATTTCAAATTTGTTGCTGGAGTTCATGGGGATTTTCAAGCTACTCATTGCCTTGGCAAGAGCATCAACAATACTATTTTGTATTTGTGGCACACATGTCAAGGTGTATTTAGAAAATAGCTTCAAGATGTCCAAAATTGCATTACGATAGGCCTGCATCCTAGGATGTTTTGCTTGGTACTCACCTCTGACCTGTTTTATCACCAACTCGGAGTCACCATATACTGAAATCCTCTTTGCATTCAACTTCCTAAGGATCTTCAGGCCAGAAATCAAAGCTTCATATTCAGCTTCATTATTTGAACATTCAAAGGCCAGCTTGTAGGAGAAAAATCTCACGCTGCTAGGTACTTTGTTTGGGGCGGAGAAAGGACTGCATACCTAAATACCAATACCAGCTCCATCATTCCTTACTGCTCCATCAAAATCCATGGTCCATAAGCCTTCTTCTTCTTCTTGCAAGTGCTGAAATTCTTTTTGCTGTCCATTGTTTTCTTGCTGTCCATCGTTTGTTTGTTGTCCATTGTTCGTTTGTTGTCCATCGTTTCCAACTGATTTCCCAATCTTTTGTTGCTTTTCTTGTCTTTCTTTCTTCAAAATATCTCTAAAATTTTCTGTTATCTCTGGAATGTCATCTGCTTCTACTATCTGACTATCTATTTCATTTAAACTATCTGAAAGTAAAACAAAAGACTCTAAATCTGTATGTACATAGTTTATAGGATGCTTTATCGGTTTCTCCTTGCTTGTGATCATATACTTCATATTTTTTTCCTGATATAATTTCCTCATTTGTCCAAACACCAGGATTGTTGCGTAGGAGAAATCCAGCTGTAGTGTCCCCTTCAGTTTCACTATCGAAGACCTGGAAAGAAGCATACCAAACCTTGGAGGAATGTCTACTACCACTACATCCATCAGAACATTTTTCATAGGAGGCTGATATAAACTCACAACTAAGTCTTTGATAAGCCCTATGAACCTTACTCTGCTGGAGTCGAATGAATAGAGATCATGATATTGGCGGGTGATGTCCAGACCAAGCTTATCCATGATAGCCTTGGGCATGAGATTGTGAGAGGCTCCGGAATCGAACATGGCATTGTGTAGCACAAAGTCATGCAAGCGTAAACTGATATAGAAGGGTGGCACTTCGCTCTCGGGAGACTCACCATTTGTCGCTGGCCCAAAAATCATTTCAGGCTGATCATCTTCCATGTTTACCATGTCGGACATTGGGTCTAAGTTCAACAATTTAGAAATATGTCCTCTATAGCTACTGTTCTTCATGATTTCAGTCAAAGGGATGGATACCTTTAGCTTAGAAATCTCATTCTCTAGGCTGAAAGCGGGAGTTCTTTCTACCTCTTTGACTGGGATCTCTTTCCTTTCCTTGTCTTTTGAGGTGGCCAGTTGCTGTGATTGTTCTGCTGATTTTGATTTGCTGCTCTCCGGAACAACCGCCTCCTTTCCCTTTCTTTGAGCAGTTGATAGATCTTTCTTTGTTGTTTGATCCTCCTTTTTCTGTGTTGGTTTAGCATGTACATCTTTATTTCGAAGGGAATATTGTTGTTGTTGTGTCCACAAAGCATTCATATACCCCCTTCGATATTCTTCTGACTCTTCTTCCAACACGGTTTCGTTAGCTATGATAAAATCGGTGTGTTGGTGTGTAGCTGAATTCACTACACATTCTTCTTCTTTCGTGATGTAAGTAGGCAGCTCATCTGGAGTAAAGAGATGGTTTTCTTCACCTATTACATTCCCTTCCTCATCTGATTCGGGTCCATGTACAAAATTCTGCTACAAAGGTGTTTGTATTGGCTGTTGTGCTGTCTGCTCTTGAGTTCACTGATCTCTTTGTCTAATTCTATATTGTGGATGCTGTTGGCCACGAAAGTTAGGATTCCTAACTTGTGTTTCTGGCTTGTCAAGTTTTACCCTTTCGAGCATCTGTTCTACCTTCTTGAGCAGCTGATCCATTGAAGAAGGTTCTTCTTTCACCGTAGTTTTCTTCTCTACTTTCGCTCTTGCTCTTTTGGACAGTAGGTTAGCCTCAACGCTGACTGCAATTTTATGCATATCTTCCATTGTAGCCGGTTCTCTCTCTCTCAATTGGTACGCCATGTCAGCATCAAAGCCATCTGGAAACTTCATCATTTCTAGTCCCACCGGTGGCTTTAGATGGTCTAGGATATCATTGTAGACTGCATTAAATCTAACACAATAATCTTGGACCAACTCACCGGAATTCCGCTTGATTTGTTCATACTCGGCTAGAATTTGAAGGGGATTCCTTTTGACTTTCCACCTGTTCAAAAATTGTCTTTGTAGCTCAGCCAAGGTGGTGATGCTTGCCGCCGTCAAACCTCTGAACCATTTCCTCACATCACCTGCGAATGTTTGTACAAAGAGCCTCATTGCCACGCTCTCCGCATCGATCTCATGAAGTTCATAGAAATCTGCCATTTTATCAACATGTTGTTGAGCTGTAATGCTGTTAGGTGTGCCATCAAAAAACAGGATTTTACTTTGATAGTCATTTGGCATGTCATCTAGGACTTGGGGTAGAACAAGTGGAGCAAAATGGGCAGCCATCATTCTCGGTGGATTTGGCCTTGGAGGTGTTGGAGGAGTGTGCACAGTTTGCAAGGGGCTTGCACTTGGAGTTTGGGGCTGTGTGGCAATGTAGTTATCAATTAATCTATTAGCTCTTTCCGTCTCAAGGTCTACAAGAAATTGTGGATCAGGGACGGTGTAATCAACAGCCTTTTCGGATTTAGATTCAAACAGTGATATCTCAAATCGTTCGTCAAACTCAAGCTCTTCAAGATACTCAAAAATATCGGGACATGAGGGGGATTTGAATACGGGAGTGAAGGTGCTTTCTTGACGAAGAAGTCTTGGGATCAAATTTGGATTCTCGTAAATGTGAGGAGGGTCCAGGTCCGAATTCGCTTTGTGGTATCGTCTTGAAGCCAGCGTGCCATTGGGATGAATTATGGGACACAACCAACTTACTCAGCCTTTCCAATCCTAAGCTCATCATCCGGAAGCCTATAATTCTTGTGAAACAAGGGGATTTGGTTTTCAACTTATGTCCCCAGTGGAGTCGCCACTATGTTAGCACCTAAATCTGCCTCAGGCTGAAGGAAGGCAAAAATTAGGGTAACCACAAACCACGCTCAGTTTGGTAGCTAGCCCTACCAGAGCAAGAGAGGGCTCTCTTCGAGTCACACTCAGCGAATGGATAAGCAAAATGGTCTGAGATGACTTACAATGCGATGCTTACCTTAGGCTAGTAAGTGAAAAGTGATTTTGGAAAATATTTTTGAAAGTGACCAAACTTTTGAGACGTATATGGGACTGGCGCTTAGCAAAGAACAGAGAATTAAGAATGAAGGCACAAATTATTCCATGAGGCAAGATAGGCAGGAAGCACAGAAATTTCATCTTAAGGTGACGCGGAATGGAAAGATTGCTGAAGATGGTGAAAAGGGCATGGTTGCATGAATCCTTTTCAACAGAAGAATGACATTGCACATGAAATTTTCCCACAGGCAGAGCAATATAAATTGAATTCTACCTAATCTCACTTAGAAAATTTCACTGAAATGAAACATGAAATGAATTATGAAACATAAAAAGATACATATGGAACATAGGAACACATTTTCTACACTCACAACCACAAGAATCTCATGAAACAGAGCCACTCCCTTTCATTAACTCTCTGTCAAAAATACACGGTGCAGAAATAGAGTTTCTTTCTCACAGTCTCTCAGAAGTTACAAGCCAGCCAACCCTTTGAAAATAACTTGCTTACAATATATAGAAAGTGTAGAGAATAGATGGAATGCCCAGGGGTTGTGAAGTTTCTCAAATCATTTCGAAAAGGAGATGGAGAGCCAACCATCAGCTATAGGTGCAGCGCTCTCAAGCATGACATTTGGCTGTGGTGACCCTTTGCATTCTTTGCCACTTGGATAGATGCCCACCTGGAGAGAAAACTCTTTAAAATCCGCCTTTGGTGCCAAAAAACCGAATAGTGGATGACCGGGCCCACTTGGAGAAGTCGCGACCCGAAATTTCCCGAAACGGGAGCAAACTGGGTAAAATTTCCTCTGTGCGACGCGCGCTTTTCTCTGTGCATCATGCTACTTTGGGGCCTCTTTTGGGGCACTTCTAGGTGTCCAAAATGTTCCCAAGTGGGCTTGTTGGAAATCTCGGCCTGTCTACTTTCCAACCCAACTGGAATTTTTTAATTTGAAGCTCATTTTCCCCTCCAAAACTTCATTCTCCCAAGGCTGCATTCTGTGTGTCCAAAAAGTGGCAGAGAGGCCATTTTCGGGTGTTGTTTGACCTTTAGGAGACCAAAAACTTATCAAAATTTCTAGCCCAGACACCAGTAGACATATTTTTTGATTTTGAATCCAAAAATGTAAGCCGTTCCTCGATCTGAGTTCTAGAATTTTAGCGCCCTGCGGGGTGCTCGACGCACAGGGAGAAAAACCCTGTTTTTTGACCAAAAAATTTCCAAAAACACAAATGGCCCAAATTTTTTGAAATTTGGGCTGAGGGCTCTCTATGGAATGCCATGCTGAGCCAAGGAAGCCTCAGCCAAGATTCTAAGCATGTCTTGCTCTTTTGCCCGTTTTTCCCTTCTTGTGTCTTTCCTCAATTTTTCTTTCAAACTCCTTATTCGGGCTCTCAAGCTCAAGTTTCGTGCCCTGTAATGACGAGCCATGTGTCTCAGCAGTGTGTTGTCTTCATCGGCCTTGTTCAAAATGTTGTCCATGTGGATGTTAACTCTCTCAAGCACAGACTCACGATCATCAATAACATGTTGCTCCAATGAAGTGAATTTAATCCTCCTCTGCTGGGTAGTTAGGCGATCCTCACGAATGTTCTGCAGCTCCATGATCACATGCTAGTCTTCTAGCTGTTTGTTCCTCTGCTCCAAATACCCGATGTTCCATTTGGACATCTCCAACTTGAGTCAAGGATTGAATCTCTGTCTCTTGCTCCTAGAAGATCTCTTTCAGTTGTGCATTTTGTGGACGTGTATTTGTATCATCATCATCATGAAGGACAATGAATTTGGTCTCTCGTTCACCTGGTGGCACACTTGAAGGCCCCTCCTCATGCTTGGGCTTCTTGCCCTTGTCCTGTACAACTTGTATTGCCGATGTAGGAAGCGAGGCCCCTTCCACCTCGGGTGGGGATAACACTCGATTTGCTGTTGCAAACAAAGGCCTGGTGCCTTTCGGATAGCCTCTATGATATGTGATGGAAAATGGCACCACAGTGGTCTCATGGCACTCATGCTGATGAGAAGGACCACCTATCTCATGCTTTGCCTCTGATACTACTGGTGGAGCACTGAAGAAGTCACAGGAGATGAAGTCCTCCCAAGCAATGCCCTACAATCCCAACTGATGATCCACCAAAATCTGGATAAGAGCGAAGTGATATACACTGTTGAGCTACTGCCGAGGGGTCTTGTGCTGCATGAACTTTTTCATTTTCTCTATGTTCCCGAAGATGAAAAATGGGAGGTTCATCATATGCACCCTGGTAAGGTGCATGAGCAACCTGATGTGATAGGCATAAAGGCGAGAAAACCTCCCCTCACAACTGAAGTATTTCATTATCAATTTCATGAGCAGAGCATACTCATCTCTCAGAAATCTAAATGGGAAAACTCTAGTGAGCTGACTCAAACAACTGGCCTTAATATAAGGCTCATAAAGTTCCCTCTTCACCTTCATCTTCTTGTGCCACTGTTCTCCAACATTTGGTATGCCTGTTGCCACTGATATGGTTTTGGGTGTCAATGTGAAAGTGACCCCTGCCAAGATAGACTGACCTCCATGTAGGTGAAGTGCAAAAAGACAGGCCAACTCATGATGAATCCTGACATTTGCCACCCTCTGACAAAATTCGAAACATGCTAAGTGCTGGAAACAAGACATAGCGAGAGGGCATGCCTGCAACTCAGTGAGGGTGTTTGGTTCATCCCTGACATGTCTGCCACTCCTAGGTCTCCGGGGAGCCTGTTCTCCTAAAGCTGTGTCACTGTGGGTCTCCCCCTCATATTCTGATGAATTTTCTGATGCCATTTCTGCTACTTGTACCCTGAATTTCTTTTCTTCCCTCTAAATCTAATAGAACTGGTAGATGCTCTACAAATCTCTCACCAAGGGGACAATAAAATAGGGAATATTAGGAGGGGAAAAAGGAATATGACTATAGTGGTGTTGGGGTGATGACAAGGGGAAAATGCTACAGGGGAATTTAGATGATAGGGGTGTGGTAGAAAGATATTTTGGCAACACTGTCACTGTAGCAAAACCCTATTTTCTTGATTTTCTTTGTGTCTTCTTTGGGTGGATTTATCAAAACTTTTTGCATTTAATTCATAGTCTTAAAATCCTGGTATTCTTCTCAATTTTAATGCCAAGAGTGAAGGTAGTTGGTCTACCTCTCAAGTTTGATAGGCATTCATAAAATTTTAGGCAAATTGGTAGATTTTCGGGCTTGTAAGTCTGTGTGCCGCGCGCACTGCCCAGTGCGCCACGCCAGTGGAAAATTTAAACTGTGAACTGGCTCCAAGTGCGCCATGCATAATGAGTGCACCGCACCACCATGTGTGTGCGCCGTGCACTGTTAAAGTCGCCCAAATTTGCCTTGAAAAACAGGGGATAGGGTTTAGGGCGGTTTTTGGGAAAAATGGTCAAGGGGAGATGAGGAAAAATGAGAGGAGAGGAAAAGAGAAAGGGAGGGGAGTGACCTTGGTGCTTTCATCATAGTTTTGCAACCCCAGCCTTCCTATTCTTATAGATTTTCTCATGGGTGACATTATGCGTTTTAGGTGAGATTTCAACCTCTTCACAAACACCATATTTCTGACAAAACTTGATGAGTAGGTGATGTCACAAGGCTTACCTCTCAATTTGATCGCTTTTTCCAAATTTTGAAGTGGTTTGGCACAGTTTTGGGCCGCTGGACTGTGTGCGCCGCACGCAATTCCCAGTGTGCCGCGTGCCTTGTATGTGTTGCACCCTTGCAAATTTTCCACTGTGGGTTGGCTTCCAGTACGTCGTGCGCTGTGTGTGCGTCATACGCTGTGTGTGCGCCGCGCTCCTTGAAACCGGCTCGCACTCACTCAAATTCTCACAATATCAACTTCATACCTTTGCAAATGTATTCTCCAATTCATGCAAGAGCTCAATGCCATTTGATTTGGGCAAAAATAAGTATATATAGGCTTGGAGGAGATGGATTTGATTTTTGTCTCTTTGAAAACCCCTTTTCTAATGTTGAGTTTTGCACCTTTTTATTTGACCTTTAAACACACTGATTTTCCCTTTTTTCTTTGAAATTTTGGCTCTCTTGATGAAATTTTCGGTGTTTCTTTGCGGGGACTGTGTGACTGGGCCTTTGGCTTTGAAATCCATGTCTGCATCTGAAAATGTCAACTGTCGATTTTTGGAAAATTTTGTCATAGTTGACCTTGTTTGAATTTTCTTCAAAACTAAGTTTTGAAGAAGAGTCGATGTCTTTTCAGGTGATGATGAAGCTTTCTAAACTGTATCTGTATAAGGTCTCCCTCTGGCCTGCATGGCTTTTTTCTGGACATGTTTTTAAGAGACCAAACTGATGAATTTCGAGACCCAAACCATAAAAATGACTCTGTCCTGAAATAGGACCAAACCTTGAATATCATGAATTTCATTGATTACAGACCAATTCACGAACCAGCAGAGGCCAGACATGAGGGGAAATGAGTAGCATGACTTTCTCTGTGAGATCAGGGCATGTCCCTAGTCAAATGCAACTTCGTAGATGGAGCAGGACACCTAAATTTGAAATGCACAAAGAGCTTTGATCTCTGACGGAGGGCTGACCAGACTGACTCTAACAGAACTCTTCTTGAAGCTTCTCTTGTATCCAAAGCACCCTACTATATGAGTATTCCTGAGCTGACTGAACTTAAAATGTAGTTACAAGGTTTACTTGACAAAAAATTAATCTGTCCAACCATGTCACCTTGTGGAGCTCCAATACTATTTATAAGGAAAAAATATGGTACCCTACGACTATGTATCGACAACAGGAAATTAAAAATTAACAGTAAAAAAAAAATACCCTTTACCTCGTATTGACTATTTATTTGACCAAGTGAAGGGGGATACATTATTTTCTAAAATTGACCCGCATTCTTGATATCATTAGATAAGAATTATGAAAGAAGATATATATAAAACAACCTTCAAAACTCACTATGGACATTATGAATTTGTAGTTTTTCACTTTTGATTAAGTAACACCCCTGCAACATTTATGTGTCTCATGAATAATGTATTTCATCAATACTTGGATAAATTTGAAATGATATTTATAGATGAGATACTTCTTTATTCGAGAAACACGGGGGAACATAAGAGGCATCTGCAAATTGTTTTTCAGACCCTAGGGGGGCATCAACTGTATGCAAAGTACAACAGGTGTGAGTTTTACAAAGAGAAAATTCAATATTTAGAACATGTTATTACTAAAGATGACACTGTTGTGGATCCTAAAAAGATAAAAACCATACTAGAATGGTCCGTCCCTAAGAGTGTAGCTGATATAAGATCTTTTATGGAACTTGTAGGGTATTATATAGGCGATTTATTGAATATTTATTAAAAGTATCTTATCCCATTACCACTTTGCAAAAAAAAAGGAAGATCTTTCAAATGGAGGGGGGAGTGCCAAAATAGTTTTGATCAACTCAATAATTTACTTACCATTGATCCTATTTTAACAATTCTTGACCTGGATAAGAAATTTATAGTTTGCACCGATGTCTTTAAGGAATGTGTAGGGGGGGTCTTATTGCAAGAAGGAAGGGTGGTAGCTTACTAATATTGTAAGTTGAAAGAACATGAAAAGAAGTATTCAACTTACGACTTGGAGTTAAAAACAGTGATCCATGCTTTATAAATGTGGTGACATTATTGACTTGGGAAACGATTCATACTAATGGCAGATCACAACAATTTAACTCAATATTTCAAACAACCAACTTTAAATGCTCGACAAGCATGTCAGATTGACTTCATAAGCGAGTTTGAATTTGAAATTAAATATTTGAAGGGAAAGGAAAATCGAGTAGCAAACACTTTAAATAGAAAGCTATTTTTTTTATGAGATCTCTTTCAGTCAAATAGAAATTTCATTCAAGGAACAAATTAAAGAGGATTCTCGAACAAATACTAAATACCGATTTTTGTGGCAGCAATCCTAAAAGCTAGATAGCAGTGAAAGACAATTGGGGTAAGAGGTAAATAATGAGAACATGTTGGTTTATCAAAAGAGAATTTATGTTCCTAACCAGATAAACATTAAGCATCTGATTCTAAACTAGTGTCATACAAGTTCTTATGCAGATCATCCTAGCTACCAAAAAATGATTACTACCTCTAGGAAGGAATACTTCGTACTGGGTATGAAAAAAGAGGTGGTTGAGTATTTAGCCAAGTGTTTCGAATGTCAACAAGTAAAGACCAAACACTAGCATCTAGTCAGACTGCTCCAACCACTACCCATTCTAGAATAGAAGTGGGAGATCATTATGTTGGATTTTATTACTGGCCTACCTAATACCATGAAAAAAATGACTCCATAATGGTGGTAGTAGACAAACTAAGTAAGTTTGCTCATTTCATTATGCTGAAATCTACCTTTAAGAAAATTCAGATTGCTAATATATTTATGAAAGAAATTTTAATGTTGCATGGGATTCCAAAGGTGGTAATTTCTTATAGAGATGTTATATTTACTTCTAAATTTTGTAAGGCCTTGTTTGACGGGATAGGCACTCAAGTATAGTTTGATGCTGCATACCACCCTCAAACTGATGGGCATACTAAATGGGTGAATCAAGTGATTGAGGATATGCTAAGAATGTATGTAATTCTGTAACACCCTCCTCCCACATCTACCTGAGAAATAGGACAACCAGGGTAAACATGTGACAAGAGGCTACTATGATTGGATTCAACCTCTTATGTGACCATTAGGAGGTGGAATTGAGAGAAACACAACATACGGACCTTCCACATCAACTACAAGTCTCCCATGAACCATACTAACCACTCAGGTAGCTAGCTCGTGGGCCAGACTAAGGTTTTAGACCACTTTACCTCTGGACACTCCCATGTTATGGGCCTGACAATGTCTAGGAGGCTTTGGAAGCTCTCATGACAAGGCATGCTAGCATCGAGGGACTATTTTTCTTACTGGTGTGCCAACGTACCCATAATTTTAGCCGCTTTTTTAGGGTGATAACCTAGGTCACTACCCAGAATTGAATGACACATTCATAATAGAAGGATAACAAGGAAACAATGATGCAAATGTAAATACTTGAACAAGCCCCTAATCAGACCCCTACTAGCCATTAGAATTACAAGGATAAATAACCTCATATTGACGATAAAAATTCCAAACCCGGGATGGGACTACCACATTACACATGACTATAAAATGGTTGAGAAAAACATCTCTTCAGCCATTCACCCCCATGCCATATTCCAAGCATGAATGTGGCACTCAAACCAAAGGAACCAACCAGGGTATCTCAAGGCTCAACCACCTCACCCTCATCAATAGAAACCAGGCTTTACCGTAATCCATCTCGGATCACTACGACAACACAATAAACATGTAATAATAGGATTTAACATCATCTCCACCCTATCACTAGGCAAACAAGCATGGACGCCACATGATTTATCCACCTACACCGTGAGGAATTTTCCTATCTCCTAGTCTCTCATGCTTTACCACAATCCACACCAGATCATTGTAGAAATTTTGAATAATAAACACTTATTCATAGAGATTATCCCGATTATACACTATTGTGGAATACATGCATAATACATAACCTCCTCTATGTTGATCATCAATTTAGTAGCATTAAAAACAATGAAACATCAATTACATGCACACATTAACACAGTATGTAACCCGGGGAAAGCTTACAACTGAAAACCCCACACTATCTGTATATTAATGATTTAGAACATGTAACATTACATAGTACAACACTCCTCTCAAGTATCCAGCACTATCTCCACCTGTCAAACACAAAACTAGCTCAGATCAGAACAAGTCAAAGGTTCAAATCTCCTCCGCTGCTTTGCCTGCCTCTATTGCACAATACCAAGTGAAAATCACTCACTCTGGAAATCACGTGAGCACAGGCTATTTCACTGGGCACATACTGAGAAATCCTCATGGGCATACTCAATCCATTGATTGTGCAAGATCTCATGCACAACTATAGTCACAACTGATAGCAATCTCAACCTCTAACACCTATCTCCACTGAACTGTACATGCACTGAGTTAACTGATGTATTCTTCAGTTGCATTATGAGTTTATAATTAGTGAATTAATTTAATCAATTAATTCACATCACTCATCACTAGTCTATTTGCAGTTAGACTAATTACAGCTAGTTTAACTAAGTCAAACTGAACACAACTCCATCAACTCCACATCCAACTCCACAGAACTCACATGCATGAGTTCTAACTGATGTCATGCATGCAATAGCTCAACTGACTCATAAGAAAAGCATATTTCCTTCTGACAGCTACATGTGCCACATCTGTAGCTCAAACTGAAGTGCTCCAAGAGGATAAGATAAAGTTTGTAGTCCAAATATTATTATGAGACAATAATATTTGACTTTTCTATTTTTAGCCTGACAGTCTAAAAATAGACTTTGATCCCACCGCTATGAACCAGAAATAGAAGTCCATCTATTTTTCCCAACATGACCAATCATCCATAAACAGCATCCTGCAACTCATAGACCATGATCCGTATGTCTAAAAATAGACATAGTCTAAAAATAGACTTTGCGCCAAAAATACCTTGTGGGCCCACTTAGTGAAGGTGACTTCTTTCCACTAAGCTCCATCATCTTGTTGCATTCTCAAGACTCCCCCTCAACAAGATATGGATTATCAGCAACCCCTATCCTACCTCTGTGATATTCGAATTTTCTCCTGGTGAGCGCCTTCGTCAAGATATCAACATCCCGATCCTCCATTGGAATGTATGAAAGTAACATGATTCTCCGCTGCACACAATCTCTGATATGATGGTACCTGATGTCAATGTGCTTAGATCTATCATGAAATACAGGATTAGCCGAGAGTTTAATGCAACTCTGGTTATCACAGGAAATCACAGTAGGCTCCAAGTAAGAACCGAACAAACCGGCCAGAATCTTCCTCATCCATATAGCCTCGCATGCAGCCAAACTTGCTGCCATATACTCGGCCTCTATTGAACTGAGTACCACGGATCTCTGCTTCCTGCTATACCAAGAAACTGTTTTCGACCCGATACTGAAGACCCCTCCTGATTTTCTCTTTCTGTCCGTTGGGCTCCCTGCCCAATCTGCATCCGTGAAGCCACATAGCTTCACCTCATCCTCCTGTCTGTACCACAAACCATATCCTGATGTTCCTCTCAAATAACGCAATACATGCTTGCCCGCCTTCCAGAAGAGATTGGTAGGCTTAACCATAGCTTGTGAAAGCTGGTTAATAGCATAGCATATATTGGGTCATGTATTGACCAGATACATAAGCGACCCCACCAACTGTCGATAGACAATGGCATCCACTTCTTCTGTCGAAGTGGCATCCTCCTTCCTCCAACCTCCCAGAAGAGGAGTATCAACAGGCTTGCAGCCATGCATGTTGAACTTCTCCAGTATCTCCCGAGCATACTTACCCTAAGAAACAAATAGTCCATCACTGCGCTGCCAAATTTCCAATCCCAGGAAATAATGGAGGCCCAAGTCCTTCATTTCAAACTCCTTAGCAAGATCATCCTTGCATGAAAGTATCAACAACTCATCACCTGTTAGAATCAAATCATCTACATAAAGTACAATGATAAGAAACTTACCCTCCACCACAATCTGGTATAGGTTAGGATCCGCCTCACTCTCGGAGAATCCAAGTCCAGTGAAATAACTGTCTATCCGTGTGTACCAAGCACGTGGTGCTTGTTTCTACCCATACAACGCTCTCTTGAGCCTGCACACATGTGACTTGCTATTGAAGATCTCAAAACCTTCGGGCTGCTCAATGTACACCTCCTCCTTAATGACTCCATTGAGGAACGCAGTCTTCACATCCATCTGATGAATGTGCCATCCCATCTGCACTGAGAGAGCAAGAAACGTCTGTATGGAAGAATACCTTGCGACAGGTGTGTCACACGGAATCTGTCAAGGGTGCGGACACGACTGACCTTCCTAGAAGTCTAAGACATTCTAATGACAAACAAGACAAAATGGAGTGATCTTTCTCTAAATACACCTTTTACAACATGAAAACTACAAGTGTTTAGGCTTACCTTATTCCAAAACGCTGTTGTTGAAGTCCGTTCTTGACGATCCGGATGAGCTCCTCCTTCAAGTCAATTCCTGCAACCACAAACAATCAAACAATTACCAAGCACTTGCATTTCATATAATAAAACATATATTCAACATGCAGACCAAGGAACACATGAAATAACTCATTAACACAAGCTATTGAGAAAAATAAACCAGTTTGTATTAATAACGAAACAAAGAAACTCTTACAACCTGGCCTTGGTGTTGTGCAAGTTCCTCCCAGGGTCCATCAAGGGTTTTCCTCTACTTTGACAAAGCTCACCCTCTCCCAAGTAGAATCAAGTGAAGACAATCTCTCCTCACAAAGGCTCTAATGGAAGACCTAAATCCTGCAGCATTTACCCAAAGAAAATGTATAGCTCCAACCTCTTCTCCTTCTGGCTCAATGCCTTTATTTATAGTGCTGTAAAGAGGTTATTCAGGTCCACTATCAATGGGATCATCCCCCTCTTTGGGTGGGATAGCTCCCTTATTGATGGGATAAGTTCCCCCTTAATAGAGATACATGAACCAACTGGAGGCGCATCCATTTCATCAAACCGACCTCTAGAATGTTCTAGAAGTAACCACAAGTAACTTTTTCAAGATAAAACTCGCGCATTTTGCCTTTTACAGAGGGACGCACCTGTCCCTTAACATACAGAGCGTCCATGGACGCAGATTTTGTGAACATGGTCAGCGTCCCCGCAGGTAAGGCTAGAGAGAACCTGCGACCCCAGAGATAAACATAGTTTTTACAAGACTTTCTCTCTTCTTTGAGTTTGAGATGGATAACAGAGGCATGAGACTTGCCTAAGAGGGTAGCATGACTGTTGATTTGAGCCATACTAACTGTAAGTAGTCAAGGTGACATTTTTTAGTGTAACAGATTGCCCCCTAAAGTGCGAAGCCTGGAATAGAATAGGGTTTTGTAATTCTAGGAAGGGTGAAGCGCTTTATCATTTCAAGGATTGCCTTGTGGATGGCCTGGTTGGAACCTGCAATTTTCAACACAAAATACATGGATAAGATTATATCATCACTGAGGTAGGCATTCCCATACTCAGATTCAAAACTTTAACTAATGGACTAACTATTCTGATACAGGAATGATCTTGCAGTACATCATTTTTATAGACTTTTGTAGACACAGTATGGACGCAGCCATCTGTTTATGATTAGTCTACATAGACAATGAATACAAAACTCCTCGCAGCCTGGATGGTAGAAACTAGATCCAGGGTCTTCACTTCTACTTCCCGAATTGGTACGATTCTAGCCATGTGATTAAATGATTCGATGTCGAACATGGTAGAAACCACTTGATTACCAGTCAATGATGTAAACTGTTAACAAGCGTGAGAGAAACCACCAGTAATGTCAATGGTCCTCAAAGTACCAAGCACAACCCGTGAAATGTGAATAGATGTTTTGATGTCGAACACTTCACGGAATCCTCTGATCGAAAGTCAATGATGTAAACTGACGTCAAAGGCGAGAAACCTGCCATTGATGCATGCAGACTTCAAGGTACTGTCGATTCCTAAGTCATCTTTCTAGATAATGTGTCGATGTCGATAGAAAGCGACCCGTTGCAGGCAAGCCCGCAACACGAAATCATTGTTCAAGTTGAAGAAATGTTGCTGTAAGGACTGACTCAGGGATGGTCAAATGGATGACAAGTATTTTGCAGATGAAAGTTTTGCTTGCAGACCTCTTGAACACATAACGACACAACAGATGGTTTGGTGACGAATAACTCAAAGTTGATCCCTGAACCCGGTTAAAGATTTTCAAAGTGATTTGGTCAACTGTGAGGTAAAAGATTTCCCAACCCAGGTGAATGAAAAGTGTCGTGTTCAAGAGTGGTAATAAAGTTTCGTTTGAGACAAAAGGTGACAAATAGGTTCATTCTTCTCTCTTTTCCCCCACCATTTCTGGCAAGTACCTCTTTATTTTTAACAAGCTTGAGGAGGATAACATATGCTTGATTATAAGCTCATCCTTCGGACGAGTCCAACCTAGTTTAAATTCGAACCCTAGGAAGGAGTGGTTCGTTCCTGTTTGTAATTGAACAGGTCCTTTACTGTAAAAGTTTAACGAGCCCAGTATAGGAGAAACTCGGCGTTTTTCATTTTTAGAGAGTCTGAAAAACTTAAGGAAACTCCACGTTGAACTTTTTCGTATATTTGTGTCCCTCAAGCCCGAAAAAGTATAAAATAATACCTGGGGGAACCGCTTGATCTTGCGACCAAGGAGTACTTTCATAATAGTGTCGTTGACCTGAAAAGTAAAAAGCGATCAAAGACACGTCGTTTTATTTCCTTATCGAGTTTGAAACGACAAAAACCCGGCAATCTTTTCCTGATTTTGCGGTCAGAAAAGAGCTAAAAGGGGACCGTCTTTTAATTCCGTTTTAACGAGTGAAAAAGAAACACTCGGCGATCTTTTCATGTTTTAGGAGTCAGAAAAGGGCTTAAAAGATGACTCTGAAATTTTGTTTGTGAAAAATTACAATTTCCCTCGAAATCCCTTCGTCCTGCACAAAAGCGACACATTACTCATACCTGTTTAAAATAGGCAAAAATACATTTGAAAACATCTTTTCATGGTAAAAAATGAACTAATTCATCCAAAAAACCTATAAAAAGACCTTTTACCATGTCATTTTTACCGTTTCACTGTTGAGGTTGAAAAAGGAGCTTTTGACAAGAAACTTCCCGTGGTTGCTGCGGAAAATCTGACCGTCGGAATCGAACGCCGCTTCACCGAGGTATTTTACACATCCCACTCTTCATTTTTATCCGTTTAGTTTTTTGTTTTTGGTCTCTGTTTCATTTTTTGGGGGGGTTTTGGGTTCAAAATGCGCCCCTCGGCGGACGCAGGTGCCCTTCGGGTGACCTGCGTCCCCCGACTTTTTCTCACACGGGAAAAAGGTCGGGGGACGCAGTCCGCCTTCAGGCGAGCTGCGTCCGGACGCCCTGTGCTACAAAGCCGGGGTGCGTCTTCCGCAAAGGGCGCATTTCAAAACCCCAACTCTCTCAAAAAACCACCAAATTTCTCAAATTAATTTCTAATTGACTTTTTTGATGTGCAGGGCCTAAAACATGTTAGACTGGAGAGAGAGAGAGCACGTAGAGGACGATGAAGCTGCGATTAACCACCAACCCTCTCTGGATGCCTTAAGAACATGTGGATTGTACAAATATTGGACCATACCGGGCATGAGGGGCCAGGTAAGATTTTTGGAATGGCTGGTTGAGCGATGGAACGTTCAAGATCAATGTTTTTACATTGGAGGGCACCAGCTCGAGATAGAGCCCTCGGATGTATACTTTCTCACTGGCTTGCCAAACAGAGGTGAGCAACTCAACCTTGCGGGGACCAGGCCGGGTGGCCAATCCCTTGATGATCTCCGCGAGGAGTGGTGCAGACCAGGGACTCGCCATAAAAAAGGCGTGGAGATAAAGCACATCGCTCTGGCGGAACTTAGAGTTATTGCATTTACGGTCACCAGGATTTGTGGCGCGGCCGCCTTGCACATTGCTTCCGGATCCCAAATGCGGATGGCAGTTGACTGTTACCAAGGCACCATCTTCAACTGGTGCGAAGCTGTGTCGGCTCATATGAAGAGCCAACTAACCAAGGCAAAGAACGGACGACTAAAGACTTTTGGATATGGGCCTATAGTCGTGAGCTTTGCCTTGGAGAGAGTTCCTATGCTGATCCCTCAGCAACTCACTGTTGATGACTTGGGTCCTCGGGAGCCAAAGCTTGTTCGATGGGTTGCGGTGATGGCCCGGCATCCTGACGAGGGTGCTGCAGTGGTTCGATTCTCAGACAGTTACTTCGACTGGCTAGAGGGCCAGCTTTTTGTGATACAAGACTTTCCATATGCCGGAATGGATTTCAGAGGTGATCCGGACATGGTTCTTCCACAGGGAGAACAATGGGATGACAGAGGTACTTTCATTTTCACAAGTTTTCTAATTATGTATTTTTTATTTTTCATATATATCGTCTCAAAGTAACAGTAAAATTTTAAAAATGCAGATGTTGGACCACAGCGTCCAGCCAATCTCCGGCCTTACGACAGACGACATCCAGCTGCACCGGCACCGGCCCTACAGGATGCGACAGCAGAAGTACTAGCTGATTTGGAGCATGATCTAGAGCGTCTCACGGCAGATATACCTGAGACTACTATGGACGACATTCCTATGAGGCTTCAGCGCTTCGTAGTCGCGGTCCCTGGACCGTTTAGGAGATTTTTGCGTAAGGTAGCCCGCGCAGTGGTGTCGTACAGAGAGCACCACCAGTGATTGACTAGTCACTTTTGTAGTCACATGTGACATTTTTGACTTTTTGTACTATCATTTTGCCGATCATAAGGTGTGTTAAACCTATGATCGAAGACGATGTATATATTTTTGGACACACTTCTATCTATATCTATATATCACTATTACCGGCTTATCTTGTTTAACATGTATGATGAAATGTCTTTAAATTTACTTGCATGATTATTATAAATGTCTGTCCAACACTCGAGAAGCAATTGCATCTGCTAATGTATTCAAAGACCTTGGAATATGTTGATATTCAATGTAATCAAATTCACGTTCCAAGAGACGCACTCTCAAAAACAACCTTAATAACACAGGATTTCTAATGGCATAAACTCTATTAAGCTGTAATACAACAAGTTCAGAATCTAACCTCACTATCAAACGTCGAATTCCAAATGAAATAGATTCGGATAATAATTCAACCACTGCACTGTATTCTGCAATGTTATTCGTTGTTTGACCGAGGCTTACCCCATGCATAGAAACTAACTCGTCAGAGGGCGAATAGATAACCCAAGCTGCGGAAGAGATATTCCGTGTACTACGACAAGCACCATCAGCAAATCCAATGTATGTTTGGAGAGGCGTCGACATCTACAATATCAAGAGTAAAACCAAGATGAGCCAAAATAATGACGAAAAACCACACTTGCTAAGCTAAGCACACTGACTAAACTAACACACTTGCTAGCTAGAAAGAAAATCTAACCTATCTAAAAATTTCTCCATCCATCATTTTAAGCATAATACCTCTTTAGGTAAAGTCCATTTCTGGGTTTGCCCAAAGAGTCCCCATCAAAATCAACTAACTCATAAGCCCCTTTTGCTAGCTTTCGCTTTACAATGTAGGGCCCATGCCACATGGGAACGAATTTTCCGGCACCTAGCTTATCGTTAGCTTGATCATATAATAGTACTAGGTCTCCTTCCGAAAAACTTCGAGGGGTTACATTTTTATCGTACTGAGCTTTCATTCGTTTCGCGTGAGTCTCGATAGCTAAAGTAGCGTCACGTCGAGTCTCATCTAATTTAGCCAAGTATAACAACCGTTTCTCCTCTTCGGAAGTAGCTGGAAGTAATTCGACAGCCATTTGAAGTGATGGGATTTCGCACTCAATAGGTAACACAGCTTCTAAGCCATAAACTAGCTGAAAAGGGGTGAAACCTGTTGAATTTTTCACTGAAGTTCGATATGCCCATAGCGCCGAAAATAACATGTTATGCCAATTCGTTCGATGGATACCAATGATCCGTCGAATCATGACGACTAGAACTTTGTTGATTGACTCAACCAAACCGTTGGCTTGCGGATAATAAGGTGTAGAGCTATCGTGGCGCAAACCAAGCTGGCTTGTAAGCTCAGTCATCATGACATTTCGAAAATGGCTTCCATGGTCCGTAATGATTGCTTGTGGGACACCAAACCTAGTTATGATATGATTGAATACGAAAAGTGCAGCTGTCTTGCCGCTTGCGTCGAATGTAGGCATCGCCTCGGCCCACTTAGTAAAATAATCAACCGCAAGGATGATATACGCATGCCCCCCGGCCGAGTGAGGGTTACAAGTAATAAAGTCAATGCCCCATTTGGCGAATGGACCAGCGGCAATTATAGGGTGGAGAGGAGCAGGTGGAGCGCGCATCTTGCGATCAAACACTTGACAGTTGTGGCATTTTCTGACGGCAAGGATACAATCTTTAAACATAGACGGCCAGAAATAGCCAGCGCGCAACACCTTCTGAGCTGTGGCATACCCAGACATATGACCGCCACATGCTCCAGAGTGACAATCATTCAAAACTCTCTCAGCCTCATCGTGAGTTAAACAACGTCGAAAAACTAAGTCTGCCCCCAGGCGATAAAGTGTATCTCCAATAATTCTGTATTGCTGGGATTGAAACCGAATTTTTCGACGGTTTTCCTTGGAAGCTTCAGGCCGAAAGGTTTGGGTTTGGAGATAGATGATTATATCCCCATACCACGGATCTACAGTGCTAATAAGAAACAAAGATTCGTCCGCAATGGACTCCTCTGCCACAGTCTCTGTGTCAGCACTCGGGAAATCACACATCAATTCCGCGAAGACTAAAGATTTCTTAGACTTGGACTTCTCAAACTCCAAGTCGAACTCTTGCAGGATGACGATCCATTTAGAGTACTTGCCCCCTAGCAGTTGTTTTGTCAAGATATAAATCATAGGGTTGCAATCCGAAATAACAGTAGTTTTGCGGAGAAGAATGTAGTGACGAAAACGCTGGACAGCTTGAACGGCTGCCAGGGCCAATTTCTCCACATGTGAATATTTTAACTCAGTTGGATTTAAGGTTCTGCTAAGGTAATATATCACATGCTCTGCCTTGAATTCATCTTCTTGAACTAACACCATTCCAATGGTGGAATGCGAAGCTGCGAGGTATAAGAAGTAGTCCTGGTTGTAGTTGGGAGGATGCAATAACGGTGCATGGGTCAACGCGTGTTTCAATGCATCAAAAGATTGTTGAGCAATCTCGTCCCAAAAGAATTGTACGTTCTGTTTCAACAACCGTGTAAAACCTTTAGTGACCTCGGCGTAGTTAGGGATGAATCGGCGTAAAAAGTTTGCTTTCCCTTGCAAACTTTGGAGTTGGCGCAAACTCGAAGGAGGAGGCAATTGGATGATAGCCTCGACTTTCGAGGGATCGACGCGAATGCCGGTTTTGGAAACAACAAATCCCAGCAATCGACCTGTTTCTATACAGAAAACACACTTGTGGGGATTCAACCGAATTCGATAATGCCTACACCTCATAAAGATTGCTCGTAAATGGACAAGGTGATCAGCTCGGTGTAAAGAATGAGCAGGCAAATCATCGAGATAGGGTTGCACAATGTGCTTGATGTCATGAAATGCATAAGACATGGCCCGTTGAAAAGTAGCACCGGCATTCTTAAGGCCAAAAGGTAATTTGCAATAAGCAAATGTCCCCCATGGACAAATGAATGCCGTTTTTGGTTGATCGGCAGGTAGAATATTGATTTGATTATAACCTGAGAAACCATCCATGAAGGAAAACATCTCACTTCCGGCACAATCATCAATAATTTGATCGATATAAGGCGTAGGATAGTTGTCTTTTGGACAAGCTCGATTGATATCCCTATAGTCGATACAGATTCTTATTGTTCCTTGTTTTTTATTGACGGGAACAATATTCGATACCCAATCCGTTAACGGGATCGGATAAATGAAACCTGCTTTCAACAGCTTTTCGACTTCGGCTTTGATTGCAGCTGCTTTTCGAGGGTGAATCTGACGCAACCGTTGCCGAATGGGTTTAGCATCCGGGTAGGTTTTGATTTCATGAACAACAATGGCAGGATCGATTCCTGGCATTTCTTCGTAGGACCAGGCAAACACGTCGCGGAATTCTTGGAATAGGGCCTTGTAAGTTTGGATTTCTTCTTCAGTACATGCGGCACCTATATGAATGTTCTCCTCGATTCCGGGCTTCACTGAAATATCAATGGGAATAGTACGAGAAATATTCCCTAAATTCAGCTCTGAATCAGAATGTTTCGTTGGATCCTGAGCGTCTTTGACATATTCAGCGGTAAAGATAGATGAAAAATCATTTTCAAATGCATCATAGATCTTCCCATGGTAGATCGTCTACACTTAGGATTTCGCGAAGTTGTTCGTCAGATGACACTTCTTCGGGAAACGTTATCCGTTCTAAGGGTGAGGTGAAAAGTGACTCTTCACTGACCACATTCATTTGGTCGGTTGAATGAAAGTCGGTAAAAGACATAAGAGCTTCATAAGCAATCTCATACGGACTCAACGGCATAACATCACCGAGTGAGTCTAGCTCAGAGTCAGAGGGAACATACCAAGGATCATCATAAATAATGTTTTCTGACGTGATCATATGAATTGTTGCAAACGAAGGGTCTGCATTGAGTGGAGGGAGAGGAAAAGTTCCCAGTAAACCGGAATCCTTAACTAAACCTACACCAATGTCCCTATAAGGGATTGTCGTTTTACCAACATGCTGGATAGTTTCTAAAGAGGTTGGGTCGGATGAAAAGTATGTCAGCTGATCAATAGTCACGATCTTACCGTTATGTGGAAACTTAATGACTCTGAAGACCGATGAAACGACCGCTGTCATAGCATATGACCAACTTCGACCCAAAAGAAGGTTGTAGTCTAGAGGGGCATCAACCACTTCCACATCCAGACTAACGGTTTTACCTTCGACCCCTATAGGCAATTCTTGTAGAATACCAAACGGACGGAACCCACGGCCATCAAAGGCCTTAAGGATGGTGGGGGATTGGTTCAACGAAGGAGAACCAAGCGATCTCCAACATTGAATCGACATAATACACGTAGAAGCTCCCTCATCAATCACAGTCCGATGAATAGGCCTGTTTTTGACTATCACTGGAATTTGGAAAGCCATTTGATGGGGGAGACGCGGTGTACTACTTTCTAGATCAAAGATCATTAGGTTCGGGTCCTGAACATCGACAGCTCCAATAGCCGACAAAAGCAATTTTCGTTGCGCTGGACATGATTGCAGCACTTCGAGTGCCGACATTGCTGAAGGTGAAACAGCTAAGTCTTCAACAATGTTGTAATTCTGGGCTGCTCTCGCATGTGGATTGAAAGCAGACCTTCGAAGTACACCCTTGGCGGGCGGCTTAATCACTAAGTCTGGGTTAGGTTTTTCGATCTGTAGTGGATCGGAACCAGGAGCTGAGGTTGATGGGTTAGAGTGAGAAGATTCTGCTTCTTTACCATCAACAGGAGCCTTACTACCATAATCTTGCGATCGAGTCGCAATCCTGACATGAGACATCATCAAAATGGGTTCTTCACTGGCATTCGAAGAAGAACCTATCATCTTATTTTCCTGCTCGGGAAATGGATTCTTTAACACAGCAGGAGTGGGAGAACCTTTAACTATTTTCACTACCTCGGCCCGATGAGGGCAGTCTCTCGTAAAATGATCTTCTTCACAAATGAGACAAGGATAACGAGGTTTGCGCTTTTCGTCATTGGTTTCCGACTTTTCCGTTTTCTCCTTTGGAGCCTTGTCTGCTTTAGCCTTCTTCTTTCCTTTCTTCTTTCCACCGTTTTTGGATTTGGCCGTAGATGACTCTACAGCGTGAATGTCGGCGGTAAGTTCAGGAGGAGAAGACTCTCCTGTCGGAGAATCAGGCAAAGTGATAATTGGAGTATTGGAGGTCTTGGAAGACTTCTTCTTACTCTTCGTAGTCACGATACCGATCATACCATCAGCGGCATGAGATCCCGAAGGAGCAGCAGCGATTTGGTTTGACTTTGGAAGATCCGGAATTTTCTCGTGTAACGTACCCGACTGAGTGTAAACTAAGTCAAGGTATTGTGCCTGAGCAATGACTTGCTCCTCAGTAACTACTCCGGCCTTAGCTACATCTTCAGTAATTCTTGGTAATAATGATTTGACAAACCATTCAGCTAAGATTTGGTCCGGGATAAAAACTTTCACTAATCTTCTTCGACGTCTCCACTCATGGATGTGATCAGAAATGTACGTGGATGTCGATTGTTTTAGCGAAGTTAATAATTCTGTACCATTATCGTATCTGACTGGTAACTGAAAATGAGTTAAGAATGAAGTAGCTAACTGGCTAAAGTTGTAAAAAGAGGCCCGTGGTAACTCAATGTACCACTTGGCTGCGAGACCAATGAGTGTACGCTGGAAAAGACGTAAGCGGATGGAATCATCTGAGATGGAATTTGATGCACACCAGAGGTGGTAAGTCATCACGTGATTAGACGGATCCTCTCCAGACTTACCTTCGAACTTGGGTATATCGCTGGGCAACTTATTTGGCATTGGCGGCCAGAACGGAAGATATTGAATTGGATCGTTCGTTAGGCGCGTCAAGTCGGGTAAATCTAAAGTCGCAATAAACGGTAACTGCCGGTTAGGATCTCTAAAACTCTGAGTCACAATACCAGCCCCAGGAGGAGGATATCCAGGATAACTAGGAACAGGAGTCGCATTTGGGATATTATATCCTCCTGGAAAACCAGGATTAACCGGACCGTACTGGGGTTGCTGAGGTGGTTGATAAGTGTACCCAGGATACGGTTGATACTGGTAAACCGGTTGTTGGGCAGCTTGCCCAGGTTGATACTGTCCCTGGTACGGAGGTTGAACAAATTGAGGTTGAGTAGTAACAACCGTACTTGTACCAGGTTGGCCTGCAGGCATCTGGACTGTGGTTTGAACCGTGGGTCCAGACAACGGTACAGATGTCTGAGGAGTGGTTACAGGGACAGTAGAAACCGGAGCTGCCGATACTCCAGATGTAAGCATGGTAGATGAAGCGGTAGTTGCTGCAGCCGTGTGAGGTGGAGTACTAGGTGCAATTGGCGGCTGAGTAACTACAGAAGTTACAGGGGTCTGAACACTTGACTGGACAGGTTGCGGTTGCTGGGGTGGACCAGGAACTGCAGGTTGTCCTGCTTGAGGTACCGACTGTATACTTGGTTGCGACATCTGTTGACCCTGTGACGGATCCCATGTTAACATTCCAGGGTATTGACTCGTAACAGGTTGAGGATACTGAGATCCATAGCCGTATTGAGGATAGGGTTGATAACTGTAAGGTGTAGTCCCATATGATTGCCCTTGAGGTGGTTGATAACCTTGACCAGGGTATTGACCCGTAGGTTGATAACCTTGAGGTAAATACGAATACTGGGGTTGACCTTGACCTTGAGGTTGGTATCCTTGAGGTTGATACCCTTGGGGTTGATACCCTTGGGGTTGATACCCTTGGGGTTGCCATCCTTGAGGTTGCCATCCTTGAGGTTGATACTGATACTGAGGTTGACTTTGGGGTACGTATTGAGGCTGGGGTTGATACCCTTGAGGTTGCCCCCCAGTCACAAATGAAGTACCTTGAGGTTGCCCCCCAGGCATTAACGAAGGTTGCCCCCCAGGCGGTAATTGGCCACCTTGAGGTTGGTTAATGGGAGTTGAACCTGACATCATATAAACTTCACCTATACTCAATGGTACATTACCACTGTTTCCAACTAATAACCCATGATCAATGGGTTGAGGAGATGCTCCCGCAAAGGTACCAGAAAGTGATTGATACCCAGTAGGAACAGAAGGACCGCCATGTAAAAATGATTCAGGACTTTGTGAAAACACAGATGACTGACCAGACATATTTACAGGAGAATGAATTCCTCTAGGTGGAACCGGAGTACGAGGTGTAGAAAAACCTACTGAGTTGTCTAAAAAATTGGTTAATGCAAGGTACCAAGATTCACTTCTAGGAGGACTGTAAAAGATGGATTCACGCTCCCTTAGATCAAGGGTAATTAGATCTTCAGAATCAGAAACGCCTATTTCTTCCTCTGGAACAAGTTCTTCTATAGCAATTAATCCAACAGGAAGATTTTCGGTGATAATTCTTTCTATTCTTGGTGAATCAGGAACACTAGGAGTTGGAGTAACAGGTTCTGAAATTTCAGGTTCTTCGCCTGTTTCACTGGCAGATGAAAAACTACCAGCAAGCTCGGAAACTGTAACAGCTTCGGGATTGTAACCTGTTTCTAATCTTTGGTAATCTGGATGGACTACCAAGGAAGATTCTCCTTCTTCAGGTGATCCTACTCTACTGCCACTAGGAGGAGTTACAAGGACCTTTAACCCTTCTAAATGACCCGGAATGTCTTCAGGAGATTCACCCCGCGATTTACGGAGTTTTCTTAACAAATCTATTCCGGTAACAATCTCAGGAGACTTGCCCCGAAGTCTACGGGACTGTCTCGGTAATTCCGCCACAATTAAAGATTTTAACTACAACACACGAAATCAAAGTAAAAAATTTCAAATCAAACCACCTAAAGTCTTCTAAAGAACCAATCAAATTTGAAGCACACGCCTAAATAATCTAGAGCGTCAAACCACACACAAACAGTAGTCTTCCGGACCAAAAGCGCTAGTTGGTGATTAGGCCCAACCTCGCAGGATTCAGTACAGAAATAGTGGGTGGAACAGTTACCCCGGCAACCTGCTTAATGAATAGACTGGACCAAGTTCCTCCACTTTAACCGTCTCGAAGTGAAGCGAACCCCCCAGAAAATCCAAGTGAGTATAACCGACGTCTGCTCCAGGTACAGTGGGACCTTCCCTCCACCGTCACCTTGGGTAGAATCCTAGATATTATGGCCACTAAGGTTACCAATCACAACAATTACACCTGGGGGAACAGTCTAAACTCCGACAGCACGCAAGGGCAGAGTAGCAAGCTCCAATCCCCTTACCGGCTCCTTGACAACAATCCAAGGTTTACCGATAAGTGACCCCTGGCTCCTCGACAATGGTTAATCCGAGGTTTACCGTTTGTAATACGTACTGCCTGGCGTCGTTCCCAACGAGGGAGGAATGATCCCCTCACTGGTTCGGACACGAGCTCGTGTTTCTCCTTTAAGAGGAGCTTTCCCAGAATGTAACTGAAACAATTGGATTTGTTCTACTCAAGATAGACTATCTGTTTGGTTTTGTAGTCTTGGAGAGTTAAGTACTCACCTACTCCAAGACCCTAGCCTAAGCTATGTTGGTGCTTCAGAGCCCTAGAAAAATAAAGATTACTAGATTGATTTTAATTTAAGCGTTACTTTTAAGGTTGTTTCTTAAGTCAAAAGGTGATGGAAGTGAAACTAGTGGTGTGTTGACTCGACTCGAAACCACTACAAAATGCACCTAAAATGATTTATCCACTACTTTACTTTTTCGATGAATTGCTTAACTAAAAAGTTGAGAGAATGCAATCTTTATAAAAGCAACTTCTTAATTGAAGACAATCAAAGAAACAATTCGTTTTTCTTTTCCAAGCATAAAAACATAACTTCTCTTTACATGCACGAAAAAACTCTTTTCTTCTTTTGAAAACAAAAAGCTACTTGAAACAAGACTTTTTAAGAAGATGTTTTTGTATTTTTCTTTTAATAAAGCAAGTAAATCTAATATAACCAAAAATCAATCTTAACAACTCTTAAAATCTATGAAAATGCACTCATAAGCAAACTAAAAGCAAATTTACTCTAAGCAATCTTAACGAGGCCAAAACTAACAATGATTATTTCTAAGGTGTTTTACTTGATCACAATCAAATCAAGGACTAGCTTATTGCAGAACCAAAAACTAGTCAAAACAAAATTCTAATCTTTTTGTCCTTTTTGAAAATGGAAATCAATACTTTAAAAACAAGCAATTCGAAATTTGACCCAAAACAACTCAAATGACAAGTTGCTCAAACAAGGAGACTTTACGACAGGCTCAACTTCTAAGAAGGTTGACTAACCAGAGATATCTAAGGCTGGACAACTTTCTACTATCAAAGTCACTACAAAGCCTTTCCAAAAATCAAACCCTAGGTCTAAACTTCGTTGAAAACCACTAAAACACTCAAAGCTCACAAAACTAGTTCAGGTGAGAATTCTTGACAGGGTACTAAAGGATCTGGGCAGAAAACACTAAGGAAAAACAAAATCTAAAAGTAATTTAAAGCAAAAATGGAATTTTCTTAACTTTTACAGGAAGACGCAGGCCACCCGTTGTCACAGGTGCGGCCCCGCACTGTGCAGTCGACAACAGCGCGTCCAAGGACGCACTGTGCAGCACACAGAGACTGCGTCCTTCTGGAAAAAGGAAGAAAAACTAAAGCCAACTAAATCTACAGCTAAGCCACCCAAATACTAATTCTCACAGTCAAAAACCAGAAAATAAAAATGATTTTCTCAAAGCAAAGTTCATATAAAGGAAAAGACTCTCTCATTAATGGATTCCCCAGCGGAGTCGCCAATTTGTCACACGGAATCTGTCAAGGGTGCGGACACGACTGACCTTCCTAGAAGTCTAAGACATTCTAATGACAAACAAGACAAAATGGAGTGATCTTTCTCTAAATACACCTTTTACAACATGAAAACTACAAGTGTTTAGGCTTACCTTATTCCAAAACGCTGTTGTTGAAGTCCGTTCTTGACGATCCGGATGAGCTCCTCCTTCAAGTCAATTCCTGCAACCACAAACAATCAAACAATTACCAAGCACTTGCATTTCATATAATAAAACATATATTCAACATGCAGACCAAGGAACACATGAAATAACTCATTAACACAAGCTATTGAGAAAAATAAACCAGTTTGTATTAATAACGAAACAAAGAAACTCTTACAACCTGGCCTTGGTGTTGTGCAAGTTCCTCCCAGGGTCCATCAAGGGTTTTCCTCTACTTTGACAAAGCTCACCCTCTCCCAAGTAGAATCAAGTGAAGACAATCTCTCCTCACAAAGGCTCTAATGGAAGACCTAAATCCTGCAGCATTTACCCAAAGAAAATGTATAGCTCCAACCTCTTCTCCTTCTGGCTCAATGCCTTTATTTATAGTGCTGTAAAGAGGTTATTCAGGTCCACTATCAATGGGATCATCCCCCTCTTTGGGTGGGATAGCTCCCTTATTGATGGGATAAGTTCCCCCTTAATAGAGATACATGAACCAACTGGAGGCGCATCCATTTCATCAAACCGACCTCTAGAATGTTCTAGAAGTTACCACAAGTAACTTTTTCAAGATAAAACTCGCGCATTTTGCCTTTTACAGAGGGACGCACCTGTCCCTTAACATACAGAGCGTCCATGGACGCAGATTTTGTGAACATGGTCAGCGTCCCCGCAGGTAAGGCTAGAGAGAACCTGCGACCCCAGAGATAAACATAGTTTTTACAAGACTTTCTCTCTTCTTTGAGTTTGAGATGGATAACAGAGGCATGAGACTTGCCTAAGAGGGTAGCATGACTGTTGATTTGAGCCATACTAACTGTAAGTAGTCAAGGTGACATTTTTTAGTGTAACAAGGTGCAAAGGTCTCCTCATAATCGATCCCCTCTATCTATGAAAAGCCTCGGGCAACAAATCTTGCATTGTACTTCTCTACACTCCCGTCAGCTGCCTGATTAACTTTGTAGATCCATCTCAAACCCACCACTGATTTCCCTTCCAGTCTAGGAACAATCTCCCATGCACTGTTTCTAACAATCGAATCATACTCTTCCACCATGGCGTCTACCCATGCAGGATCCTCCATAGCTTCCTCGAAAGAGGATGGCTCAGTCACAACACATTTTCTCATAAGATCCATGTATCCAGTGTACCGATCAGGTGACTGTCTCTGCCTGCGTTGGGCTGTAGGTGGTCCTACAACTTTCTCCGCATCTTGAGCCAGTCGCTCAGCTTCTGTCAAGCGCTTTCACCCTCTTATGGTTGGCGCTGCATGAGTGGTATCTTCCACTCCATGAACCTCATCCTGTGGCTGATCCATGTCCTGAAGCTCATCCTTAGGAACTAATAGCTCCTCATATGCATGCAAGTGTGGCTCCCTCTCAAGCGAACACTTCATGGCTTTCTCCTCCTGAAATTTTATATCCCGTCGCACAACAGTCTTACCACTGTCCGGAAAATACACACGATAGTTGTGGGGCATATTAGTGAACCCCACAAATATCCCAACCTCTGTGGTCTGCTCCAACTTCTTCTTGGCATCCTTCGTCACATGCATGTAAACGTTAGCACCAAAAATCCTCAAATGAGAAAGATTAGGCTTCTTACCAGAATAAGCCTCCTCGGGTGTACTCATGCCAATTATCTTGTGAGGACAACGGTTCTGCACATAAACTGCTGTATTGCCTGCTTCCACCCACAAGTGCCCTGGGTAGGCCCTAATCATGCAACATCACTCATGCAGCAGCCAAGATCGTTATGTTCTTCTGCTCAGCAACCCCGTTCTGTTGTGGTTTATGGGGAGCTATGAGCTCTCTTTGAATCTCTTCTACACTGCAAAAGTCCCTGGACTCGCCAGAGATGTATTCACCGCCATTATTGCTCCTAAGAGCCTTCACCTTCTTCCCCGACTCCTTCTCGACCAATGTTTTGAACTCACAGAACTTTGAGTATGTCTCGCTCTTCTTCTGCATGAAGAAGATCCAACACTTATGAGAGAAATCATCAACAAAGATCACATAATACCTGTGTTTTGCTGTTGAAGGTACTGAGAAAGGTCCACACACATCTATGTGAATTCTCTCAAGGATTGTTGTGGCGTGACTATCTTTCTCGTGAAAGGTGGCTTTCACAAACTTTCCTAAAGTACACCCCTTGCACTGATATGACTGTGCAAGAGTGCCTTTAGGAAGCCCTGTAATGATCTGTTGTAGTATCTTCAAGGCTTCATGGTGAAGGTGACCCAATCTCCTGTGCCACAACTCGCCATCATCCCGGCTCACCAATCCTTCTGCCTTGCATGCCATTGTTGTGCATCCCTCTACATGCAACTGATAAAGGTTCCTCACTCGAACCCCTATTTTCCAGGTTTCTCCAGTTGTCTTGCTGCGCAGGCAAGCCTTTCCCTCGCTGAAAACAACATCATATCCCTTGTCTTCTAACATCGCCACAGAGATAAGATTCTTCTTCAATCCTGGAACATGTATCAGTTCCTTCAATATGAAGGGTTTACCAGACTCCCTCTCAAAGGAAATGGTACCGACACTGGTCACACTGTATCTACCTTCATCGCCCATCTTGATGTGCACTCCAAGATCTTTGTCCTCCAGATCAGAAATCAAATCTCGATCTCCTATCATGTGAAAAGACGTACCACTATCCAAGAACCACACTGATCCCATCACACTTGAAACCAAGCATGGGATCAATGAAAAATCAAGCTCAAACTGAGAGGCTAGTGCCTCTCTTGCTGCAGATCCAGCAGCATGCTTATTCTTCTTCTTCTGCAGACAATTAGTGGCATAGTGTTCGTGCTAGTGACAGTGAAAGCACTTCACCTTGGACATGTCCTGCTTCTTGCCTTTCGCACTAGACTGAGAACCTTTCTTGCTCTTCCCCTTCTTTGCTTTGGTAGCCAAAGCGCAATTTTCTTCATCAGGTCCCTTTGATGAAGATCCGTCCCTGGTATTCCGCCTAATCTCCTCCTACACAAGATCTGACCAAAGTCTCTCCCATCCTAGCAATTTCTCCTGACCATTGACAGAGTCCTGATAGGAATGCCAACTCTTCGGAAGACCAAGGAGAGCCAAGCTCACCAAGTCCTCATCATCGACACTTACCCCCACACTTCCCAGCTCATCTCGACACTGAGTAAACTTTGTGAGATACTTGGGCATACTGTCTCCTTTCTCACATTTGATGTTTCTGAGTTTATCTTTGAGCGCCAGCTTCCTCTGATCACTCTTGCTTTGGAATAGATCTCTCAACACTTTCCACATCAAGTATGGAGAAGTCTTACCATGCAGGCTGGACACACTGTGATCCTTCACGCCCTCCAACAAAATCCTTTGACACTTTGTTGTCTTCTTTTGACAAGCATCAACCTGCGCAACATCTGTAGGCTTTAGGAAATCGACCTCTACGAAATCCTTCAGCCGATTATCATCCAACACTGCCTCCATCCTGTCCTTCCATGAAATATAGTTTGAGCTGCCCTCAAGAGCATACTCCAATCACAATATGTTGAAAGACATTGCCACGCTGATACCAAGAAAACACTGCTGCAAATTCGAATTCCACCAGCTCCAAACTCGACCACCTCTGATCTAAGATTCGTGAGAACAAAGTATTTCTCATACAGAGATTAACTGTATGGGCTTTTACCCAATATCTCACCTTCCAAAGGAAGGATGAATCCAGAGGCTACCTAGCCCGATTACAGACTCTGCCTGAAGAAATAGAATGTAAACACTTCCTGAATAGTAGATCTGATGATCAACAGCTCCGATACCATGTAGAAATTTTTAATAATAAAAACGTATTCACAGAGATTATCCCGATTATACACTATTGTGGAATACATGCATAATACATAACCTCCTCTACGTTGATCATCAATTTAGCAGCATTAAAAACAATGAAACATCAATCGCATGCACACATTAACACAGTATGTAACCCGGGGAAAGATTACAGCTGAAAACCCCACACTATCTGTATATTAATTATTTAGAACATGTAACATTACATAGTACAATACTCCTCTCAAGTATCTAGCACTATCTCCACCTGTCACACACAAAACTAGCTCAGATCTAAACAAGTCACAGGTTCAAATCTCCTCCACTGCTTTGCCGGCCTCTATTGCACAATACCAAGTGAAAATAACTCACTCTGGAAATCACGTGAGCACAAGCTATTTCACTGGGCATATACTGAGCAATCCTCATGGGCATACTCAATCCATCGATTGTGCAAGATCTCATGCACAACTATAGTCACAACTGATAGCAATCTCAACCTTTAACACCTGTCCCCACTGAAATGCACATGCAATGAGTTAACTGATGTATTCTTCAGTTGCATTATGAGTTAATAATTAGTGAATTAATTTAGTCAATTAATTCACATCACTCATCACTAGTCTATTTGCAGTTAGACTAATTACAACTAGTTTAACCAAGTCAAACTGAACACAACTCCATCAACTCCACATCCAACTCCACAGAACTCACATGCATGAGTTCTAACTGATGTCATGCATGCAATAACTCAACTGACTCATAAGAAAAGCATATTTCCTTCTGATAGTTGCATGTGCCACATCTATAGCTCAAACTGAAGTGCTCCAAGAGGACAAGATAAAGTTTATAGTCCAAATATTATTATGAGACAATAATATTTGACTTTTCTATTTTTAGCCTGGCAGTCTAAAAATAGACTTTGATCAGACCACTGTGAACCAGAAATATAAGTCCATCTATTTTTCCCAACATGACCAATCATCCATAAGTAGCATCCTGCAACTCATAGACCATGATCCATATGTCTAAAAATAGACATAGTCTAAAAATAGATTTTGTGCCAAAAATACCCTGCAGGCTCACTTAGTGAAGGTGACTTCTCTCCACTAAGCTCCATCATCTTGTTGCATTCTCAACAATCATTACATCCTAAACCGAGACCCACTCTCCAGGATTTACCATATATCCCAATCTGGGATTACTAGGCACAACAGCGAGAAATCCACCTCTTGGCTTTACCATGTATCTCGCCATTCATTGGCAACGATTCCTAGCCCCATTGAGGCAACACAATCTTGGCTTTACAGTAACCCATAGTTTGGCTCAGGGGTTACTAGGCCAGTGGATTTACCGTCATCGACAATTTGGTTCAGGGACCACTATGCCATGTGTTATATCATTCATAGATCCACCTCACTTAGCTTTGAATCCATCTGGAAATCCAGCTCAAGAAAAACATGAGAACCCCATCACACCATGGCTATCTGGAAATGGTAAGGCTAGGATGGAAACACTGTCACACCTGGAAAAACTCATGCCCTAATAGAAAAAGAACCACATGCAATATCATGCATGCCAAATATAGCAAGGAAAATAAACATGCAAATCGATACCCACAAACAATATTGTTGTAGTTGCTTGATCCTGCCCTTCCTTGCTTGCTCCTTCCTTGCTCTTGCCTTCTTTCCCTTTCTTTATCCAATGCCAAAATGCTCCAAGAAAACTCTAAGTTTCCAAGAGTGAGAGAGAGAAAGAATAATGAGAGAGTTCCCAAACTAAACTAACAAAATGTTACATACTGATCCTTAGAAGCTGTTTTGTCAATTAGTCCTCCATTTTCTTCATTTTCCTACTTGCATGCAACCTATGACCTTTCACCTTCCTTTTATCCTAATTTCCATCACTTTCATAAATAAATGTGCCAACAATGTCATTTTCCTTTCCAAAGACTTATCTGTTTCCTTTGCCATTTTCCTTAGCCATAATAAACCAAATGAACACCCACTAGGATGTCTTTCCCACCATTCAACTTGGAATAAGTGTCCCTTAAACTGTGGTTATTATTTTTTAACTTTTATTACTTGGAATTTTCACCAAGGCTGTTATAGAACCTTCCCCCTTGGGGGACACCATCCTCAGTGTTCGACCACACTTATACCTCAGTAAAATTGCTGAAAAACAAACATATTGGCCATGGAGCTTTATAATGTAGCTCGACGTATTATTTACAATGATCACCCTACTGACAAGAAAACCAACATGATAACATAACAATATGACAATTATAAATAACATGACACCCATACTGCTTATTGGAGGTTTATAACATATCTCATGGTGGTATTTACATCCATATACATATGTACATATATAAAAAAAAATCACCCCAAAACATTTGCCAAACCATATACCAAGCATCATACCAAAACTTCTTTGCCTCAATCGGAAAACAAAGAAGGACACATACCCTGCATCTAATACACCATCTCCTATGTAAATTCATAGGGCCCAAAGTTTTTCCGTTGCACTTTAACCTACTCCATTCCTTGGTTTTGGAGCATGAGCACCTTTTTTTGCAATATAGACTGAGATTCTGGCTGGAATTCTCCATCTGGTTCCACCTACAATACACGCCATTCAATCACATGATCAACATCTTTAAAATACTTCTTAAGTATTGAAACATGGAAAACATCATGAAATTTCATTTTCTAAGGCAGTTCAAGTCGATAAGCTACTGACCTAATCCTCTAAATAGTAATAAAGGGTATGCAAAATCGTGGTGCCATCTTGTTACATGATCCAATCCTAAGGAGATCTTCTTTGGTTTGATGCACAAGTACACATGTTTCCAAATCTGGAACTCCTTGAACAAACTGTTCCGATCTTCATGAATCTTCTACCTATCTTGTGCTGCCTTTAGATTCTTCTTTATAACTTGCATTTCCCATTCCTTGTCCACCAACATGTCTAGTCCAATCAACACTCAATTAACTCAATAGATCCACCTAATGGGAGTATTGCAAATCCTACCATACAATGCCTCAAACATACTCATCTTCAAAGATTCATGATACCCATTATTGTAAGCGAACTCTACTAGTGGAATATACTCTTCCCACTTTCGTTGTTGATGCATCATGTACATCCTCATGATGTCCTCCAATATCCTTTTGACACTCTCAGTCTATCCAGCTGTCTGCGCATGATAAGGTGTACTGAAGGCCAAATCTATGCCCAAACCTACAAACAACTCATTCTAAAACTTGGAAGTGAACTTTGCATCCATGTCTCACACAATCTTCTTTGGTATTCCATGCAATCTCCCGACATATCTGAAGAATACCTATTCTACATCGCTATCTAAGAATTGTAGAAATTTTGAATAATAAACACTTATTCACAAAGATTATCCCGATTATACACTATTGCGGAATACATGCATAATACATAACCTCCTCTAAGTTGATCATCAATTTAGCAGCATCAAAAGCAATGAAACATCAATCACATGCACACATTAACACAGTATGTAACCCAGGGAAAGCTTACAGCTGAAAACCCCACACTATCTATATATTAATGATTGAGAACATGTAACAATACATAGTACAATACTCCTCTCAAGTATCCAGCACTATCTCCACCTGTTACACACAAAACTAGCTCAGATCCGAACAAGTCACAGGTTCAAATCTCCTCTGCTGCTTTGCCTGCCTCTATTGCACAATACCAAGTGAAAATCACTCACACTGGAAATCACGTGAGCACATGCTATTTCACTGGGCATATACTGAGAAATCCTCATGGGCATACTCAATCCATTGATTGTGAAAGATCTCATGCACAACTATAGTCACAACTGATAGCAATCTCAACCTCTAACACCTGTCTCCACTGAACTGTACATGCACTGAGTTAACTGATGTATTCTTTAGTTGAATTATGAGTTTATAATTAGTGAATTAATTTAATCAATTAATTCACATCACTCATCACTAGTCTATTTGCAGTTAGACTAATTACAACTAGTTTAACCAAGTCAAACTGAACACAACTCCATCAACTCCACATCCAACTCCACAGAACTCACATGCATGAGATCTAACTGATGTCATGCATGCAATAGCTCAACTGACTCATAAGAAAAGCGTATTTCCTTCTGAAAGCTGCATGTGCCACATTTGTAGCTCAAACTGAAGTGCTCCAAGAGGATAAGATAAAGTTTATAGTCCAAATATTATTATGAGACAATAATATTTGATTTTTCTAGTTTTAGCCTTGTAGTCTAAAAATAAACTTTGATCACACCGCTATGAACCAGAAATAGAAGGCCATCTATTTTTCCCAACATGACCAATCATCCATAAACAACATCCTACAACTCATAGACCATGATCCATATGTCTAAAAATAGACTTTGTGCCAAAAATACCCTGCGGGCCCACTTAGTGAAGGCGACTTCTTTCCACTAAGATCCATCATATTGTTGCATTCTCAACACTCCCTCTCAACAAGATATGGATTATCAACAACCCCTATCCTGCCTCGTTGGTATTCGAATTTTCTCCTGGTGAGCGCCTTCGTCAAGATATCAGCGTCGTGATCCTCCGTTGGAACGTATGAAAGTAACATGATTCACCACTGTACACAATATCTGATATGATGGTACCTGATGTCAATGTGCTTAGATCTATCATGAAATACAGGATTAGTCGAGATTTTAATGCAACTATGGTTATCACAATAAATCACAGTAGGATCCATGTGAGAACCGAACAAACTGACCAGGATCTTCCTCATCCATATAGCCGCGCATGCAACCAAACTTGCTGCCATATACTCGACCTCTACTGAACTGAGTGCCACGTATCTCTGGTTCCTACTGTACTAAGAAACTGCTCTTGACTCGATACTGAAGACCCCTCCAGATGTGCTCTTTCTATCCGTTGTGCTCCCTGCCCAATCTGCATCTGTGAAGCCACATAGCTTCGCCTCATCCTCCTGTCTGTACCACAAACCATATCCTAATGTGCCTCTCAAATAACGCAATACATGCTTGCCCGCCTTCCAGAAGAGCTTGGTAGGCTTAACCATAGCTTGTGAAAGCTGGTTAATAGCATAGCATATATCGAGTTGTGTATTGACCAGATACATAAGAGACCCCACCAACTGTTGATAAACAGTGGCATCCACTTCTTCTGCTGAAGTGGCATCCTCCTTCCTCCAACCTCAAGGAAGAGGAGTATCAATAGGCTTGCAGCCATGCATGTTGAACTTCTCCAGTATCTCCCAAGCATACTTACCCTAGGAAACAAATATTCCATCACTGCACTGCCAAATTTCCAATCCCAGGAAATAATGAAGGAGGCCCAAGTCCTTCATTTCAAACTCCTTAGCAAGATCATCCTTGCATGAAAGTATCAACAGCTCATCACCTGTTAGAATCAAATCATCTACTTAAAGTACAATGATACACAACTTACCCTCCACCACAATTTGGTATAATTTAGGATCGGCCTCACTCTTGGAGAATCCAAGTCCGGTGAAATAACTGTCTATCTGTGTGTACCAAGCACGTGGTGCTTGTTTCAACCCATACAATGCTCTCTTGAGCCCGCACACATGCAACTCGCTGTTGAAGATCTTAAAACCTTCGGGTTGCTCAATGTACACCTCCTCCTCAATGACTTTATTGAGGAACACAGTCTTCACATCCATCTGATGAATGTGCCATCCCATCTACGCTAAGAGAGCAAGAATCGTCCGTATGGAAGAATACCTTGCGACAGGTGAAAAGGTCTCCTCATAATCGATCCCCTCTATCTGTGAAAAGCCTCGGGTAACAAATCTTTCCTTGTACTTCTCCACGCTCTCGTCAAATGAATGCTTAACTTTGTAGATCCATCTCGAACCCACCACTGATTTCCCTTTCGGTCTAGGAAAAATCTCCCATGCACTGTTTCAGACAATCGAATCATACTCTTCTACCATGGAATCTACCCATGCGGGAACCTCCACATCTTCGTCGAAAGAGGATGGCTCAGTCACAACACATTTGCTCACAAGAGCCATGTATCTAGTGTACTAATCAGGTGACTATCTCTACCTGCATTGGGCTATAGGTGGTCCTACAACTTTCTCTGCATCTTGAGCCAGTCTCTTAGCTTCTGTCAAGCGCTTTCACCCTCTGATGGTTGGCGCTGCATGAGTGGTCTCTTCCACTCCATGAACCTCGTCCTGTGGCTGATCCATATCCTGAAGCTCATATTTAGGAACTAATAGCTCCTCATATGCATGCAAGTGTAGCTCCGTCTCAAGTGAACACTTCATGGCTTTCTCCTCCTGAATTTTATATCCCATCGCACAACAGTCTTACCACTGTTTGGAAAATACACACGATAGTTGTGGGGCATATCATTGTACCCCACAAATATCCCAACCTTTGCGGTTGGCTCCAAATTCTTCCTAGCATCCTTCGTCACATGCATGTAAACGTTAGTACCAAAAATCCTCAAATGAGAAAGATCAAGCTTCTTACCAAAATAAGCCTCTCATGCCAAGTATCCTGTGAGGACAACGGTTCTGCACATATACTGTTATATTGCATGCTTCCACCCACAAGTGAAGGGGTAGGCCCTGATCATGCAACATCACCCGTGCAGCACCCACGATCATTCCGTTATTCCGCTCAGAAACCCTGTTCTACTGTGGGTTATGGGGAGCTATGAGCTCTCTTCGAATCCCTTCTGCACTGAAAAAGTCCTTGAACTCACCAGAGATGTATTCACCACCATTATCACTCCTAAGAGTCTTCACCTTCTTCCCTGGCTCCTTCTCGACCAGTGATTTGAACTCACAGAACTTTGAGAATGTCTCACTCTTCTTCTGCATGAAGAAGATCCAGCACTTACGAGAGAAATCATCAACAAATATCACATAATACCAGTGTTTTTCTGTCGAAGCTACTGAGAAAGGTCCACACACGTCTGTGTGAATTCTCTCAAGGATCGTTGTGGCATGACTATCCTTCTCGTGAAAGGTGGCTTTCACAAACTTTCCCAAAGTACACCCCTTGCACTGATCTGACTGCGCAAGAGTGCCTTTAGGAAGCCCTGTAGTGATCTGCTGTAGTATCTTCAAGGCTCCATGGTGAAGGTGACTCAATCTCCTGCGCCATAGCTCGCCATCATCCCAGCTCACCAATTCTTCTGCCTTGCATGCCATTGTTGTGCATCCATCTACATGCAACTGATAAAGGTTCCTCACTCGAATCCCTATCTTCCGGGTTTCTCCAGTTGTCTTGCTGCGCAGGAAAGCCTTTCCCTCGCTGAAAACAACATCATATCCCTTATCTTCTAACATCGCCACAGAGATAAGATTCTTCTTCAATCCTGGAACATGCATCACTTCCTTCAATACAAAGGGTTTACCATACTCCCTCTCAAAGGAAATGGTACCGATACCGGTCGCAATGTATCTACCATCATCGCCCATCTCGATGTGCACTCCAAGATCTTTGTCCTCCAGATCAGAAAACAAATCTCGATCTCCTATCATGTGAAAAGACGCACCATTGTCCAAGAACCACACCAATCCCATCACACTTGAAACCAAGCATGCGATCAATGAAAAATCAAGCTCAAACTGCGAGGCTAGAGCCTCTCCTGTTGCAGATCTAGCAGCTTGCTTGTTCTTCTTCTTCTGCGGACAATTAGTGGCATAGTGTCTGTGCTGGTGATAGTGAAAGCACTTCACCTTGGACATGTCCTGCTTCTTACCTTTCGCACCAAACTGAGAAGCTTTCTTGCTCTTCCCCTTCTTTGCTTTGGCAACCAAAGCACAATTTTCTTCATCAGGTCCCTTTGATGAAGATCCGTCCCTGGTATTCCGCCTGATCTCGTCCTGCACAAGATCTGACCAAAGTCTCTCCCATCGTGGCAATTTCTACCGACCATTGACAGAGTCCTGATAGGAATACCAACACTTCGGAAGACCAAGGAGAGCTAATCTCACCAATTCCTCATCATCGACAGTCACCCCCACACTTCCCAACTCATCCCGACACTGAGTGAACTTCGTGAGATACTTGGGCATACTGTCTCCTTTCTCACATTTGATGTTTCTCAGTTTATCTTTGAGCACCAGCTTCCTCTGATCTCTCTTGATTTGGAATAGATCTGTCAATGCTTTCCACATCAAGTATGGAGAAGTCTTATCATGCAGGCTGGACGCAATGTGATCCTTCACGCCCTCCAACAGAATGCTTCGACACTTTGTTGTCTTCTTTTGCCAAGCATCAACCTGCGCAGCATCAGTAGGCTTTGGGACATCAGCCCCTATGAAATCCTTCAGCCCATTATCATCCAACACTGCCTCCATCCTGTCCTTCCATGCAATATAGTTTGAGTTTCCCTCAAGAGCATACTCCAATCGCAATCCGTTGAAAGACATTACCACATTGATACCAAGAAAACACTGCTGCAAATTCGAATTCCACCATCTCCAAACTAAACCACCTCTTATCTAAGATTCATGAGAACAAAGTATTTCTTGTATAGATATGGACTGTATGGGCTTTTACCGGATATCTCACCTTCCAAACAAAGGATGGATCCAAAGGCTACCTAGCCCGATTACAGACTCTGCCTGAAGAAATAGAATGTAAACACTTCCTGAATAGTAGATCTAATGATCAACAACTCTGATACCATGTAGAAATTTTGAATAATAAACACTTAGTCACAGAGATTATCCCGATTATACACTATTGCGGAATACATGCATAACACATAACCTCCTCTACGGTGATCATCAATTTAGCAGCATCAAAAACAATGAAACATCAATCACATCCACACATTAACAGAGTATGTAACCTGGGGAAAGATTACAGCTGAAAACCCCACACTATCTGCATATTAATGATTGAGAACATGTAAAAATATGTAGTACAATACTCCTCTCAAGTATCCAGCACTATCTCCACCTGTTACACACAAAACTAGCTCAGATTCGAACAAGTCACAGGTTCAAATCTCCTCCGTTGCTTTGCCTGCCTTTATTGCACAATACCAAGTGAAAATCACTCACACTGGAAATCACGTGAGTAGATGCTATTTCACTGGGCATATACTAAGCAATCCTCATGGGCATACTCAATCCATTGATTGTGCAAGATCTCATGCACAACTATAGTCACAACTGATAGCAATCTCAACCTCTAACACCTGTCTCCACTGAACTGTACATGCACTGAGTTAACTGATGTATTCTTCAGTTGCATTATGAGTTTATAATTAGTGAATTAATTTAATCAATTAATTCACATCACTCATCACTAGTATATTTGCAGTTAGACTAATTACAACTAGTTTAACCAAGTCAAACTGAACACAACTCCATCAACTCCACATCCAACTCCATAGAACTCACATGCATGAGTTCTAACTAATGTCATGCATGCAATAGCTCAACTGACTCATAAGAAAAGTGTATTTCCTTCTGAAAGCTGCATGTGCCACATCTGTAGCTCAAACTGAAGTGCCCTAAGAGGATAAGATAAATTTTATAGTCCAAATATTATTATGAGACAATAATATTTGACTTTTCTATTTTTAGCCTGACAGTCTAAAAATAGACTTTGATCACACCGCTGTGAACCAGAAATAGAAGTCCATCTATTTTTACCAACATGACCAATCATCCATAAACAGCATCCTGCAACTCATAAACCATGATCCATATGTCTAAAAATAGACATAGTCTAAAAATAGAATTTGCGCCAAAAATACCCTGTGGGCCCACTTAGTGAAGGTGACTTCTTTCCACTAAGCTCCATCATCTTGTTGCATTCTTAACAAGAATGTGTTATGTTCCTATACTAATAGGAGTCATAATTTTGAATGACTAAGGTTAAGCCTTGTAATATTGTACATAACTTTTCTTTCTGCAAATGTTTTCCATATTAAAAAATTAAAAAAATGTAAAGAGGGTATGTCCTAAAAGAATAATCAAAGGACAAAAAGAATGAAAAGGTAAAAAAAAATGAAAATATATGAACCTCAAAAGACAAAAAGAGACCCTGAAAGTATGCAAGTCAAAATGCCACTACTATTTACTTTTTATGCATAATAATTGATTGTGTATAGCTTGTCACTTATGCCACAATCCATGATAGTCAAAATGTTTAAACTTGGCTATTTCATACTTTTAATTTTATGTTTATAGGTAGTGAATAAATCTGACCAAACAGTGTAATCTTTCTGGATCATAAGATAGGGAGAGTGAATAAATGGAGCTCATCAGTTTAATCTGAGCCCTTGGAGGATATAAGGTTAGAATTAGATAGTTTATTTTGTGAAGAAAAGAAAAAGATTGATAAGGGTTTGCTAGCCCAAATGCACACAAATAAAATGAAGAATAAAAATGGTAGGACGAGTAAGTGGGTAAGTAGTAGAAAGGTTTCAGAAATGTCATGTAATTGATACAAAAAGAACTTTTGTCATTGTTCCAAATGCATCACTTAAATATGCATAACTGGTAAAAAAAAAAAAAGAGATGGTTCACAATTTGGTTTACTTAACATCCCCTCATTCATTTTAACCCCTATGACAGTCACTAACTTCGCTTTCATAATAAAAATATTAATACCTATAGTTTTTAAGTCAAAAAGGCTCAGAGCATTTCTAGACCTCTGGTGGGACCGAACCCTCGGCTTGATGACTTAAGAAGGAAAGGTGTTAAATTCCCTTATAATTCATTCATCCCCCTCACAAAACCCCTTTTCCTAAGGTTAAGTTCTCTTGCCTAGGAAAACCTCTTTATAAACATGTTTTATACAAAAACCCACCAAATACATTTATCCTAAAGTACTAAGGGTATGGAACGCGCATAACATTTCATACACCTAAGCACAATACCCCTTCCGCTCATTTCATTTCATATTAACTTTTTAATTAAATATATAAAAATCCCCGATAAACCCATTGTCCCGTATATATTTAACTTCTTTATATAAATTAACCCCACCCCTTAGTTTACTTATAAACTATATTACTACCCCATATCCCACAAATATATTAAATCTTTCCCTTAGTCATTAATCCCTCTTTAAAGTGCCCTGAAGAGATTAAGTATTAAGTTAATCATATACTGTCGGTGATTAGACCCATGCCCCCCCAAAAAACGTTTTGTATAAATTACTGTTCAGTTTCACCTCCCGATCACCGTATGATCTCCCTCCCCTTCATCCAAGGGTTCGAATCCATATTAGGCCGACCCGATGTCCACCCTTTACCTCCCAAATAAGGTGGTTTTCATCCTGGCCCCTGATGCTACGTGTCAATCAATGAATGGGATCGGGTGACCCCTCCCGAATACTGCTTGCACCACAAAAGCGGTGTGATGGACCTACCAAACCACTTCCCATTTTCAATCGAAAACCATCACTGTTCATCAATCAATGAACCCGCCAAAAATTAACCGTTTGGCTATAAAAGCCCGTTTAGCCCTCTTTTCACTCTTTTGACGCAATTGTTATTGAGAATTCAGAAAAGCTATTGCGACCCCTGCAAACATCAAAATTTCTGACTGACTTCCACCATTACTCTAGAGACATTGCAGATGGCCCAACTCATCCATCAGTCCGTACCAGAACCATATGAACCTCTGCAACCACCATCAACCACCATTTACAATCAATTCCACCCAATTCCAGGTATTTAACCGTGGAATTCCAACTCCATTGTCAAAATTCCAAGTCAATTCACCCTCATGACACTGTTAGTTAAGTAAAAAATATCACATTTACTTAAATTTTAACATTGTGAGCCATAAAAAAATAAAAAACCTCCATTTCCCTAAAACTTTGAATCACTCCCCACACTCAAATCCACAAGAATTGAGAATAGTTGCCCCAATTGCTATGGATGTAAGGCCCATCACTACACCTCATTTATACCTAGGCCACCTTCCTTTAGCTAATAAAATCCCTGCTGTGAAAATTCAAAACCCTCAAACAGAAAAAGCCCCTTTGCCATTCAATTTGGGAGCAGAGGTAGCTAAGTTAAAGATTTCAGTCCCTTTAACAGAACTAATCAAGAATGAAACTTACAAGACACAGATAAACCAGACTCTAAACATTGTTGAAAATGAGGATTTTGTTAACCTGTTTGATGACCAACCAGAACTTATATTTGGTCTAGATGTTAATGGAAAACCACTAGAAGGAGGAATACCACCTTTCTACATTAGCCTTAGCATCCATGACAAAATTCTTCACAATGCAATGTTGGATTCTCGGGCTTCCCGCAAATTAATGCCCAAATCAATAATGGAGAAACTAAACCTGGACATTACAAGGCCTTACAAGGACTTATTTTCATTTGACTCAAGTCAAGTAAAGTGTCTAGGGTTGATTAAAGACCTGTGTGTTACCTTATTTCAATATCCTGCCAAGAGCATCCTTATGGATATTGTGGTTGCTGACATCCCACCAAATTATGGCATGTTTTTATCCAGATCATGGGGATCCAAACTTCATGGATCTTTACAACTTGATATTTCATATGCAACAATTTATATTTTTGGACAACCCAAGAAGCTGTATTGAGAAAATTTAACGAAATAAATGGTAAGTAGCCAAGATCGGCCTCAAAACTTTCCTATCTACTTCGTACATTCAGACATTGATTCTTTTATCTTGTATAATGCTGGTAAAACACAAGAAACTCTTTTAGATAGTGTTGATACAAAACCAAAAGAGATATCAGTTTCAAAACAAGAGGAAATTGTCCAAACCTTAGAACTTTCCACTAAACAAGGAAGTCAAAATGAGGAAAAGTTTGTTGCACCAGACGATAAGGATTATGAACATGAGATATTGTGGCATCTTGAGTATGATGGGTCAGTCAATAAGTTTGGAACAGGAGAAGGAGTTTGGTTATACAATCTGGAGAATAATCACTCAGAAGGCCATGCATACAAACTAAATTTTAAATGTACTAACAATATGGCTGAGTATGAAGCACTAATTTTAGGCCTTAAATTAGTTAGGAGTCTAGGAGCTAAAAGAGTTTTTGTTATGGGAGAATCTGAACTGGTTATAAAACAAATCGATGTTTTATATATGAAAAAAGGCCCTAGATTAAGTTGTTACAGAGGAACCATTATGGAAATACTAAACACTTTCTTAGAAACCAAGCTTGCTATAATTCCTAGAAAACATAATATGCAGGCTCATAGTTTAGCAATGTTTGCCAACACCTGTAATTTACCCTTTCAACCTAGCCATCAGTACACTACTAAAGTTAGGCACAAACCTACAATCCCAGATAATTTGAACTCACAAATATTTTCTAATGATAGATAGATAAACAATTTTTTAATCTCGGAAGAAGAATTTGTAGATAGCAATATAGATACTAACACATCAATACTTCCTACCATTAAAGACAAAATAGAAATAAATGAGATAAAAGGTGAAGAGATAGATAGATTTCATCCCACTAAATTTACAAAATCAGATGTAGAAAACCTACAAAAAGTTGAGATTGATGAAATAATTAATGAACACACCAAAGTAATCAACCTCAAAGACAATTTCTTACCTAAGGGATTAACCCCTTTGGAAGACTTGTTTTATTCAAATGATGTTCCTAGAAAGCCTAAAATGGAACCTGTGAAATTTGATATAGAGGAGTGTAATATAGGCACTAATGAAGATCCAAAATTGATTAAAGTTTCAAAATCACTACCTCTAATAGAAAAGGTGAAATACAGTGAGTTATTAAAAGATTTTCAGGATGTCTTTGCTTGGAGTTATGAGGACCTCAAATCCTATGACACCAGCATCATACAACACACAATCACTACAAAAGAAAATCAAAAACCTTTCAGACAGAAACTTAGAAGGATTAATCATGTCCTATTACCTTCAATTGAAAAGGAAATCTAGAGAATGTATGATGCTAAGATAATTTCACCAATCAGATTTTCTTATTGGGTTTCGAACTTGGTGCCAACTAGGAAGAAAATTGGTGATATCAGACTCTGTGTGGACCTTAGGAACCTCAACAAATTATCACTTAAATACAATTGCCCTCTCCCCAAAATGGATCATATTTTGCAAAGTGTAGTTGGATCAACCACAATCTCATTATTGGATGGGTTTTCTAGTTACAATCAGATCTTAGTTCATCCTGATGACCAAGCCAAGACTGCCTTCACTACTCTTTGGGCTAGATTCATATATGTGAAAATGCCTTTTGGACTAATTAATGCAGGAGCGACTTTCCAAAGGGCTATGGATATAGCCTTTGCCAAAGAAATCCATGATTTCCTTATGATATATCTAGATGACATTACTGTGTCTTCAAAATCTAATAGCCAACATTTGGATCATCTAAGGAAGGTTTTTATTAAATGCAGGAAATATGGAATTTATGTAAACCCAAAGAAGTCTTTGTTTGGGTTAGAAGAAGGATAGTTAGTAGGTCATATAATTACAAAATATGGTATTCGAATAGACCCTGCAAGAATAGAAGCCATCTTATAGATACAGCATCCAAGGAACATTAGGGAATTGCAAGCTTTCTTAGGGAAAATTAACTTTCTTAGAATATTTATTTCTAATCTAACAGAATTAATTAGATCACTGAACAATATGTTGAAAAAATATTCGAGCATAAAATGGATTGTCGAGGCTAACAAATCCTTTGAAGATATCAAACTAGCATTAACTAAAACACCAGTTTTGATCAGTCCAAATTTTGACAGAGATTTCATCTTATTTTCCTTTTCTTCTGAGCACACTATTGCTGCAGTTTTACCGCAGAAAAATGACCAAGGCTATTAACAACCTATCGCTTTCTTTAGCAAATCCCTGAGAGATGCCCCCCTAAAATATAACATAATGGAAAAATAAGCCTTTTCTTTGGTCAAAACTATAAAGGATTTTAGGGTATACATTTTATATTCTCATATAGTAGCCTATGGTCCTAATCCAGTAGTCAATGACATCCTAACTCAGGGTGGTCGAGATGGAAAGAGGGGAAAGTGGATTGATACTATTCTAGAATATGACATAGAAATCAGACCAACTAAGTTAATCAAGGGCCAAGGTTTAGCCAAGCTCATGGTTGAATCAAACTGTCAGGCCCTGGATATAAACTTTATTGCACAAATAGATAATGAAGAGGAGATGGTGACTCCACTAATCAGCGAGGCCTTTATTGAATCACCATGGTATGCTGATATCATTTATGTTTTAATGAATTTACAAGCTCCTCCTGATTTATCTAAGACCAAAAGCATATTTTTAAAGATGAAATTCTTAAAATTTTGTGTATTAGACAATGCTTTGTTTTGGAGAAATCATGAAGGTATTCTCGTCAACTTTTTATTTAAAGATGAATCGGACAAAGTATTACAAGAGTTTCATGTAGGTGACTGTGGAGGACACCTTTACTGGAAAACCACTGCTGATAAAATTCTTAGAGTCGGTTTCTACTGGCCTACCTTGTTTTTTCAATGTAAAGAAACATGTGACCTTCTGTCACAAATGTCAAATCTTCGAGGGAAAGAAAAAGCTTCTACCTTTACCCCTCAAGCCAATCTCTGCTGAAACTCCTTTTCAGTAGTGGGGTTTAGGCTTCATTGGTGAAATTCACCCACTTTCCTCTGTCCAACACAAGAGGATCCTCACTGCCACAAACTATTTCACAAAATGGATAGAGGTCATACCTTCAAGGCAAGCCACTGACACTGCTATCATAACCTTCCTTGAAACCAACATTCTATCAAGATTTGGATGTCCAACTAAGCTCATTGCTGGTAATGCAGCAACCTTTAAATCCAAAATAATAATAGATTTCTGCAACAAGTATCATATAACCCTGGGTCATTCCACAACCTATTATCCTCAAGGAAATGGACTCACAAAATCCTCAAACAAAAGTCTGGTGAACATCATCAAAAATTTGTCAGAGGACAATAAGAAAACATGGAATAAAAAGTTAGTCAATGCCTTATGGGCAGACGGACTAACCACTAAGAAATCAATTGGTACCTATCCCTAACAACTAGTGTATGGGACGGAAGCTATTTTTCCATCCTCCTTGGGCACACCAGTGATGAAGCTACTTCAAGAGTTGCAGGTTGAACCAAATAGTATCCAAAGAAGAATCAACCAAACAATACATCTTCAACAAACCAGGGAGGAAGTATATATCAGGTCTCAAGTTGTGCAGGAAAGGATTAAAAAGATTTTTGATAAGTGAACCAAGGCTGAAGATTTTTACCTTGGTGACAAAGTCCTAAAATGGGATTCAAGGAGGGAAGATAAAGGTAAACATGAGAAATTTGATTTCTTGTGGAAAGGCCCATATGTCATTTATGCTTTCAGAGGTAATAATTCTTTCTTCCTAAGAGAAATGGATGGTACAGAAGCAGAAGGTGGATCAGTGAATGCTCGAATGCTCAACCACTATTTTGAACCTAATTACTGGTTTTTACTTTCCATTGTACATATTTCATTTTTCTTCAAAAAGTTTAGTTTGGATTGGATGGTGATATTTGAAGTTGAAGCCCGAAGAGAAGGCCCTAAGCTTTAAGGATTCATTATCACAAGTATCAATAATGCAGAGGCACAGGGGATGATTTTGCAAGGTAACATCAACAACATTTGAGAGGCTACTAATCTACAAAGTTCTTGACATTTCACCAGGAAATTCCATCCCCAAGTGGAGCCACTATTAGGTTCCTATACCAATAGGAGTCATAATTTTGAATGACTAAGGTTAAGCCTTGTAATATTGTACATACCTTTGCTTTTTGCAAATATTTTCCATATTAAAAAATTAAAAAACTGTAAAGAGGGTATGTCCTAAAAGAATAATCAATGGACAAAAAGAATGAAAATGTCAAAAAATGAAAATATATGAACCCCAAAAGACAAAAAAAGACCATGAAAGTGTGCAAGTCAAAATGCCACTACTATTTACTTTTTATGCATAATAAATGTTTGTGTGCAGCTTGTCACTTATGCCACAGTCCATGATATTCAAAATGTTTAAACATGGCTATTTCATACTTTTAATTTTATGTTTATAGGTAGTGAATAGATTTGACCAAATAGTGTAATCTTGGTAGATCATTAGATAGGTAGAGTGAATAAAGGGAGCTCATTAGTTTAATCTGAGCCCTTGGAGGATATAAGGTTAGAATTAGATAGTTTATTTTGAGAAGAAAAGAAAAAGATTGATAAGGGTTTGCTAGCATAAATGCACCCAAATAAAGTGAAGAAAATAAATCGTAGGATGAGTAAGTGGGTAAGCAGTAGTAAGGTTGCAGAAATGTAATGTAATTGATAAAAAAATAACTTATGTCATTGTTCCAAATGCATCATTTAAATATGCATAAGTGGTAAACCAAACAAAAGAAATGGTTCACAATTTGGTTTTCTTAACATCCCCTCATTAATTTTAACTCCTATGACACTCACTAATTTCCCTTTCATAATAAAAATATTAATACCTATAGTTTTTAAGTCAAAAAGGCTCAAAGTATTTCTCTTACTTCTGGTGGGATCGGACCCTTGACTTGATGACTTAAGAAGGAAAGGTGTTAAATTCCCTTATAATTCATTCATTCCCCTCACATAACCCCTTTCCTAAGGCTATGTTCTCTTGCCTAGGAAAACTTCTTTTTCAAATATGTTTTATACAAAAACCCACCAAATACATTTATCCTAAAGTACTAAGGGAATGGAAAGCGCATAAAATTTCATACACCTAAGCACAATACCCCTCTCGCTCATTTCATTTCATATTAACTTTTTAATTAAATATATAAAAATCCCCGATAAACCCATTGTCCCGTATATATTTAACTTCTTTATATGAATTAACCCCACCCCTTAGTTTACTTATAAACTATATTACTACCCCATATCCCACAAATATATTAAATCTTTCCCTTAGTCATTAATCCCTCATTAAAGTGCCCTGAAGAGATTAAGTATTAAGTTAATCATATACTATCGGTGATTAGACCCATGGCCCCCCCGAAAACTTTTTGTATAAATTACTGTGCAGCTTCACCTACCGATCACCATATGATCTCCCTCCCCCTCATCCAATGGTTCGCATCCATATTAGGCCGACCCAATGTCCGCCCTTTACCTACCTGATAAGGTGGTTTTTGTACTGGCCCCCGATGCTATGTGTCAATCAATGAATGGGATCGGGTGACCCCTCCCGAATACTACTTGCACCACAAAAGCGATGTGATGGACCTCCCAAACCACTTCCCCCTTTCAACCAAAAACCGTCACTATTCATCAATCAATGAACCCGCCAAAAATTAACCATTTTACTATAAAATCCCATTTAGCCCTGTTTTCAATTTTTTCATTCAATTGTTATTGAGAATTCAAATAAACCACTGCAACCCATGCAAACAATGAAATTCCTCATTGACTTCCGCCATTACTCCAGAGACACTGCAGACAGTCTAGCTCATCCATCAATCTGCACTAGAACCATATGAAACTCTACAGCCACCATCAACCACCATTTACAGTCAATTCAACCCAATTCCAGGTATTTAACAGTGGAATTCCAACTCCATTGTCAAAATTCCAAGTCAATTCACCCTCATGACACTCTTAATTAAGTAAAAAAGATCAAATTTACTCAAGTTTTAACACCGTGAGCCATAAACAACTACAAAAACTCCATTGCCCTAAAACTCTGAATCACCCCCCACACTCAAATCCACAAGAACTGAGTATGGATGCCCCAATTGCTATGGATGTAAGGCCCATCGCTACACCTCATTTAGACCTGGACCACCTTCCTTTAGCTGATAAAGATTTCCAAATAAAAGATACCTCTACCCAAGAGTCCCCACTCAAAGTAAATTGCCAAAGTAGGGACAGGTTCCTGATCCATGCTGATGAAATTGGCCTTTGGGAGTCAAATTTGTCCAAGTACCAACTCCCCCAAGTCCACATTTTTCCTGAGATTGTTCATATGTGCTATACTTGTTACGTCCCCAGCCACAGAACTATCATGTCTCGTGACCAAAAGGTCTGTTTCACCATCACTGATGAGTCTATTAATGAAATTCCGCAGCCCCAACCAAGGCGAAACCTAACCCCACTTTCAATTGGAGACTTTTTGGACCTGTATCCTAAAATTAGCTCTGCAAAATTGGTCCAAACTATTCCAAACCTTCATCAGAGAAGAGAAACACATCCCTAAGGACTCCCCCCATATGTAGCTTCTATTTTTTCCCCATGGGGCCAGAATATTGTAGCCATGATATCATGCATTTTGGGATACACCACTTGTGAATACACTGATGAGTTAATCCTTGCCTTCATGTCCATCTACACTCCATGATAGTCTCTTGCTGTCATTTATGACTATGCCCAAATTATAGCTGATAGGATGCATGAGTAATTCCTTAGAATGAACAATGAAAGAGTTTTCAAGTATTCCTCAGTCTTATACCAGATGTTCTTATATTACCAACCTGATAAGTTCCCATTCACCCTTCAGAAGCTGGACACCAATGGTCAGCCTAGGTCAGTCATTTTTTGGACCCCATTGATCTACCAATCCCAGTCTCCATATTCTTACTCTGATTTTATTGATTTATTTGTACACCCAGCCATGACAATGTTGGCTGGAATCCCTCCCCATAGAATCATTCCAGAAATAAAGAGAGTCCTTCAATTGTCTAAACAGACCAAAGTGGGTGACTGGTACCTTTACTAGAAACATACAGAAATCAGGATATATGCTTGCATGCATGCACCATATAAGTTGCCAAGATACCTCACCATGAGGTTGTTTACCCTAGAATATTATAGAAAAATCATCAATGAAGATGAAATAAACTTCGTCAATGTTAAGAAGAAGGCTTATTTCAAGATAAAAGACCAACTAGGCCCCTTCATATGCAACTCTAAGGAGGTAAGCAAAGAAGCAGACCTAATTCTGCAGAGAATGAAGTTCCAAAGAAGTTTTGTTTGGAGATATGATCCTTTGGAATTCATCACAAAGAAGAGACAAAAGGTCAAGCTAGGACCTTTCATTCACCATGTCATACCTGAAATAGAAGCATATGTAAATCAAATAGAATGGGTGGAAGGTACCCTTGTAGACCAAGACAACACCAAAGTAGATGTAGAGAATGCTCTAATTGATTTAGAAAAGTGGATTGATGACAACTCTTTTCTGCATGTGCCAAAACTACCAGAGACTACTATGAGCACCCCTCCAATCATGCAAACTCCTTAGAATGAGGAGAATATCCCAAAAGGAAATAGAGAAGGGGCTTCCACTTCAGGAATGGCCACCTCCGATTTGCAGTAGGAATCGAACAAGAGGCAAAGGCTAATTCCAACCTCTGAGTAGGAATATATTGAAGACCCAATTTAGGTCACAAATACAGAAACATAAATAAGTAGGCCTACCACTCCATCTAGAGGCATGCAAGAGCCTTCCACATCACAAACTTAGATGTTGGAAAGGAAACTTAGTGCTGAAGTGTCTTCCTTCAGAATGCATGCTGACAAAGACTAAGATATCAAGGAAAGATATAAAGAAATCAAAGCTAAAAATGAGAGGCTTAAGGCCCAAACATATGCTCAGTACCTTAAGCTGACTCCCACCAAACAAACAAGGCTAATGTTAGCCTTTGACATTAAAGAGGGAAAGTTGCAGATGACTTTTGTCAAACCTAGAGCTCAACAGTCCAAGACAACATCAGATTTTAAGAAGGTGGATTTTAAAGTATTAGCAAGGGATATTCATCCCATTGACCAGATTGAACTACACAAACAAGCTAGAGAGATTATATACTCCACTTTAATAGTTAAATCCATAGCTTCCTGTCAACTACAGAACTCTATGAACAACATCTCAGCACAATTACAGTTAGAGAAGGCCTCCTCATAGGCCAAGGATACAAGGATGAAGTCCTTAGAGGACTTAGTGGTTGAATTGAGACATGATCCCAAGGATATAAAAGCTACAGAGTAGCTTATTAAGAAGAAAAATGATGATATTGCTACACTTAAGAGGAAATTGAAAATATACCAACTACAACATCCTCAAACTCTAGAAGTCATAGAGAATCAAACCAGACATGAGGAGTTGATGGACTTGGTCTTGAAATTGAATGATCAACTAAAGGAGATAGAAAAGGAATTCGATGCTCTAATCCAATTAAAACAAGCAGATGTGGCCGCTTCTTCAACAAATGTTATCCCTACAGTCTCCACAGAAGTTCCATCCACACTAGCAGCATATTTGGCACCTATAGCTCGACTTGCAATTGCCTTGCCAGCAACAACAGAATCTGCAACAACAACAGGTGCACAAGGAGAAAAAGCAGTAGAATTGATCAAAGCCATGTAAGAGATGTCTATCCAGGCTATTGAAATGAACAGGTTAAGAGAAAAGGTTGCAAGTTTGGAAACAAACTACAAACTTGCCCAATTGAAGTAGAAAGAAGAAGCACAAAAAGCCCAAAGAATGAGTGAAAGGATCAAAGTCTTAGAGAAAAACTTAACACTGGAGAAACCAATTTGGAAAACCAAGGAAATTTTTTGGGCCAATATCATTGACTTTGTTAAGGATATTTTGCCCTTAATTCAAGTTATTTATGAATAAATAGAGTTAGTAAAAATAGCTACAGAAACTATCCAGAAAGTGAAGGAGGAGTTGGGAGGTAAGCCACAGGATGCCAATAGACTCATCCACTTCCTCAACAACAAGAACAGATATGAGCTCCATAAGCTAAATATAGAAGATAGGACTGCAACTATTTTAGAAATAAGGAAGGTCCTCTCTAAAAGGAACCTTATGCTTAACTTAGAAGAAAAATGTCACAATATGCAAGTAGCCATTGATAGGTTCATGGCTAAATTCTAGATTTTAAGGGAGAAAGGTCTTCCCAATCCTATGGTTATCAATGAAAAACTCATGACACAGTTAGACTATGATACCAGACTTAGACAGTTGGCAAAGGATGAAGCCAACTTTTCATCCATAAAAGCATTACTCACAAGTAAAGTTTTGTACAATACATTTGAAAACTTGTTTTTCCTGGAGCATGAGATCAAACATTTATTCCTCACCAAGCCCAGTTTTACCAAATATTTGAAGCTGATGAAAGTTACAAGAGAATGGTGAATGTCAAATTACCAGATGCAAAATGGTGGGAGACTATGATTGATTTATTGTGAATAATTTACAGCTAAAAGTTACCACATGGTAAAAATGAAGGCAGTCAGGTAAACAGATAAAAATAGAGCAACAGGTTCAAAGAGTATTAGTTGAAAGATGAAAGTAAAGAATACTCCAGCATGAAACTCCACAACTGCAAGCCAGCATAAAGGGCCACAAATTCAACAATAATGGCTTGCACAACCATAATAAAAGGGACAACATGAAACAATTCATTAGCTGTCTCTATCTTCTTGCAAGAAGATATTTGTATTTCCTAGATCAAATCTCAAGTTGTTTTGAGATATTTTGTAATAATTTCTCATATAAATACTTCACAATTCGAAGTATGTAGGGTGGATTCTTAGACATTTATACAGTTTTCTTGATCAAAGACTATAAGCTATTGTATCACCGTTGGGACTAGAAAGCTGGATTAATGAATAAAGCAAAGACATTTCATTGGATTCATGTGTAGTGCGAAATACAGACAAGTATATTCTTTGTGTTGTCATTTTTCTTTAAAAGTTTTCCCATAATCTGAAATGTATCTGAAATCTAAATGTTATAGTATGGAATGATAACTTAGAATTTGCTTCACTGCACTTTGTTTTAACTATTATGAATTTTTTATGTTTTCTGCTAAATTATCTAAGTTAAGGAATTCTTGATTGCTCCTTAGTTCAAGTAGTTTCCCTCTGGTCTATAGTAAAGGATTCTTAACTGCCCTTTGGTCATGCTCATCCTTTGTTCCTCATTTTAATCCCGATTTGAGAATTCATAAGTGCTCTCTCACCCTGGTTAAGACCATTTCACCCATTCCTATATAAAGACCTATATTTCCCTCTACTAGCTTGCCCTTTGAACACTCCCTTTAATGAGTTAGTCCCAGTTCTGCTGCCCTTCTTTGACTCCATAGCCCAATAACCAGAGACATCATTCTATCCATGTGTTCAAGGATACCACCATCCAACTTCCAATAAAATTCCAAACCCCCCCCCCCCCCAAACTTTAAAAACTAGCCTAAAATCCCAGCCAACAAAGCTAAAACATATAGAGAGAGCCCTCTCTAAGTCATAGGTTAGCTAGAGCCTATACTTAAAAGATAGGTTTGTGGTTACCTCGGTCATTTCCTTCTTCTGATAATTTCTAGGGAAATATTCTGAGTGATAACAAAATGTATACTTCACTGGAATGAAGTGCGTAACCTTTGTCAAATTGTCCACCAAAGTCATGATGGAATGATTTTGTCTCACTTTCCTCGAAAAAATTGTGATAAAATCCATGGGAATGACCTCTTATTGCCATTCTGGAATCACAATCGGTTGTAGTAGTCCACCTGGATGCTTACACTCTACCTTAAAATGTTGAGCAATAAAAAGGGTCTTTTTAAGCTCTATTTACCCTACATTAATTATCAATCCAGGTATGATTTGTTATCTCAAGAGTGTACTCAGTCTGAGGTGGTCACTTGTCAACAGTAATGCTAGTAGTATAGTGCTTTTACAAAAGTAAATAAATGCTGGAAACAAACTCTAAATGTAATGGCAAGAAATTGAAATGTTTTGTAACTAAACCATTCACTTAGGAAACTACAACACTCATCAGTCAAGGATGCAGTAATGATAACTCTTTCATTTGTAAACTGATGCAAATGAAAAGCAATAAAAGAAAAGATCTCCAATCTGGAAACTAGACAGTAATAGTCAATGTTTTCCACAGTTGCAGATCGTCCTATTCACACCAAAGCAATTACTTAAAATGAAAATTCAATTAAGAGAAAAGGAACAACGATTAATCTATTGAAAAATCGAATGGCAATGCGTAACTTACAGGAAAGAATTAAGCAGCAATCATAATATAAAGGGTTTGAGCAGCAATCTTTAACTAGTAAATGAATTGAACAATAAACCAAGAATGGAATGACAAGCTTAAATAAGTATATGAAATATTGAACAATGAACTAAATCAAATATAAACCCACAGCGAACTAAATCACATGTTAACACACAACGAATCTAGAATGATGGAATCAGTAATCTGAGTTTAGCATAATAAATATTAACCACAGTTATAAGGGAACAACAATTGCAGTTGCAATGGGATGGTAATCTGAATGAACAACAATCACAATTAGAGGTAAACCGTACCTAAATGAACAACAATACAAATATGTATATGAACAACAATGTTACTCTGTAAATGAACAATAATGTCAATCTATAAATTAACAACAATGTTACACAGTAATGTCAATTTATAAATGAACAACAATGTGCTATGATTTCAGAATGAACAACATAACATTTCAGTTGCAAATGATAATCTTACTATTCAAATACGAATTAAATATAACAGAGCCAGTAAATGAAATGTTAAGGAACAATAGATTATTGAATGAAGTAAGGAAAGAAAACAAAACCACACACAATTTGTAAATGTGAAATAATGATACAGGAAGCAAGTGATCCACTAGGTCCAGGCCCTTAGCCACCAGCGACACACTACTGCGGTTACTCCAGAATCAAAGATGGAACAACAACAAAGTTTATGTATTAATCATGAAAACAGAGTTACAGTAATCACTCTTTAAAGAGAGTTGATGATCAAAGTTTAGTTTGCAACAACAAATTCTATAAAACAACAATAATCTACCCCTCTGGGCTAGTAGTGTTGTCCCTTTTTATAGTGGCCAGGCGGAAATACCAAAAATACAGATATTCTCAATGTAGCGATCCCTTAGGATCAAAGGATCCTGAGGGATTCATCATATCATTATTCTTCAGTTATCTCTTCATCCTCTTGCACTGATATGGTGTTTATTCTTCCTTTTCCTGGCCCATGTGCTCTGATCTCGATTGCCTCATCTGGATGTGGTTCCCTATAAAAGGGACAGCAGTTGGTTTTTCCTTGTCTTTTGAAATGGTGATCTTCCATTTTCTTCATTTTCTTCATAGAAAAAGTTAATAATTAGTCATTTTACGTTAATCACAAAGCTATTTAACTTTATCATAATCCTTCATCATATGCCCATCTTAGAATATAGAGAAGTTATGAATTAAAGAAAAAGATAAAGAAATGAGTGGCAATTACATACCTTTTCTAATGCTCAACACACCCCCCTGCTTACCCTTTTTCATGCCCTCATGAAAAAATTGTAATTGACATGCAAGGCAGTTAGGGAATAGGCTGGAGAAGGATTCTCAGTCAGAGGTCTAAAACCATGATTCCTAGCTAAGATTTCAAAAATATGCCTTATCTGACCTTCAGGCAATTCATATAAGGCTCTATATCCTGGCATAGGATACCAAATGATTGGACTTCAGAACCTACAGCCTAACCAAGACGGGCCTTCTCTCAAGATGAGGTCACCATAGATAACCAAGTGGCCAACAACTAGCTTAAAATTCTCATAATTGAATGGCTCTCTATCTTGGATATTTCGATTAGAAGTCTGGTATTGGAATTTGGATGTTGCTATGGCAAGGTATTTGATGGTTAGGAAGTATTCTACCCCTTTCCAGATGACTACTGTGTGAATAGGTCCCAATTTCTGGATCACACCCTGAGTTCTCATTAAGCTCCTATGTTTCTTCCATAATTGCAATGGGTTTCTAGGTTCACCCCTTACCCACAAATCTAACCCATTCTCCTGTCTTTGGAAGATATTGTAGGCTTTAAGCCACTTTATCTAATTAACAACAAAAGAAATAAATTCCTGAAGTTGGACATCACCCATGAAAGGGCTAGGGTTCTTTTCTGTTTCTCCATCTAACACAAGATTGTGCAAATAAAATTCGCATAACAATCACTAAAATTTCACCTTGTAATGCTCACAACAGTTTATGAAATAATTAATGGTTTTTATCTCTATAAGCACTCCTACCTTGATAGCCTTAATTTTCAATTGTAAATATCTTTCCATCAAAAACAAATCATAGTTTTTGGTGGGTGCCCTACATGCTAGAACATCAGTATATAGAGAACATAAGGTATCCATTTGATTTATAACTGTGTCTTGTCTATGGGTTACCTTTTTGACTCTTTCCTTTGCCCTTCGCCATCCATCAAAGGCCTGGTTTTCCGATGCATTGATGTTCTTTAGCTGCTGTTGTAACTTATAATATTTTTCTTGAGGAACGGTTTCTTCTGTGAGTTTTTCTATCGTTTGTTGGGCTTGTGCCAAATATTTTTGCAGAGTTACTATCCTCGGGTCATTATCCATCATGATAATTTTGGGCTGGAGATCTACTTGTATCTCCTTATTGCAACATCTAGTTTTTATAGTCTATGTTTCCTTCTCACGAACTGTCAGTACCTCTGTCTAGACTTCCTTATCACAGGCTGGTGTGTTGTCTGTTTGTGCTTCTGCATTTGTAACAGCCAAAACTTGAGTCCTCTTGGTATTTTTCTTATGGGGTTTTTCCTGGGTGGCTGTACGCTTTGCCCCAGGGGTTCCTTTTGAGTTCTTCCCCATTTTTAAGACTCTTATTTGTTGTCAAAGTTGCTTAATTATGTTAAGTGATCTCTATTGTTCCTTACGCAACTTTTTAATTTCATCTGTTTTCTTAGAAGGAACAGCCATTTCTTTTCTCAGGCCTGGGCTTTGTACTTCAGGTATTGTACCTTCGCCTTGGCCAATTTCCATGTTTCCTTCTTGGAACACTTCTTCAGTGTTCTGTTGATCAGGTTTTTTAGGGGTAGAAACCCTGGTTTGTTCTGCTGTCCCTTGGGCAGCTTCTTCTTCTACCTCTTCTTCATCGTGCATTTCTTCGGGTGTATTTTGACTGGGGATAGATTGTTCTTCTCCTCCTCCTCATCACCCATCTCCTTAGATACACTCTTATCATGAGCAGATTGTTCCTAGGACTGTTCTTCTTCTTCCTCTTCGTCGCACATCTCCTCAGATGCACTCTTATCGTGGGCAGAGTGTTACTGCGGCCCTTCTTCGATATAGGGGTTGAATGGGTTGTGAGGTTGGACATACTCACCCATATTGGCCAAAATTTGGGTCAATTCATCTTCTTGCAGAGGGTTTTTCAGTGGAATTTCACTACATTGTTTTTCTTCCTCCCCTTCTTCCTGACCGGATTGCTCAGTTTCCTCCTCCTGTTCTTCTTCTTCATTCTCCTCTAATTCTTCTTCATTTTCCCCACCTTCAAGTTGTGGGGGTTGCTTGTCTTCTGAATCATGTATTTCCACAGGCATTTCCCAGCATTCCTCTGCTTCTTTCCAATCTGATAGATTGTCTTCGTTTCAGTGGTCTAATTGATGTGCTAGCAATGTGTTTTCATTTTGGGGCTGGAAAGGCCAGTCCCCATCTATCGAGAAAATCAATTCTTCCTAACTACTCTGCTGTTGGGCAAGACTGTAACACACTATCAACTAAATTAAACCATGATGGCTTACTACTGATTCTACATGGCAAGATTTTCTTATACTTTGGGCAACATCAGGCAATAAAAATTTAAGAATGCAGGAAAATTCACAGTGCATTTTTGCTTTAATACAGCTAATAGTTTGAGATGGCGTGGTCTTACCACATCTTTTCTGCCATCACAAGTGATGTAGCTTCGGATAATTCTTGCCAATTCTACCCAAGGCTCTCCCAGGGTTGCCGACAGGACCCCTTTTCCTTTGACAGTAAGGTTTTTCCCTTAGTCTTGGAAGATGGTTATGGCGTCTTGCAGTATGACCTTTTTCAAAGTCCATACAAGTCCAACGGCTAGTAGTCCCAAAACTTCAGCAAATATGTCATCTGTGACTACTATTTGTCTCCCTCTCACCATGGAATGATTTTCTTGCAAATTTTGTAGAAATTCAATTGCCACAATCTCGTTAGATTGTTGTAGACGATTAAGGTAGGTTATCCATCTTGCCCTTACTATGATTTTGCGTGCAACATCGAAGACCATCAACACATATGGCTCACTGTGAATTGATCTTCCTCTCATTTTGTTCATGCTTAGCACACTGTAGAAACACAGAGATGACGATGGAACAACAAGCTGTTCAAGTTTTTAGCTCACTGTTAAAAAAAACATAGAGAAGATGATGGAACAACACGTTATTCAGACTTTAACTCACTGCCAATTTTACAGAGCAAAACACAGAAATGGCATTGGAACAGCAGGCCATGCATATTGGGAAACACAATACCGTTAGGCTTGCTATTCCTGAATTTTGGTGAAGTCATAGTACCTCCGAATAATGAGCTGACACATATGCCAGTGAATTATGGAGATCACCTATGCCCATCAAATAGAGGAGCAGCATGCTGAACTTCAATCGTATATAGATATATTTGTAGAAATTTCACCTATAGAACAAACCGATATATGCAATGTCCTAAAGCATAATACTTGCTCTACTTCTACGAAACATTAAGCGGAAGCATAATCGAATTCATGAGCAACATCAAGTAGAAACATGCATAACTAATCAAGAGAAATAATCACACATAACACAAGATATATCCAGGGGAAAGCACCAACATAAAACCCCAACCATGTATTATAAATCAAGTGGAAATCCTCTTCACAATACAAAAAGAATCAGCTCTCAAGCTATCCAGTTCTCAATGAACTATGAAGATATGAAGATATGTCTCATGAACCAACCAAGCCCTATATATAAAGGCTTTACCTATGGTACAATCCCTATTTCCTTGCGCAGTTTTCTTAGGATATAATAGCAAATGCATATGCAATTAATTCCAAACATACCAAGTTAACCAATGGTCCAACTACGTAATCCTTGGGGACACTAGTTCCTCAACCATGCAAAAATTGCTTACTAGAAATAGTCAAGCATTTGATAATACACTGTCCCACATCTGATCTCAACTAGGTTCCTGATAGAACTGACATGCAACAGTTATGCATGAGTGAATTCTCAGTTATCTAAAAATAATAGTTGTCACATGCATGCAAGCATTAACAAACTATATTTTATTATTTTAACAACTTGTTAAAATAATCTAACTGGACTTGACTAGTTAGAACTAAGTCAACTGATTCTCTCATTATAGAACTCATACTTATTCCCTCAATCAGTGGAGGAAATAATTGCATGTTCTCACAAAGACTTCAAGTTTGCTTTTCCTTAACTAATTAACTCATGGAGATTAATTAATTAATATTTCCAATTTCTGTTAAGACCAAAATTAATTTTACTTCCTATAGATAGACTAGGGACTGCTATAAATAGGAAGGGACGCAGAAATGCTATTTTTAGAACTTTCTATTTTTAGCATTTTCACCTCTCACCCGATGTGGCCAATGACCTCACTGGCCAAACTGTTATTTTTAGACATACTATTTTTATACATGCTATTTTTAGCAGGTCTATTTTTAGCACATTCTAAATTTAGCATTTCTTGTTGCACATTTTTCAACACTCCCTCTCAACAAGAAAGGCTTCCTCCCGAACCCGATCCTATAACTCTGGAATGTTTTGCATTCAACACATCTACCCAGTCCGCTTGCTCCAACAACACTTGGAACAAACACACTCCCAACTAACCACTTTGTTTGGCTAGGAACATACTCTGATGCTGAAGCTCTACCTGCTGCTAACAAGTGCTCCCTCTCTGACATCTACACTACTGCAACATCTCCATGCATCTCGCACCATTGCACACCTCTCTTTGCCACCTAGCATTGTGCAAAACACTTGTGCTTCTCGCATTGCTGCAACCTATTAGCTTTGCGCTATCCTAGGATTCCCTGCATTGTCACTCTCTCTGCCACTCCATCCGCATCTGTGTACACCCAATCAGTCAGTTCTTGCTACTCCACACCGGGGCTCCTGTAGCAAGGTCTCATCCAAGAGGTTAGGTACCTCAAGGATCCTGCCCCTCCTCCTTGGGACAATCACTCTATATTACCCCACCTCCTACCTAGAGGTATGGCTGCATGCGATCCCTCAACCCACCTGGCTCGAAGTTTCCCCCTACTGGAGTTATCTGCATGAGTAGATGTATCTACTCAATCTCCATTCAACTTCCCCTACTGTGGCTACTCCACAACCTCCTAAAGCTTCTGCACCAATCGTGGCTCCTCCACAATCGTCTAAGACTTCTTCTAGTGTTCCATGTTGAGAGGTAATATACCCTCCATCTCAACCACCAAGTCTCCATCAGTTGCCTTATTGCTCAAGACTTTTCATGCATCTTGAACCTCAAGAGCATACAGGTTCTTGACCCGTGAACCAATCTGCTTCACTTGTCTAGTGATGATGTGTCTAAGGAAAACCTTTCCCTTATTGAAGACTACATCATAACCTCTATCTTCTAGCATTGTGATCGACACCAAGTTTCTCTTTAGTCCTAGTACATACTTGACATTGGTCCCACCATGGATGAAACTATGCATGCAAAGAGTGTGAAATCCAACTCAAATTGTGAAGCAAGTGCCTCACCTTCAGATCCTTCCCCAGATCCCTTCTTGGATTTCTTCCATGGACAATTTGAAGCATAATGGCCCACCTCATGACAATGAAAGCATCACACTTTCGATTTGTCAACCTTCTTCCCATCATTGGAAGAACTGAATTTGGAAAGAGAAACCTTCTCCTTTCCCTTCTTTGCCTTACTTGCTAAGGCAAAGTTCTCCTCATCATGCATGAATGAAGAACTCTCTATGGTGCTCCATCTGATCTCCTCCTACATCAAATCTAACCATAGTTGTTCCCAATCCGACAGTTTCTCCTTTCCATTCACCGAGTCCTGGTAGCTATGCCAGCTCTTAGGAAGGCCAAGGAGTACTAGGCTCACCATATCCTTATCTGATGTCACAACCCCTACACTTGCAAGCTCATCCCTGCATGTGATGAGCTTGGTCAGATACAGATCGTCCCATCCCTTTCACACTTGATCTTTCGAAGTTTGTCCTTCAGTGCCAGCTTCCTCGAAGAGAATTCTCCTAGCTCTAGCCACACACTTCCTCCATTCCACCTGCTCAGTCTTGTCAATAGGCTTAGGAATTTCTTGATCAATGAAATCCTTAAGGCCATTATCTTCCAAAACTGCCTCCATGTGATCCTTCCAAGCTATATAGTTTAAGTTGCCATCAAGGGCATACTCAAGCCTCAAACCATAGAACGCCATTGATGAAATAGATGTGATAAGAACTTGAGATCTATATCCCGAATAATAAACTTTGAATTTCTCCTGCTAGTATACGGTTCTTGCTTGATTACCTGTGCTCCGATACCATGTGGAAATTTAACCTGTAGAACAAATCGATATATGCAATGTCCTAAAGCATAATACTTGTTCTACTTATACAAAACATTAAGCGAAAGCATAATCGAATTCATGAGCAACATCAAGTAGAAACATGTATAACTGATCAAGAGAAATAATCACACATAACACAAGATATATCTAGGGGAAAGCACCAGCATAAAACCCCAACCATGTATTATCAATAAACTCGAAATGCTTTTCACAATACAAAAAGAATAAGCTCTCAAGCTATCTAGTTCTCAATGAACTATGAAGATATGTCTCATGAACCAACCAAGCCCTGTATATAAAGGCTTTACCTATGGTCCAATCCCTATTTCCTTGCGTAATTTTCTTAGGAAATAATAGCAAAAGCAGATGCAATTAATTCCAAACATACCAAGTTAACCAGTGGTCCAACTACACAATCCTTAAGGACACTAGTTCCTCAACCATGCAAAAACTACTTACTAGAAATAGTCAAGCATCTGATAGTACACTGTCCCACATCTAATCTCAACTGGGTCTTGATAGAAATGACATGCAACAATTATCCATGAGTGAATTCTCAGTTATCTAAAAATAATATTTGTCACATGCATGCAAGCATTAACAAACTATATTTTATTATTTTAACAACTTGTTAAAATAATCTAACTAGACTTGACTAGTTAGAACTAAGTCAACTGATTCTCTCATTATAGATGTTGGGTCCCTATAATACTAGTGATTACCCCATTACTATTGTAGTTGTGCATCCCTTATTAATATTTTTGTGCCCCTATTATCCCCATATTTTTATTACTATGCCCCATAGAATCCCTCTATTGTTATTTTTGTGGCTTTATATTATTATTGTTAGGTCGGCTGAGTTATATTGTGACTCTTTAGACTCCTATATATAGAAATGAGGTTTTGTCATTTGAATCATCCAAGAATTGTTCATTTATGTAATGTAAAGGAGGTTGCCCCCTTGAAGAGGCTGAATTTTAAGGCGTTGATCTATCTTTTTTATCTTTTCTTGAGCTAGTTTCATAACATTTGGTATCAGAGCCTTGGATTCTAGGGTTTCGCTGCTCCAAATAGGTCATCATGGAATTTTCACTATAAATTTTTTTCTGCGACGTTTCAGAAGCTAAAAAAAACCCCATTTTAGAAGACATCGCGCTGAACCTCGAGTCCGAATTTTAGATCTTTTTGCACTATATTTGCGGAGAAATGATTTGAAGAAGTTGGCCTTTTTGCAGACTCCTGAATTACATTCCAAACAGGTGACCTGGGGAAAATCATCATAAATTTCTCTTTGAGCAATAGATTGAAATTTCATAAGAAGTTACAGAAATAGGACAGACTGTAGTTTCTTGTAGATATTTTCAGAGCCAAAGGTCGAAACAGTGACTCGTGGCACGTCGTACAAGTTCGCTCTACTGAACTAGTCTATAATTAAGTTGTTGTGGGAGATTTCACATAACTCTTGCTTGGAGAATCCAATTTGGGTCAGACTGGTGGAATTGGAAAGAGGACATAGAGGGCTACTACAGGACGCAATTTTAGAACTGGATGATTAGAAAGTACAGAGATACATCAGAGGAAATATCAAGCTCCTACAAAGTGAAAAAGGTGTGTAGATTTTTTAAAATTTTGCTTAAGCTTGGTTTGAAAATTTATTTTGAAGGAATTCAAAGGGCATAGTAGAGCATTATTATCGGTAACTGATTCCCTGAGGAAAGAAAATGCAAACACCTAGTAAGCAACCTGAAAGCTCTAGCATGACTCATGAAGAAGAGGAAGAAATGCTACATGATATATCAAAATTACAAGAACAAGTGCAACAAATGTCACTCTCACAAAAGCTAACAGAAGCTAAGATAAATGGCGTGGAAGCTAAGATGAATGGCATGGAAGCTAAGATGGACAACTTGAAGATAGATTTGAACACAAATTTGAAGACAAGCATGGCAGATTTGAAGACACTTTTGACAAATTTTCTACAAGAAATACTTACTAATGGTGAAAAGGTAGTAAAGGAAACTCATGATGCGAACAAAAGAAATGTTAATCATGATTTCTTAGACTCTAATGTGGGATCGAAGACCCACCATATTCCAAAAATCGATATGAGGAAGTTTGATGCCAAGGATCCCGCAACATGGATATTACCAATGGAGCAATTTTTCGATCTCAATAATGTGTAAAACACACAAAAGGTACATATTGCAACTTTATATTTGGAACCAAATCAGTTTGTATGGTATCAATGGCTTTGCTCTCGTAAACAAATTATCACTTGGGAAAATTTTACAGAAGAATTGATAGCACATTATGAGGATACAAAAAGAAACACTTTTTTTAGCCAATTAATAAGTCTCAAACAAAAGATTTCAATAATGGAGCACATTGAGGAGTTCCAAAAATTGAACATAAGGGTAAAAGATATTCTAGAGGAGCATAGGATTGATGTGTTCATAGGGACTTTAAAGGATAATATCCAACATGATGTTCGCCTTTGGGAACTTGATTTATTAGAGAAGGCATTTATGTTAACAAGAAAAATGGAAAGCAAAATTATGGAAACCAGGAAGCATACCACTCACAACTATAAAGATGGAAGTGTGGTTGCCCCTAGTCTTCCACAACCTATAAGGTTGACACCACAATAATTGGAAGAAAAAAGAGCAAAAGGGCTTTGTTACAGTTGTGATAGCAAATACACTAAAGGTCATAAGTGTGCTGAGAAGAAATTATTCTACATAGATTGCGAAGAGGAAGAAGAAAAGGGGCAAGAAAGGTTAAAAGAAGAGGATATACTCCAAGAACAAAGCCTAGATAAAGAATAAATGAATCCGACCATATCTTGTAATGCATTGGCGGGAATTACCACTCCTCAAACCATCAAGATAGAAGGACAAATCAAGAAGAAAAAGGTAATAGTATTGATTGATTTAGGAAGTACCCATAATTTTATTCATTGTAAGGTAGAAAAAGAATTGATTTGCTTCTTATATCCAGCACCAGAGCGTCAAGTAATGGTTGCAAATGGAGGAACAATAAATTTCTCTGGAAAGTGCCATAATATCAAGCTATCGATGGGAGAATATGTATTGACTAGCCCAATGCTTTCCGTTCTAATGGGAGGTGTTGATGTTGTACTAGGAGTCCAATGGCTACAATCCTTGGGTACAATAGCTTTTAATTTTCAAGAACATTTCATGAAATTTTCCGTGGAAGGAAAGGAAGTTGAATTAAGGGGTATTGCAGGGAAACCGGGAAAGATAATTAGCTCTAATGGTATGACAAAGGTTCTAAAAAAGGAACAAAGGGGTGTAATTGCACAATTATGTTTGCTAGATGTTTAGACATTGCAATCATCTATTTCTCTAGATCTCCAAAAAGTCTTGGACAATCATTCCAAGGTATTTGAGACTCCCAAAGGTCTCCCACCTATTCGTGATCATGATCATGCTATTCATTTGATTCCAGGAAGTGTTCCTCCAAACATCAGGACGCACAGATATCCCTATGCCCAAAAGAGTGAAATTGAACGTATGGTTGCAGAAATGCTAGAGGCTGGTATAATTCAACCAAGTCAAAGTTATTTCTTTGCTCCAGTAGTATTAGTGCACAAGAAGGATGGATCATGGCACATGTGTCTGGATTATAGGGAGCTCAACAAGCTCACTATTAAAGATAGGTTTCACATTCCTGTCATTGATGAATTACTGGATGAATTACATGGATCAATTTACTTCATCAAGTTGGATCTTTGTTTAGGATATCATCAAATCAGAATGAAGACTGAAGACATTCTGAAAATAGCATTTAGAACTCATGAGGGTCATTATGAATTTTTGGTCATGCCTTTTGGCCTTACCAATGCACCTTCAACATTTCAAGGTTTAATGAATTCCATTTTCAAACCATTCCTTAGAAAATTTGTGTTAGTAATTTTTGATGATATACTAATCTACAGCAAGTCTTGGAAGGATCATGTTGAACATGTTGACAGGGTGCTACAACTATTGGAGGAGAAATAATTATATGCAAAAAGATCCAAATGTTTCTTTGGAGTACAAGAGGTGGAATATCTGGGTCATATTGTATCTCATGAAGGAGTTAAGGTAGACCCTAGAAAAATTAAAGACATTAAGGAATGGAAAATCCCCACATCCATAAAGCATCTGCGAGGATTTCTCTGGTTGACACGGTATTATCACAAGTTTGTTAAGAATTATGGGAGAATAGCAACACCTCTAACAACATTATTGAAGAAAGATGCATTTTCATGGACTCCAGAAGCAACAAAGGCCTTTGAACATCTTAAAGAGGAAATGTGCCAAGCACCAGTCTTAGCTACACCGGACTTCACAAAAACCTTTATTGTGGAAGTGATGCTTCAGGAAATGGAATTGGCGTTGTTTTAATGTAAGATGAAAGACCCATTGCTTTTGAAAGTCGTCCAATCAAGGGAAAGTTTTTACACAAAGCTATTTATGAGAAGGAAATGTTGGCAATACTCCATGCACTTAAGAAATGGCGACCCTACCTAATGGGAAGACACTTCAAGGTAAAAACGGATCATGATAGCCTTAAATACTTTTTAGAACAAAGATTATCCTCTGAAGAGCAACAAAAGTGGGTCACAAAGATGTTGGGTTATGACTTTGAAATCATCTACAAAAAGGGTAAGCAAAATGTGGTGGCAAATGCACTCTCAAGAAAGGATGAGGATGTGGAAGCATTGTTGTGTGCCATTTCTATTATCCAACCAGATTGGATAAATGAAGCAAGGGAGGAATGGTAGAATGATGAAGAAGTGTGGGTACTTATTCGAAAGTTACAACAAGATTCCAGTACATCTGATACATTTAACTGGAAAAATGATTCTTTATGGTACAAATATCTCTTATACCTCTGTAAGAATTCCCAACAAAAACAAAAGATTCTTATGGAATTGCACACTTCTCCCTTAGGAGGGCACTCAGGATTTTTAAAAACTTACCACAAGGTTAAGAAGGAATTTTTTTGGGATGGCCTTAAATCAGATATTCAAAAATTTGTGGTCGAATGTTTGGTTTACCAACAAAATAAAGTTGAAACAATTAAGACATCGGGTCTATTACAACCTTTATCCATTCCAAGCCAATGTTGGGAGGAGGTTTCAATGGATTTTATCACAGGTTTATCCAAGTCTGAGGGAAAGAGTGTCATCATGGTGGTAGTTGACAGACTTACCAAGTATGCACACTTTTGTGAATTATCACATCCATTTAAAGCTAGTACAATTTCTACTGCATTTATGGAAACAATTCAAAAGCTACATGGAAACCCAAGGATTATTGTAAGTGACAGAGATCCCATTTTCACTGGAAATTTTTGGACAGAATTATTTTCTTGTCTTGGTACTCAGTTAGCTCATAGCTCATCTTATCATCCTCAATCTGATGGGAAAATTGAGATAGTAAACAAATGTTTGGAAGGATATCTTCATTTCTTTGTATCTGATAAATAGACACAATGGTTCAAATGGTTGCCTCTCGCTGAATGGTGGTATAACACTTCCTTCCATACAACAACAAAAATGACCCCATTTATGGCACTTTATGGATATCAACCACCATCCATCACATCATATTTAAGAGAAAATTCTAAGGTTCAAGCAGTGGAACATCACATCGAACATCAACAACAAGTCCTCCAACTCTTAAAGGATAACCTTGTGTTGGCACAGAATAAAATGAAACAATAGGCAGATCAACATCGCAACGAGAGAATTTTTGATGTAGGTGATTGGGTATTCCTACACCTACAACCATATAAGAAAATGTCCCTCAAGCAAGCTAAGAAGGATAATAAATTATCACCAAAGTATTATGGTCTGTACAAGGTGTTGCAAAAGATTGGTACTATGGCATACAAATTGGAGCTTCCTACAACTTCTTAATTGCACCCAATTTTCCATGTTTCATGTTTAAGGAAGGTTATAGGCGACAAGCTCCCAGTTCAAACAATATTGCCAGAACTTGACGAGGAAGGAAAAATTATATTGGAACCGGAAGCAGTCACAGAAACAAGAACTCGACAGCTACGAAATCGATCAATTTCGGAGTATCTTATCAAGTGGAAGAACTTATCCGCTGAAGATTCGACATGGAAGAATGAAAATTTTATACAAAAGCATCCAGAACTACTCAAGCGTTGAGGACAACACTTTTTTTAAGGGGAGGGGCATGTTGGGTCCCTATAATACTAGTGATTACCCCATTACTATTGTAGTTGCATCCCTTATTAATATTTTTGTGCACCTATTATCCCCATATTGTTATTATTGTGCCCCATAGAATCCTCTATTGTTATTTTTGTGGCTTTATATTATTATTGTTAGGTTAGCTAGGTTATATTGTGACTCCTTAGACTCCTATATATAGAAAGGAGGTTTTGTCATTTGAATCATCCAAGAATTGTTCATTTATGTAATGTAAAGGAGGTTGCCCCCTCGAAGAGGTTGAATTCTAAGGTGTTGATCTATCTTTTCTATCTTTTCTTGAGTTGGTTTCATAACAATAGAACTCATCCTTATTCCCTCAATCAGTGGAGGAAATAATTACATGTTCTCACAAAGACTTCAAGTTTGTTTTTCCTTACCTAATTAACTCATGGAGATTAATTAATTAATATTTCCAACTGTTGTTAAGACCAAAATTAATTTTACTTCCTATAGATATACTAGGGACTGCTATAAATAGGAAGGGACCCAGAAATGCTATTTTTAGAACTTTCTATTTTTAGCAGTTTCACCTCTCATCCAATGTGGCCAATGACCTCACTGGCCAAACTGTTATTCTTAGACATGCTATTTTTAGCAGGTATATTTTTAGCACATTCTAAATTTTGCATTTCTTGTTGCACATTTTTCAACAATATGACATGTTTACAAAAATGGGTGGATTACTGAAATCGAGGCTTATGATGGAAATTGCTAATAAATATGGAAATGTCGTGATATGATGCGAGAAATAGAGGATAGGACAACTGACGTGAGTAAAAGTTCTTATGCAGTCATTATCCACTTTAACCATCATGATTGAGTTGTAAATGATTTTCATATATCAAAGGTTCGAAAGGGTTATATGACATATTCTCATTTGAAATCACTATAAAGATATAAGAAGAAGGGTTTATAATGACTATTGGTGTATGAAAATTATGAATTCAATACCATCAACAGAGCTCTGTTGCCCACAGGTGTCCATAACCTTGACAGAGTTGCTTATTTCACCCTTGGAACCATAATCCTTTGTGTATGCCTAGGAAAGTGATGTGCGATGTCAGAATGGAGGCCATTGTGCTAGAATGGTAACCAGATGAATCATATTGCCATTCACTAGGAAGGAGTGAAAGGTGGACAGGCCGGCTTGTGATGAGACCTCCTGTTCCAAGGAATTTTTACTTTTTTGATGTGCCTCTCGGATCATATGCCTAGTGTGGTGGCCATAGTGGAATGCCACTTCACTTTCTTCCTTATGATCATGGTAGGCTGGCTCTTGATGAGACCCCCTATCCTTCATATGACAAATCATGTTAGTAATCATATAGATATGTATCTTTTTTTTTCTTATTTTCTTTTATATAGCATTTTTCTATTTATATACAGAGGGTGGCTCATCACTCCTTAAGAGTAGGGATGGTGGAAGAAGTCTGAACATCTCAATAGAGGAAAATATGCCCTTATTCTTATTCAATAATAATGATCAAAGAGAATTATGGGGATTTAGGAAGAACCATCATGATAAAAATAATTAATCAAATTGGTGACTTTGAAAATAAAGACAACAAGGTGATGTAAATAGTTGTGTCCTTTCTTCTTTTCTCTTGTTAATTCAAAGCAATTTCTCTAAAGATAACGATTTTTCTTTGGTTTCCTAATTTCAGTATCTTCTAGTTTTTGTATTCTTGCATAAATATATAGCTGTGCCTTAAATAACCATCACTCACAAAAGTCCTCTAAATGGTAAAACACACATACATAAAGAAGAAAAATGCACTAAAAAAAGTGATGTTCTTTAGATGGAACGACTATTGTTTCTTTAAAGGGACAACAAAAGAATATTTGCACACAAAAACCGCAATTCCTTTAAGAGGCACAACAATCAAAAGAAAAACATACTCGAAACTACTATCCATTAAGAGGGGAACAACAGTAGTTCCTGAATTGGAACAATAAATAGAGCAAGTGCAAACAAAAATGCGGAAATGTTGTTCCTTCGGAAAGGAACAGCGAAATGAAAGTGTTGTTCCTTTGGAAAGGAACAAAAAAAATGCGGATGTGTTGTTCCTTCGGAAAGGACCAGCAAAAAAAAACGAAAGTGTTGTTCCTTCGGAAGGAACAACAAAAATGCGAAAGTGTTGTTTCTTCGGAAAGGAACAGCAAAACGTGAAAGTGTTGTTCCTTTGGAAAGGAATAGCAAAAATGTAGGAGTGTTGTTCCTTCGGAAAGGTACAACAAAACATGAAAGTGTTGCTCCTTCGGAAAGGAATAGCAAAATGGCGAAAATGTTGTTCCTTCGGAAAGGAACAACAAAATGCAAAAGTGTTGTTCCTTCCAAAAGGAATAGCAAAATAGGAAAAATGTTGTTCCTTCGGAAAGGAACAACAAAATGCAAAAGTGTTGTTCCTTCGAAAAGGAATAGCAAAACAGGAAAAATATTGTTCCTTCGGAAAGGAACAGAAAAATGCAAAAGTGTTGTTCCTTCGAAAAGGAATAGCAAAATGGCGAAAGTGTTATTCCTTCGGAAAGGAACAACAAAATGTAAACAATTTGGCAGAAATGTAGAAATCTGTATAGAAAGGAATTTATACAAATAGAATAGAAAAATTTATGTACAAAATTTAAAAGCTATAAAATTACTTATTGAACTAAAGGCGAGGAATAATTATCTCCCTCAGTCAGAATTTGCATGTCAAAATCTTCCCAGAGTTGCTAGTAGAAGGGTTCGCGACCATAGAAAATTTTAGGGGCGAATGTTCGCCCTTTGGCGAAATTAAGGGGTTTTAAATTTTTTGTGGGCGAATATTTTGTATCATAGTACATTTTTACAAATCACCTCAAATAGCCCACCTTATTTTAAGGGAGAGGGTAAAAAAGGTAAATTTAGCCCTTGAAATTAGGAGTTACAACCTTCCATTCCCCCATTTTCAAGAATAGGTTTTATTTAAGTGAATCCTATGGGCCAAAGGCCCAAATACCATATTTATGAAAGAGGTATGGTAAATTAATAAAAATATAAATAAATGAGAGGTATGGTAAATAAATAAAACATTTTTTATATTTACTCCACAAGTCACCTTATATACATGCAAGGGTGTAAACAAATAAAAATATAAGTAAAGTGGAGGTATGGTAAATAAATAAAACGACTTTTTATACTTACTCAAAATGTATGGTAAATAAATAAAAATATAAATAAACTAGACGCATGGTAAATAAATAAAACCTCTTTTTATATTTAGTCCATAACCCTCGTTCTATTTATGAAGTCTCAAGAAAGAGGTTTTATTTAAGTGAATCCTATGGGCCAAATACCATATTTGTAAGAGAGGTATGGTAAATTAATAAAAATATAAATAAACGAGAGGTATGGTAAACAAATAAAACATTTTTTTATATTTACTCCATAAGTCACCTTATATTTACGAACACTAAAAAAATGTGTTATATTTAGGTGAAACCTATGGGAAAAATACTATGGGACAAATACCATGGACTAGATTGTTATCAATACCATGCAAAAAAACATTATTAACCCTAATATTAGTATTAATAAAAATAAAAATGGCACATGGTATTGACCCATGGTATTCACCTGGAATGTAGCCTATTTAAATGGAGGAATTAAACCAGCATAGATCCATCTTTACTCTAGATCTACTAACCCCCAAGAGGTATCAAATATTGTGATATGCAAACTAGCATAGAGTGAAAAAATATTTGATCTGATCAAGAGTAAAAATGGATGTTGTAATTTAATGTATGTTAAACATTTTATCTTGGTTAAAATCAAAATCAAATATTAATTTTATTAATTTTTATAAATTACTAATAGTAATTTTTAAGCTCCAGGTTTATGATAACCCATGGTATTGACCCATGGTAATACCATGGTATTCATGTGAGGATAGACTATTTAAAGGGGAGATTCTATCATCTTAGATCCATCTTAATTCTAGGTCTACCAAGTGCTAAGAGGGATAAATAGATTTCATCCCCCTAAGAGTGGTAGATGTGGAGTTAAGATGGATATAGGTTGGTTTTTATGATAATGAAGATATTAAATAGACTTAAAATCATCTTAAGGTGAATGGTTAAAACATAGACATTGGAAAAGTATATTTGTATACTTTTGTTTTAAACTGAAACAAATCCATGGCTAAAAGGAATGGATTGATTGCACTAGTCATCCTTCTATAACTTTCCAACATATGCTGAAGTAAATAGATTGTAATTTTGGTAATTTTTCTAATTGAAAACAGGAACATACTTGTGTATTGGCAGGGTGGTTACGAGGTCCCTAGAAGTGACGAATTTGAATTTTTCTTGGTTTTATATATAGTATTAGGTTTTTTCTCATGCTTTCTGTGAATGGCACGGGTGAATTTTATCCTACACCCACTAAGTTATCGATATGTAATTTTAGTAATTTTGATTTCAAAAGATATTTTAAAGAAATGCAATGATTTCATTTGTGTATTCAATAAACATAATATTTTATAATTGAGTAAAATATTCGCCATGCCTGGTGAGAGATTCGCCAAAAAATTATATATACATATCATATTATTGATAAAACCGCCTTCCATTTTTCCTATATACCATGGAGATTCGCCCATTTATTATACATGTAAATTTAGGGGAGGTTCTTAAAATTTTCCCTGTTCGCGACTAAGCGGTTTATGGTAGAATCGCACTCGATAGCCATTTGCTTTAAAGGTATGTCCATATCCATTAATAATAGTCAAAGTAATAGTGCCATTGTCATGCACTTTCTGGATTTCATACAGTCCAAACCAACGAGTCTGAAGTTTTTCTAGAAAATCTTGAAACCTGGAATCGTATAGGAGTGCCCAATCTCCTTCGTGGAAGATTTTATTTTTTATTAGGGCGTCATACCATTTTGCTCTCTGCTATTGGATTAATGTAGTGTGTTGAAGAGCTAGAGCCTAATTTCATCTAGCTCATTAATTTGCTGTAGTCTATTAGTCTTTGCCTCATTTAAATCTAGACCAATCTCCTGTGTTATTCTTAGCGTTTGTATTTCAAACTTTATTGGAAAAATGGGTTCCTTTCTAAATACTAGCTGATATGGCAAATAACCAGTGGTGTTTCTCCACATTGTTCGGTATGCCCACAAGGCTTCTGGCAATCTTGTAGCCCAATCATGTCTGTGCGACACAATGGTTTTTGTTAATATTGCCTCTATGACTTTATTCATGCTCTCTACTTGGCCATTTGCCTGTGGGTGATATAGAGTGGTAATCTTGTGTTGAATGTGATAGTTTTTTAATGTTGCAGCAATTTTATTACCTGCAAAATGTGTTCCTGCGTTCGTGATTATGTCTCTTGGGAGGCCATATCACACAAATATTTGGAACAGGAAATGAATGACAGAGCCCTCTGTAGCTCTTGGAAGTGCCTCTACTTCAACCCATTTAGTCACATACTCAGTTGCTACAAGAATATATGTTTTCTGATTTGATGATGGTTTGATCGGACCAACAAAATTGAGCACCCAATGCTCAAATGGTTCGATTACTAGCTTTGGGTTCAAAGGCATTTCGTCAGACTATCTAGGGCATCCTGCTCGTTGGCAACTGTCACAGGCTTGAACAAATTTCTTCGTGTCTTTGAAGATTGTGGGCCAGTAATACCCTGTTTGCAGAAGTTTGTGACCATTTCTTTGATCTACGAAATGTCTGCCACACGGTCCATCGTGACAGGCTTTCAGAATGTCAAATATTTCATCTTCATGGATGCATATTTTGATGTGCATATCTGCCCCGGTATGAAATAGGTAGCCCCCAATCGAAGAAAATTGGGTACTACGTTGCACAATCTGTTTTCGTTCATTAGGAGTTAGATGCTTTGTTAATTTTCCTACTGCTAAATAATTTGCAACATTACCATACCAGGGCATCTTGACAGTAACAACAAATAAATGTTCATCTGGAAATTGATCTTCGACTGCTACTGCGTCCACTGGCTTTGACATTCATGAGAGAAAATCAGCTACATGATTCTCTTTCCCAGATTGATATTTTATTTTGATGTCGAATTCTTGCAATAAAATCAACCATCTTGTTACTCTACCAATTGTAATTGGTTTGTTTGCTAAATATTTTATGGTAGAGTAATCTGTATATAGAACAACAGGATATCGAGTGATATAATTCCTAAATTTATTTAAAGCATGTATTATAACTAAAAATTATTTTTTAGTAACAATATAGTTTAGCTCAGCAGGAGACAAATTCTTGCTAATATGGTAGATTTCATATGGTTTTTTGTCTTCTTCTTGCCAAAAGACTGTTCCAATAGCTGTGTCTGAAGCATCTGATGAAATTTGAAATGGCAGATCCCAATTTGGGCCTCTAGGCAATGGGGCTATTGACACAAGCTTTTTCAAATCCTCAAAAGCATGATCACATTTATTTGTCCAAACAAAATCAACATTCCCTGTTAGTGTGTATATAGGTGCACCTATTTGAGAAAAAATGTTCTATAAATCTCCTATAATAACCAGAAAATCCAAGAAAAATGCATACCTCCGTCTGTGTGGTAGGAGTAGGTATTAGCAAAATTATTTGAATTTTGGCTGGATCTACCTGTATTCCAGCCTCTAAGATATAATGACTTAGGATGAGTCCTTCAGTCATCATCATACAACACTTTTCATGGCTCAAACAGAGCCTAGTGGTGATACATCATTGCAACACCTTTTCTAATGTGTCTAGTGCTAGGTCGAAATCATCTCCATATGGTGTGAAATCATCCATGTATACTTCGAGCCCTTCATTTATTAAATCTGAAAAGATCCCGAGGATGGCCCTTTGAAATGTGGCAAGAGCATTGCATAGGCCAAAGGGTAGGACTCTATAGGCAAACATTTCCCAAGGACAGGTAAAAGTAGTTTTGTCCTGGTCTTCAAGGACAATCTGAATCTGATTGTACCCACTGAAGCCATCCAAGAAAGAAAAGAATTTCTTTCCTGCTAATGTATCCAATACCTGATCAATGAATGGAAGGGGAAAGTGGTCTTTCTAGGTTGCTTTGTTTAATTCTCTATAATCTACACAAATCCTCCGCTTTCCATTCTTCTTTGGCACCACTACTAGCAGAGAGACCCACTTGCTATCGGAGATCATATAAATAAAGTTCACATCCAAACATTTTTGTAATTAAACTTTCACAATTTCTTCCAGGTGAGGGTTAAGTCTTCGTTGGGGTTGGCAAACAGGTCTCGCATCCTTTTTTGTATAAATGTGGTGTGTACATAGATGGGGATCGATTCCCTTCATGTCCGGATAATCCCGTGCAAAATCTTCCTTGTATTTTCTCAGTAGTTGGACTAGCTTTTCTTCTTGTTCAAGAGTCAGGTTATTATTGATGTTCAAGGTTTTTCCTAGCTGAATCTCCATAGTTTTGCTATTTGAAATAGAGGTAGTGGGTATTGTTTTATCATGAGTGTCTTTGAGAGGATTTTCTTCTAGTTCATTGTCAAATGCTGCCTCTATCATGTGACATTGTACGTGGGATCTGGATTCAGCTTAGTTAATGAAGTTGTTAATAATATCATCCTTTGTTTGATCTTTAAAATCTAGGGCATCTTCTATGGTTAATGGGGATCTAATGTTTTCTGTGAGGTATGATATAGGATGTTTGTTAGTTTTTATTATTGTTACACTTGGCTAGGCTGGAGGGTATAGGGCTAGATTCTTGATATTACTTCCTCTAGTTATGGTCATACTTCCTTGTCGACAGCCAATGTAAGCATCAGCGGTCGCAAGCCAAGGCCTGCCTAGAATTAATGGGTATCCATCAAGTAGGCTTTTGGGATTTATTATCAAAAATTCGGTAGGATATTCCTAGGAATCAACAGGTACCATGACATCATGTAGTGTACCTTTTGGCCTAACTACTGATCGGTCAGCTAGTTCTAATAAGGTGGAGGCTGGTTCTACTAATGTAATGCCCAATTTTTGACAAGTGGTGGTTGTTAAAATATTAATTGCAATCCGTAAATCAACTAAGGCATTTCAAAAGGTTTGTCCATTGATTTGCACTGTCACTATTGGATTTCCTGGGTCTTCATATTTGACAGGTGCTTCTCTTCCTAATAACAGATCAGATAGGGTGCCAACTACTTGGACTGTTGGGTTATTTATTATTCTCCTTGGTTTTTTTATACATAGCTCTTTGACGGTCTTTGCATATATTGGGATATCTTGGATAGCTTGGAGGAGTGGGATTTTTATGTACAAATTATTTAGTTCTCCCAGAATATCGAAGTTAGGATGTTCTATAGGGCGCAATATCATTAATCGTTCTGGGAATGGGGGAGAAGATGTGGTTGCTTGGTCATAAGTCTGTTATCTGATCACATCTTCTTCTTGTAATGGTTGTTCTGCAGGTAACTTATTTTCAACTTGAACATTTTTATCTCCCTCGGTTGCTATAATGTGCCCAGACCTTAATTGAAGGTCGTTGCACTTCCTTAGATCGGTTTCTAGTTCTGGTGTTTCAATTATTTGAACAGATTGAACCAGTCTATTATTTGGGTTCAGGTTGGGTTGGGCTGGGAGTTATGGTCTTAAGTTGGACTAGAGATTTTGTTGTAGTGGTGGCAATGTAGGTTGAGGGAGTGGAATGGTTCTTGCTGGCTGATTCATTGGTCTTTGCCAGTTTGTCAGCCAGGCTTGACTCTGCGAAGTGGGAGGGGACCATTGTGTTGGATATGCATTGCTTTGCCAATATGGTGGAGAGTAGGGAAAATTTGGCAAATTAGGTTGGCTTACTTGATTCATCCATGGTGATGATGAAGGAAATGGTTGTTGTGACTAGTTTGAGAAGGGAGGTTGATTTTGCCACATTGTATTATATTGATAAGCATGATATTGTGGAGGCTGGAAAGAAGAAGATGGAAATGGGAACATCCCTGATTGTCGCGGCTGCCATTGACGAAGCTGATTAAGTGGGTACATTCGTTCTGGTTCTTCTTCTATTTCTTTATATACTGCTTTCAAACCAGGAAGTGAGGAGCAGTTCTCCGTAGAGTGGTCTTTTGTACAAATAGCAAAAACTTGAACTGCATCTAGTTGGCAATCTTTGTGGTTGTGTTTCTTTCTACATCTGGGGTAGAATATTGCTAGATTTTTATCTTCTTCTGCTTGTTTCTGTTTTGCTTGCATAATATCAAGCTACGTTGTTAGAGTCCCCAATATATCAGTTTTTAAATTCTCTAGTAAATTTCCAATTTCTACGCGAGTTACTCCTTCTACAGAGATCTTGTTGTCCCTTGTAAACCTGTCATGTTCCACTGGTTTTGGCCTTGTGATGCCTCGTGAGCTCCTGATACATAAATCAATGATGTTAGCAAAATCTTTTGATAGATGTCTCCTTTTCCCATAATATTTAGTGTTTCAATCCATTTTTCCTTCATACCTTTAATTAATGTTGTTTTTAATACATTGTCAGGTAAGGGTAATGATGCATACGAAGATCTTTGAAGATTATACTGAAAATGTTCAACATATTCTTCTAGTGTCTCATTAGGTCTAGCTACAACCTGAAATATTTCATCTTTTAACTCTATGGACCTACAATAATCCTGATATTGCTTTAGGAAGGCACCTTTCATCTGATCCCAGTCATTTATAACACCTCCACCTAACCCCATAAACCATCGTAAAGCAGCTCCTTTTAATGTAGATGGAAATAATTTCAGCTTTTGGGGTTTGGTGGTATAGTCATACCCCCTACTCAACACATCAAATTCAAACAAAAATGCATCTGGATCTTCCGATGTTAAGCCATGAAATGTAGGGATCTACTAGAGAGGAATGGCTTTCATAGGTGCATTAACTGCAATATCTACAATTGGATATTGCAGAGTGGAGGTTTGGGAGGTTTGCTAGTTCCGGGCCATTTGGTCAAATATGTGACAATAACCTTCTGGGATTTGTAAGAGGGTATTCCTAGGCTAGCTAGAAGGAGCAAAAATGGCCTTAACAACACTTCCTTTGTTCGGGATGATGAGAGTTCCTTGCTATAGATGGTGGTCATGTGGCCTGAAGGGAACTAGTAGGTTGTTTAGAAGCAGCTTTTCTAGGTCCCATTAAAGGCTGAGATTCTATTTTTTTAAGGATTTTGTCTATAAAGGTTGATCGACCAAGGGTCACCAGCCCCTTAGCTTTATCAGGTTTGGGTAGAGGTTTAAGATTCTTTTCAAGCTTTTTCTGCTTAGTCATGCACACAAATCAAAGGCTTATTTCTACCCAAAATAACAACAAATCTGCAGGAAATCAGGCAGGGGAAGAAGGCTGTTACATGCTCCGTATGCAGGTTCTTACCTTCCGTTTTTAAAACCCAATTCTCTCCTAGCAGGTACTTACACTACTCTCTCTTCAAAGGAAACAAATGACTACACTCTTCCCTGGAAACGGTGCCAAAATTTTTAGAAGTAAAAAGGGTATTTTTAACCTCTATTTACCCTATAGTAACTATCAATCCAGGTACAATTTTTTATCTCAAGAGTGTACTCAGCCTAAGGCGGTCACTTGTTAAGAGTAATTATAGTAGTATAGTGCTTTTACAAAAGTAAATAAATGCTGGAAACAAACTCTAAATGTAATGGCAAGAAATTGAAATGCTTTGTAACTAAACCATTCACTTAAGAAACTATAGCACTCATCAATCAAGGATGCAGTAATGATAACTCTTTCCTTTGTAAGCTGATGCAAATGAAAAGCAATCAAAGAGAAGATCTCCAATCTGGAAACTAAACAACAATAGTCAATTTTTGCTATAGTTGCAGATCGTTCTGTTCACACCAAAGAAATTACTTAAAATGACAATTCAATTAACAGAAAAGGAACAACAATTAATCTATTAAAAAGATCGAACAACGAGGCTTAACTTATAGGAAGGAATTAAGCACCAATCATAATCTAAAGGGTTTGAGCAGTAATCTTTAACTAGTAAATGAATTGAACAACAAACCAAGAATGGAACGACAAGCTTAAATAAGTATATGAAATATTGAACAACGAACTAAATCAAATATAAACCCACAATGAACTAAATCACATGTTAACGCACAGCGAATCTAGAATGATGGAATCAGTAATCTGAGTTTAGCATACTAAATATTAACCACAGTTATAAGGGAACAGGAATTACAGTTGCAATGGGATGGTAATCCGAATGAACAACAATCACAATTAGAGGTAAACAGTAGCTAAATCAACAACAATACCAATCTATAAATGAACATCAATGTTACACTATAAATGAACACTAATGTCAATCTATAAATGAAAAGCAATGTGATATGATTTCAGAATGAACAACATAACATTTCAGTTGCAAATGATAATATTATTATTCAAATACGAATTAAATATAACAGAGCCAGTAAATGAAATGTTAAGGAACATCAGATTACTGAATGAAGCAAGGAAAGAAAACCAAACCACACATGACTTGTAAATGGGAAATAATGATACAAGAAGCAAGTGATCCACTAGGGTCGGGCCCTTAGCCACCAGGGATGCACTGCTGTGGTTACTCTAGAATCAAATATGGAACAACAACAAAGTTTATGTAGTAATCATGAAAACAGAGTTACATTAAATTCTCTTTAAAGAGAGTCAATGATCAAAGTTCAGTTTGCAACAACAAATTCTATAAAACAACAATAATCCGCCCCCTGGGCTAGCAGCGATGTCCCTTTTTATAGTGGCTAAGCTGAAATACCAAAAATACAGATATTCTCAACGTAGTGATCCCTCAGGATCAAAGGATCCTAAGGGATTTGCCATATCATTATTCTTCAGTTATCTCTTCATCCTCTTGTGCTAATATGTTGTTTCTTCTTCCTTTTCTTGGCCCATGTGCTCCGATCTCCATTGCCTTGTCTGGATGCAGTTCCCTGTCAAAGGGACAACAGTTGGTTTTGCCTTGTCTTTTCCTCTGAAATGGCTATCTTCCATTTTCTTCATTTTCCGCATAGAAAAAGGTAATAATTTGTCATTTTACGTTAATCACAAATCTCTTTAACTCTATCATAATCCTTCATCATATGCCCATCCTAGAATACCGAGTAGCTATGAATTAAATAAAAATATAAAGAAATGAGTGGCAATTACATACCTTTTCTAATGCTCAACACCAGAGACATCATTCTATCCATCTGTTCAAGGATTCCACCATCCAACTTCCAATACAGATCCAAAAACCCCCTGAACTTTAAAAACTAGCTTAAAATTCCAGCAAACAAAGCTAAAAAAAATAGAGATAGCCCTCTCTGAGTCATAGGTTGGCTAGAGCCTATACTTAAAAGATAGGTTTGTGGTTCCCTCTGTCATTTCTTTCTTCTGATAACTTCTAGGGAAAAATTCTGAGTGATAATAGAATGTATACTTCACAGGAATGAAGTGTGTAACCTTTGTCAAACTCTCCACCAAAATCATGATGGAACGATGTTGTCTCACTTTCCTCGACAAAATTATGATAAAATCCATGGAAATGACCTCTTATTTCCATTCTGGAATCGCAATCGGTTCTATCAGTCCACCTAGATGCTCACACTCTACCTTACAATGCTGACGTTCGAAACACCTAGCTACAAAATCTACTAAATTATTCTTCAGATTCAGCCAATAATAGAATTTCTTCACTGTGGTCAGTGTCTTCAGGTAGCCTAGGTGACTTGAATATGGTTTTGCATGAAATTCCCTTAAGATAACATTATTGATACCACTATTGTTTGGAACATATATCACATCCCTAAATCTAACCAATCTATATGTTGTAAGATAATAGTCCACATCCTGTGCACCTGCACCTGCACCTCTACCTCTACTACTACCTATACATGTGCTCCACTACAAACTATGCACAATCTCCATATACCTGATATCCTATTGACCTACCCTCAAGATCCTATCATGTAAGTCTATCCCATAGGAGATGATAGCTACTAAGTGATTTACTTGTACCCATCTACTAAGATCATGTGCCAACCTATTCTCCTTTCCTTTGATGTACCTTATCTTGAAGTAAAACTCATTAATTGTGGCAAACCATCTAGCTTTCTAGGTGTTCAGATTTGGTTAGCCAAACAAATACCTTAGCTCAATGTGAATACTCATCAGCAGAAACCTCTTGCCAAGAAGATAGTGCCTCCACATCTTCAATGCATGTATTATCGCTGCTAACTGAAGATCATGTGTTGGGAAATTCTGCTCATGCCCGTTTAGTTTTCGAGACTCACAACATACCACCTGTCCATCCCACATAAGGACTCCACCAATTCCTCTTTTGCAAGCATATGTACATACTACAGACTCCTTGTTTAGATCTTTAATTTTTAACACTGGTGCATGTGTCAACAACTACTTAAGTTTCTCAAAGCTAGCCTCACACTCCTCTGTCCTTTCAAACTTCTTACCTTTCCTCTGCAATGATGTAATAGAATAAAAAATATGTGAGAAGTTCCAGATGAACCTTTTATAATAGCCTACCAATCCCATGAAGGATCTCACCTCATCCACATTCCTGGGAGTTACCACTCCATGATGGTCCTTATCTTTTCTAGATCTACTGCATTTTCCTCCTTAGAAACAACATTTCCCAAGTAGTGTACCTCAATCTAAAAGAAACTACACTTGCTGAGATTAGCACATAACAGATGCTCTCTCAACTACCTTAACACTGATCCTAAATGCTCAGCATGATCTTCCTCATTTTTAGAATATACCAATATGTCATCAATGAACATAGTAACAAACTTATCCAAATATGGACGCAACACACTATTCATCAAGCACATAAATTTAGCTAGAGCATTATTCAAGCTAAATGGAACTACAACAAACTAATAATGCCCATACCTAGTCTGTAAAGTTATCTTGTAAATGTCCTCTTCCTGGATTCATACATGATGGTATCTTGATCTCAAGTCGATATTCGAGAACACTACTACTCCCTTCAGTTGATCGAAGTAGTCATCAATCCTCGGTAACAGATACATGTTATTCATAGTCACTTTGTTCAACTTCCTATAGTCAATGCACAATCTGAGAGTACCATCTTTATTCTTTACAAACAACACTACTGCACCCCAAGGAGATACACTTGGCCTAATGTATCCCTTGTCCAACATTTCCTTCAACTAGAACTTCAAATCTAGCAATTCAGGTGTGCTCATCTTGTAAGTTGTCTTTGATGCTGGAGCTACCCCTAGAACCGACTCAATAAAAAATTATATTTCCCTATGAGGTGGAAACTCTTAAATGACTTTAGGAAATACATCGTAAAACTATTGTAGAACTGGGTAACTTCTCAAAACATCTGCATCCTCGACTTCCTTACCCGTGTCACTAGAAATCTGCATTGTTAATAACATACACCCTTTTCTGTGACTATGTTTTTCCTGCATAATTGTCACCATTCTAATCGATGTGGATTTCTACTTTCCCTGTCAGACTCTTGGTTCCCCATTGTCATCCACACACTCAATGGCTTTGCGTAACAATCTAGCTTGGTCCTATGAAGGTACAATCAATCCATGCCCAACAACATATGGTATGATCCCAATGGTGATACATTCAAATGTGTTGTGATTGGAATACCATTCAAATCAAACGCATAATCTCTTATCCAATGATAAACTCGCTTCTTTGTACATGTAGCCAACTATACTAACCAAGATTCTGCATGAAATTCCTTACTCAAACCACACTTATCCACCAAGTAAGGATTGACATAACTATAATTAGATCTAGTGCCAATCAAAATAGAAATAACTTGAGCACAAATCTTACCATCCATCTCAATGATAAATGCCTGATGGTCTGTCTTTTTGTTATCCAATGTTGCATAAAAACGAGGAACACTCTCACGAACATCCCCAATAGTTTGTGCCTCCTATGCACTATATATCTTAGGCCTACCACCCTGATTCTCTGGAAAATCTCTCTTAAGGTGCTCCTCACTGCATGTCCAACACTCCAACCATCTAGTACCCTCACCTCTATGTTATTGTTGACACCCATGTCCATGTCTACTTTCATTGAACCTCTTTTGTGGTTGAACATTTTCTTTCTTGTCTACATTCTGAGGCTTTTCTCTTTTCAACTACCATTTAGTTTTATCTTTGTCTTTTTCTTTCCATCCTTTCTATGATTCATTCTTATGCTTTGAAATTCCATAGCAATGCTTCAATTTCCCAATGACTTCCTCAAGTGACCAAGGATCATCATACTCAGTCCGATCTCTAAATTCTAATGGCAATCCGCTGACAAATCGCTGAACTTTATCCTTCTCATATTTAAGATACGGTACATACCTCAATAGCTACAAGAACTTAGTCGTGTACTCTTCATTTTTCATTGATCCCATCTTTATCTCATAGAATTCTTTGGCCTTACTCTCGTAGTACCTTTCTGACAAGTACTTCTTCCTGAACATCCACTTAAACTCGCACCAAGTCAAGTCATCTGTCTTGATGTCTCTAACCCGCTTCACATCTTCCCACCAGATGTTTTCTTTATCTCTCACACTAAAGATAACTATTATGGCCTTCATATTATCTGTGTACTCATGCAACTCAAATAGCATGTTCATCCCAAGTATCCAAGCCTCTAGATCTTCTGGTTTCTTCAAGTCTCCATCAAAAGTAGGTGCCTTTTCTTTCTTAAACTCATTTGGTAAGTATCCCTATCACTCCTCCTATAAAGATGATAACAATGATGAGCATGATGTCTATCAGGGCTAGAACTAGAATAGTACTTGTATCCATCACCTCTCTTATTTGGAGTGTCCAACAACTTCTCATCTCTAACTGTGTCATCTCTATCTGGAATGTGACCACCATGAGACATACTTCCATATGCCCCATTAATTTTTTCCTCTTGTCCATGGCCAATTCGAAGTGGCCCTTGTCACTCCAATTCTTACAACTTTGAAGGATTATAACATTAACCTCTCCTTGTTTCTCTTGTGCCTGTATGATCCTGTCATTATCTGGCCTTACAACTCCTTATTTTTTCCTTCAAGCATTTCAACGTGTCTGCCAAAGTAGAAGAGTGCTCAACACCATGTTGCTCATCTTATGCATAGGTAGGGTCTTTGTATTCTACCATCTTGCTAGTCATTTTGATCTCTTTCCTGCAAGGCATACAAATAACAATTTTTTTTTTTTTGTAAAATAAAATATATGTAAAAAATAAAATTATATATATATATATATATATATATATATATATATATATATATATATATATATATATATATATATATATATATATATATATATATAGATATATATATATATATATATATATATCTATATCTATATCTATATATATATATATATATATATATATATATATAGATAGATATAGATATAGATATATATATATATATATCTATATATATATATATATATATATATATATATATATATATATATATATAAAAGAAAAAATTAAATTAAAATTTAAAATTTTTATTTTCATTTAAATAAATAGTTAGAAAAAGCTATATATAAACACAATATAGTAGAGTCCTAAATTTAAATTTAGAAAACTAAAATTTATTCCAAAAAAAAAAAACAACATACTTTAAAAAAAATGCAAATAAAAATTGAATTAACATGTGTTTGTTTTATTAAGTTGTGTTCTTGTTCCTTCCAATTAATATTTTTAAACTATTATATGTTTATCTCTTTTTTCTTTGTTTGTAAGGTTTGTAGGACTACATCTTCATCATATCCATCTTCTCACTCTGATCGGTGGGGGGTAACACATGATTTGAACCCAAGACTTCTCGTTCGATGAGACTTCATTTCCACGACCATTGGCAATTGAGCTACCCAAAGCGGCCTATATTTTTATCATTTTAAAATATGTGTTTTAATTATTATTTCTTCTTTTCTATATTTTAAATTATGCTTTAGATTTTTATGAATGGTTTTATCTTTTATTTTTTAAATTATGTAATTTGTATTATTTAATTCATTAAAAAAATTGTTCATTTTTTAAATTTTATTTAAAAGATAAATGCCCTGATGTAAATTTAAAAGAGAAAATAAAAGAAAGTAGGTTATTATTTGGTTATTCTTAAATTATTGATAGATTTTTTATGAAAAACATAAACTAAGAAAGTTAATTATTTTTTTTTGTAAGCTCAGCAGGACCTTTTTCATTCATTTTCAACAAAAGCAAGTTACAACCATATTCAAGGAGTTCAGTGGCCTCAACCTACCCATTGCAAAACCAGGTCTGTTGGCCACTGAAAAACATTATAATCCATCTAGAAACAATATAGTTTGAATTTGTCTAACAATTCCTTATAAGACTAAAAGTATTAAAACCATCTACAAGCTAAATAATTGTAACATAAAAGCCTAACCAACATATTTACCATAAAAAATTTAAAAACTTTGAAACCAAATAGGTTCGAGCATATTTTATTCATTAGAGGAATCCACTCAAGTTAGATCCTTTGCACTTGAACCTGGTAATTCAAACTATGGAAGACATAGAATGTGTTTCTCAATGTGACTGAGATGAACATTTTGTTGTTGAATTTGGAATTGGATAAGTAGAAACTCCTTCTGGATTTCATGAAATCCAGGATTAGACTTAAAGAAGCCAGTTGGAGGGTTCATTATACCCTTGGCCACAATAGTTTTCATCAACCAATAAAGGTGAGTGGTATGCTTTTATTGAGAGGTGTGACCTCTGGAATGACCAGGGTCAGGGACCAGGTCTCTCCAATCTTCCAATTGAAACTCAACTTCTGCACATCTATGATAGAACAACAACCATCTTAGAGATCAAGAAGGTAATACAAAAAAGTAATTTGATCAATCAATTCGAAACTAAGTGTCAAACCTTGGATATTTCTGTCCAGAGATTTCATTCAAAATTTAATGTTTTAAATAAAAAATGGTTGCTAGGATTAATAGGTTTGAATGATAAATTGATTAGATTAGATGATTATTGTAAAGGATTATATACTGTGGCAGTAGACAGAACCAAATTTGCAAGGGTTAAAGGACAGATAACAGGGAAGGCTTTCCTAGAAGCCTTGGAGTATGATTTAACCATCTTACATGAAATTAAACATTTGTTTCTCACCAAGCCTAATTTCGAGAGATACACAAAAGTGGATGAAACATTTAGAAAGATGGTAAATGTACAAATACCAAGTGAACAAATCTGGGATCAATTGTGTGAAATAATTGAGTTATTTTCTCATTTTTTACAGTAGAACAACTCATCAGTGTTTTCAGGCCAAAACATCAACAGATCCCTAAAGGATAGAGCCACCTCTTCAACATTTTTTTATGTTCCTATTATATTGTTCTATTTTTGTAATTTTGTATTATTTTGGTATTCTATTCCAAACAGGTTGTAGATCTTTTGTAATTTTGTACAAATAAATCCTCCTTTGAGTTTTTAAGGGTTGAACCCTTGAACAAGTTATCAAGTAGATTTTTACTAAGCTGAAGCATTTTTGAAATAATAAAAGACTCTAGATTTACCTCATATGGTCTATCTCTTAGTGAGTTGTATTTCATCTTGTCTATTCATTATGTTTTCTTCATATAAATTAAGTCTTTTGTAGTTATCCAATTTTAAATTTAATTGAGTTTCAATTTCATTTTGAATCCTCTGTGAAGTTGTAATTTAAATAAGAGAATAATTTATAGAATTATTTGTTATTGTAAATTCCTCTTTGAATATAAATTGCATTAGATCTCTGTAATAGTTTGATTATGTTATGTTGATTAAGAAATCATTGTTTTCTTAATTTCTTCTTGTAAATGTTTAAATGTACAATTTGAATATCAAATCAATTATACCTCTCCATACTCTACTTCTCCATCACATTGAAATCAAACTAACCATGTGCTGATAAAGAACAACCTTTTATTTTAATTAACAATCTATCTAAGTTTAAAGCACCTGTTTATAAAATAGTTCACTCGTCATCCAATCACTCAAAACAAAAAAACATTATAGATGCTTTGGCATAACTAATTGACCTTAGGTTATCTCAAAGGACAACATTAGATTGGCTCCGTTGCTGGGGAGAAAAGGATTGACTGTTAAATTTTCCCTGGGGCAACGATTTTCCCTTTTCCTTTAAGGTGAATAAAGGATAGGATATAGGTCAAAATCTTTCACCTGGCGATTCCACTGGTGCAAGTTGTCTCTTTTTAAGCATAGTATATCGTGTTCTGATTCTGAGATTGTTAACCCTCTACCAGATCCAGAAAGACGTATTAGGGGAGCCTCTTTAAGGAGAAGACATAAAACCTCTTCTTCTTCTTCAACTTTACACCCTGAAGACATATCGTATGTATATCCTTTTTCTTTTGGGCCATCCAATCCTGACTGGACTGAACTACCTCTTAGGGTTTCTGAACTCCATTAAAGAGGAGTAAATCTTCCATCAGCCTTTTTAATACAATCACTTGAGTCATATCAAGTCCTATCCATTCCTATAAAATCACCTTCATCTGAGGAAGAATTGGGTTTACATTTACCTGATTTCAAACCTACAAACTTCATTTCTCCAACTCATTTTTTTCCATCAACTTCTACTAATCTCGAAGAGACATTTTCTGTCTATTCAAATCCTCTATTTGATAATAAGGAAGACTTTCCATTAGGATTTCCGAAGTTGGTTATCAAAACCCCTTTGAAGTCTTCAAGGAGGTCTCCTCCCTCTTTTTCTCCTCCACATACCAATACCCCTACCAACTCCTCTCCATCACCTTCATCTTCATCATCTTCCTCTTCCTCATCATCATCCACTCACTCACCCCAGACTCCTCCTGCTAATATGGTTTTTCGACCCATTGTGAAGGAAAGGTATGCTGATCTAGTCCTCCCTAGAAACTTGGCAAATTTTCCTGATGGATATCTAAAGCATTTACCAAGATTTAATGTAGTAACGGGTCCCTCAGGAGAGGATCATGTATCGGCGTTCCTAGTTTTTGCTGACAATATGAACATAGAACAAGAATATTTTTATATGAGATTATTTGTGCAATCCTTAGAAGGAAATGTTAGGATCTGGTTTAGTCAACTTAGAGTTGAATCTATCACAACATGGAATGATCTCATAACTATCTTTAAAAATCAATGGGGGTTAAATAAAGATCTTGTTTACTTTCTCACTGAATTTAAAGAATTGAAGAGAAACCCTAGTGAACCAGTTGCTGAATTCATCAAGAGATTTAATAAACTCTATCATAAAATACCTGCTGATTGTAAACCACAAGTAGCAGTTGCAAAAGTCATATTTTCCAAAGAATTTGAAGATGAATTTGCAATGATGCTAAGAGAAAGGGTATCTAACACATTGGAAGACATGTATACAAATGCTATAGAGGTAGAAACTAATAGTTCTTATTCTAGAAAACTTAAAGCTAAAGAAGAGAAAGAAGAAAGAAAATTAAAAGATAGGATTGATGAATCATCTTCTTCCAAATCTAAACTTGAAGATCAGAAAATTGATGAAATTACATATTTACTTAGAAGCCTTTCTAATAGGATTTCTAAAATTGAAACACAACATAGAAATACTCAACAAACTGTTGTCAGACCTTAAGCTCAAACTCAATTCCAAAGAACTACTCAAATGCATATTCTTCAGAGACCAAGTTCTAATCAAAACATTCAACCACCCTTATTTATTGATGATAAACAACCACAAGATACAAGCCCTTTAACCACTGAATATGTCAATAATATTGATTCTTCAATAATACAAATGGAAATAGTTCTGTCATCTTCGCCTCAATCTTTTGAACCAGAACAAGGAGATGCTCAACTTTCAAAATACCAAGCATTCTATAAATTTCTGATTGTAGAATTAAATAAGAGGTATGATCTAAGACCTAGATCGAGTCCAGGTAGACCTTCAAAATCTACCACTATAATTGAACCTGCCATAATATCTTTTCAAACACAAACTCCAACACCTCAAACTACAGAGTCATCCATTGAAACCTTTTCATCTAACAAGACCATTTTGACAGCTTTCAACATTGAAAAGGAATTGGAAAGGGTCAAGATTCCTATCCCTTTAGTTGAACTTTCCAAAAACCCTAGTTATAAAAATCAAGTGTTTAAATGGATACAGTCCTCTAGTGTTGATGTTGAGGGAGATGTTATTTTGTAGGATGAAAAGCCCTCGGTAATGTTTGGACCTAGTTCTGATATGATTAATGACATTGTTCCACCATTTTATGTAACTATAAAAGTTCAAGACTTTATTTTTTATAACTTCATGCTAGACTTTGGAGCTTCTCATAACCTTATGTCAAAGGTAATTATGGACCATGTTTAGTTACAAGTCACTCGTTCTTATCATGATCTTTACACCTTTGATTCAAAGAAAGTACCATGCCTAGGATTGATCAAAGACCTAGTTGTGACCTTAAGCCAAATACCTGTCAAGAGTATAATTTTAGACATAGTTTTCATTGATATTCCTGCCAAGTTTGGTATGCTCCTGTCTAGACCATGTTGTGCTAAACTTGGAGGATCACTTCAGATGGACATGTATTTTTCTACTATTCCAGTTTATGGAGGTGAACATTTAAGGTTATATACGGAAGTCATATTCCTTCATATTGTTTGTAGGTCTAATCAAACAAAAAATCACCCTATCTATGCAGTAGATCAGGATTTTGGTTTCTTTCAGTCATCTTTACAAAATTCATCAAACACTCAACTTGCCATTGAAAATACAGTTTCCAAACCTAGAATTGTAGAATCAGATATATGGAAACCTTATTTTGATGGTTGTTTCTCAAAGGAAGGAGCAGAAGCAGGAATTGTTATAATTTCACCGAATAAAGAAAACATAACTCAGTCATGTAAACTTGAATTTGAGGTCACCAATAATGTGGCTGAGTATGAGGCTTTTCTTCTTGGTATTGAGCTAGCTAAGAGTCTAAAGGTTCAAAACTTGAGCGTCTTTTCTAATTCTGAGCTAATAGTGAAGCAAGTTAGAAATATGTGTCAAACAAAACACCCAAGACTTAGGTCCTATAGAAATGAGGCTTGGGATACGATTGGAAATTTCTTCCAAGGATTTAACATAACTTCTATACCTAGAGATGAAAATATGTATGCTGACTCACTAGCTGTCTCAACAAACTCTTTCAAAATCCCTAAGCTAGTATTGCTAGAGTACCAGATTCAAGTCAAGTATAGACCATCAATTCCTGATAATCTTAAGCACTAGCAAATTTTTGAGGATGATGAACAATTAAAATCTTTCCTTCAAGTCATGGATGAATTTTCAAATATGCAAATTGAAGAAGAGCAAAAAGATGTTCAGGAATCAAATCACCAAAGCCCAAAAACTTCATTTAGTCCTAAAATTCTTGATGATATGATATCATCCAATTATCTAATAATTTTATTCCCAAAGGATTAGTTGCATTGGAAAAACTATTTGATAATAATGATGTTTCTAAAAACTCCTTGTTTAACTCACTTGAATAAGAAATCAAATAATGAAATATTGGGACTTTAAATGATGTGATAAATGTTAAATTGTCATCAACCTTGCCTTTGGATGGAAAAATAAAAATCTTAAAAATTACAAAGATGTTTTTTCCTGGTCTTATAATGAGTTAAAAACTTATGATACATCTTTGGTTGAGCATAAGATTACTTTGAAAATAGAAGCAATACCCTTTCAACAAAAACTAAGAAGAATAAATCCCATACTACTTCCAACTATTGAGAAAGAGCTTAAAAAGCTGCTTGATTCTCATATCATAGTACCTTTAAGGTATTCTGACTAGGTAGCCAACATAGTTCCTATCAAAAAGAAAAATGGTGAGATTAGGCTATGTGTAGACTTCCAAAATCTGAACAAATAATCCTTAAAGGATAACTATCCATTGCCCAAAATAGATCATCTACTTCAGAAAGTTTCAGTTGCAAATAGGATTTGTATGCTAGATGGATTTTCTAGCTACAACCAGATCATGGTAAGTCAAGCTGACCAAAACAAAACTACTTTCACCATTCCTTGGGATACATCCATGTATGCTAGAATGCCATTTGGGTTGATGATCTGAATTTGATTGCTAGTTAATAATGTGCTAGTATCATTTCCAAATACGAAATTTCCTTTTCTTTGGTTTGCTCATCCATAGATAGTTTATCCATGAGCATGTGATTGTCAATTCATCTAACCTGGTTAAATTTAGTGTTTTACATGAACTTAAAATCAAGAATTTAAATGGCTGAAAAGAAGCATATAAAACATAGCAAGCACAAATAACATAGCTCAATACACAAATTTTTGTTGAAGGAGTTCACCCCTCCTAGGCTACATCTCTTTGGTCCAACTTCATAGTGTGGACCTTCGTATTAGCATCAATAGTGATCAAATTGTTGTTGGATGCATCCAATTCTCTTGGAACCTATTCCAATGAGTTTAAAACATTCAAATCTATCAGAAATTACTATTTGTTTACTCAAATTGGTTACCAGCTGCTCTGGGAATGGCCTCCAACACTTGGTGGCCCTAGGCTTAAAAAGTCTTCAAGTGACGCAAAACACCTATTGATGACCTCTTATGCCTTGAAAACCTACTGCAATGAGTTCCCAGCATGCCAATTAGCCAAAAATTATGATTTTTTTATTCAATTGGGTTACCAACTGCTCTGGTAATGGCCTCCAACAACTAGTGGCCCTAGGCTTCAAAAATATTCAAGTGAAGAAAACCACCTGTAGATTACCTCTTCTACCTCTACAACCTTCTCCAATGAGTTCCCAACATGCCAATTACCCAAAAATGTCTATTAATTTTCAAAATTTGGCTGAGAAGTGAGTAAGTTATGGCTCAAGCAGTTTTTCCTAGAAAACCTCTACTAAATCTAGAGAAACTCCAGTTAAGTCAGCCAAGTTTGGTGGCGGTTCCAGATTTAGTGGCTCTGCCATAAATTCCGCCAACTTAATTACAGATTAATTAAATGTTAAAATGATTAGTGGGGCACTAATCCCGCTTAACAGTTGGCCCGTAGCTCCTGTTTTGGGCGCTTGGTCACATGGGGTGGGGGCTGGCCCCGTGGGGCCCTTTTCTACCAAACTTTCAGAAGCTCTAACTTTGCATACGATGTCAATTTTTTGAACCGTTCACGATGATGGAATCCTGGAGACGAAATCTATCTAGTCATTCAAGTCTAAAGCAATTCTGAGCACTTTCATTTTTTAGCTAAAATATTGATCCCTGATCAGTTGACCAATGTTGGAGCCACTTTCCAGAGAGCCACGGATCTAGAATTTGTAGGTAAAACATATGAATTTAATGGAATTTATCTAGATGATTTAAATTTTTTTTCTAATTCTGGTGAAAATCATTTAAAAAACTTGAGCAAGGTTTTTTACAGATGCACGAAATTTGGCATATCCATCAATCTGAAGAAATCTTTATTTGTTGTGAAGGAAGGGAAATTAATGGGCATATAATTTCCAAGGAGGGAGTTATAATTGACCCAAAGAGAGTTTCAGCTATTCAGACCCTATCTCTACCAGGGAATAAGAAAGAGATACAAACCTTCTTTAGGAAAATAAATTTTCTTAGAAGGTTCATCCCTAATTATGTAGAGATAGTAAAGGATATAACTGACATGCTAAAGAAAAACAATGAAGTGAAATTGACAGTTTCTACTAGATATGATTTTGATCATATCAAAAAGGCTATATCTAAGACCCCTACATTAGCGAGTCCTAATTATTCTTCACCATTTAACATATTTTCTTTTGCATCTGAGACAACCTTAGCTGTTGTACTCTTACAGAAGAGCACAAATGGCAATGACCAGCCAATAGCCATCTTTTCCAAAGCCATGAGGGATGCTGAGCTTAGGTATGATATTATTGAAAAACAAGCTTATGCCTTAATCCAAGCCCTCAAAGCCTTTAGAACCTATGTCTTTCATTCACACATTACAGCTTATGTCCCTAATCATGTTGTTAAAACTGTTTTGTCCCAGCCCGATACTAATGGAAGAAGAGGAAGATGGATTGCTAAAATCCTTGAATTTGACCTTGAAATTAATATCACAAAGCTAGTAAAGGTTGAAAGCCTAGCCAAATTGTTAGCTGGATCCAATTGCAAAGTATTGGGGATAAATCTGGTTTCTAAAATTTCATCTAAGGAGAATCCACTACAGTCTTCTTCAATTTAATCTGAGGAGAATCCACAAGAACCTTCTTCAATTTTATTTGGGGAGAATCTGCAAGGAATTCTTTTGATTTGGGGTAGCATCGGATGTGCTCTAGCCATGAAATTTGGTGGAGAGATTGGGGCTCATGAGATCTCCAATACCTAGAAAGGGTTTGGGCAGATTCTAAATAGATCAGGAGATATTAAAATAATTAATATTTTTAATGGAGTCCCTAAGTATAAACTTAGGGAAAATAAAATATTAATGTCTAATAATATGAATCTGTATTAGAATGGTGCAAAAGACATGGATCAAGCCAAATCTAATCTTAGCTGTTGATTAGGGACTTAATCTCAGTCGTTGAGATGTCAACAGGAAAAGTATAAGAGGAGGCTTGAGGGAAATTTGGAGAAGACACTGAGCGAGACCAGTCAGTTCAATTTCTAGAGTGGGTTTTGCTAAGAAATTGAACCAGTGGTCTACAAAGTAGTCAAGAGGTAGCAAGTATGGAACAAAGAGATAGGATATCATCACAGAGGCAGAAGAGGTAGACACAAAGCTAGAGGAAGCCATGTAGAGGTAGCAGAGACTACACAAAGCTAGAATGGCCCACGTCATCCACGCATAGGCAAAAGTAGAGACACAAAAGGCCAGAGAGATAGCATAGAGCCTTAGTAGGCTGATGAAAAGGGTTTGAGGCTAACGTAGAGGGTTTGAGGATGACACAGAGGGTTTCAGGCTAACATAGAGGTTAGTGGGGCCTACAGTGGATTCATAAGAACTGTTGAAAATTTGTCCATCTGTGGGTAAGCCAATTCACCTTGTTGTACTAGAAAATTACTGAATAATAGCATCCTCCCTTGCTACACTAGTTTTCCCACATTGGTTTTTCTAGGGAAATTAGTCCAAAATAACCTTTTCAATGTGTGCATATGTTTGTTTCTATATTACAGTGTGATATCTACAGTAGTATTTATTTTAATGTTTGTTGAAGTAATTTCCTGAATAACTTATGATGAAATAAGTAGGAAAAGTAAATGAGTTGCTACAGTGATAGAATTTTCACATGGTATCAGAACAAGTAATGAGAGATAGAAAGAGAAAATCAATTATGGGTCGAGATCGCGATGTATAGGCATCCAAATCAGGGGACTCTTGCAGATTTTCAGAAGATTGCACAATAGAGAGAGATTTTGATTTCTCTATGTTGGCTTCCAGGTTGGAAAAAGAAGTGGCGTGCATGACTAGTGCTGCATCATCATTAGTATAGTATATAGATAATGGAGCCTCATGGCATATGAAGGGAATCAAGAAATTTTTCTCAAAATATCGAGAATAGAAGATGAACTTTTAGATCATCATGGGGAACAAGGCAAAATGTACTCCAGTAGGCAAGGATACCATAGTTTTTCAAACAAAATTGGGAGAGCAGTTCTGTGCCACAAATGTACTACATGTACCAAGATTGGGCATGAACTTACTTTCTGTGTCACAACTACAAAGCAAGGTCTATGACATCTAATTTATCGAGGAAAAGGTATATGTCAAACACCTGAGTTGGAAAAATAAAGTGCAGATCGGGATCAAAAGTAATCGGTTATATAGACTACAACTAGACTCTCCAATGGCACTAATAGGCAGTCATGAGGACAAAGACCTAAACAAACTATGGCATAGAAGGATGGGTCACTTGCACCATGGAGCTCTGAGAATTCTTAGGAGCACTGTAACAGGAGTTACGGGTCTGAGTACAGAACAAGATGATGTATGCAGGGGATGCGCTCTAGGAAAGTATGCTAAGGAAACATTTCCTAGGAGCAACCACAGGGCTAAGAGTGTACTAGGATTGATACACTCAGATATCTGTGGACCTATATTCGTTAAAGTTCTCAGTGGTGCCAAGTATTTCCTTACCTTCATTGATGACCACTCAAGGAAAACCGGAAACCAAGGATGAGGTTTTCTATTGATTCAAAGAGTTTAAGGCTCTAGTGGAGAATCTGACAGGTAAGAAAATAAAATTCTTTCACTCAGATAATGGTCGAGAGTATGTCGATAAGGACTTCACACATTATTGTGCTAAGGAGGGCATTAGAAGAGAGCAGACAACTCCCTACAATCCGAAGCAGAATGGGGTGGCAGAAAGGAAAAACAGGACTATTGTAGAAGCAGCTAGGGCCATGATGTATGATCAGGATATGCAAAAATTCTTGTGGGCAGAAGCTTGAAACATAGTTGTCTATGTTCAGAACAGGACTCCTCATCAAGCATTGGGAAAGATTACTCGAGAGAAAGTCTTCACTAGGAAGACACCTGAAGTCAATCATTTTAGGATATTTGGGAGTTTGGCATATTATCACATACTTGAAGAAAAGAGGAAGAAGTTGGATCAGACTGCAGAAAAGGGGCATCTGGCAGGATATAGTGAGAATGTTAAGGCATACAGGATCTATCTTCCAGGGAGCATGAAGGTAGTAGTACACGATATTTAAAGTTCATGGAGGACGGAGCTTTTGGAAGATCTCGTGAAATGCCTTCCAAGGAGCAATCAAAAGAGGATTCGTTGGTCATGCCTCTTCAACCAATAGAAGTGAAGAATTCTTCCTCAATTCAAGAAGATTCTTAGAATTAGGAAGAGGAGCAAAAAAAAGAACCTATTGACAGAGGAAGAACAAGCAGAGAACTTCGTCAGATTCTGCGTGATGCAGAGAATTTCATCAGAGAGCTAAGGAATAGTAAAAGGGAGCAAAAACAACCAGAAAAGTATCAGGTGTTAGTAGCTCAAGATGGAGAGCCTGCCAGCTTCAAGGAGGAAACTCAGCATCAGGTTTGGTTAGATGCGATGGTGAAGGAGTATAAATCCATAATGGTAAATGATGTCTGGGAGGTGGTGTCAAGGCCTCAAAACAGATGTGTGGTAGGTTCGAGATGGATCTACAAGATCAAATACGCTGCGGATGACAGTGTTGAAAAATAAAAGGCCAGGTTTGTGGCTAAGGGGTATGCTCAAAAGGAAGGGATTGACTATGCAGAAACCTTCACCCTGGTAGCTAGGTATACATCTATTAGGACCGTGATATCTCTTGCAGCCCAGATGGGATGGGAGATCCATCAGATGGATTTGAAGACAATATTTATGAATGGGGTAATAGAAGAAGAAGTATACATTAGACAACCAGAGGGCTTTGAAACTCATGAGAAGAAGTCTCATGTATGCAGACTGAAGAAAGCCTTGTATGGGCTGAAGTAGGCACCAAGAGTGTGGTATGGTCAAATAGATGGCTACTTGCAAAAGATGGGGTTTGTCAAGAGTGACGCGGATCCGAATCTATACTATCTGGTCGTAGAGAGCGAGCCACTTATCTTAGTATTGTATGTGGATGATCTCTTCTTGACATGATCATCCAGAATCATTGAAGACTGCAAGAAGAATCTAGCCACAGAGTTTGATATGAAGGATCTAGGATGAATGCACTATTTCCTAGGGTTGGAAGTTTGGAAGCAAAAAGGAGAAATATTCCTTGAGCAAGGAAGGTATGCTACAAAAATCCTGAAAAGGTTTGGGATGGGAGACTGCACATCTATGGCTATGGCAATGATCACCAATTGGAAGAATATTGATGCAACAGAAGACAAGGATGTCGATCCCACCCTATACAAACAACTCATAGGGTCCTTGATGTATCTAGTCAATACTAGGCTAGATATTTGCTACGGTGTCAACACCCTCAGTCAGTTCATGGTGGAACCAATGAGGGCTCACTGGGAAGTAGCCAAGAACGTTCTCAGGTATTTACAGGGAACTATTGATTATGGGCTCTTGTACAACAAGGGTAAGGATATCAGGTTGAGTGGATTTACTGATGCAGATTGGGCAGGAAGTTCAGTGGATCAGAAAAGTACCTCTAGGTACTGATTCAACATTGGATTAGGAATGACCTCTTGGTGAAGTAGGAAATACAAGTCCATGGCTCTGAGCTCGTCTGAGGCAGAATATATGGCAGTAAGCACAACTTCGTGTGAGGCCATATGTCTTAGAAAACTGTTGGTAAATCTATTCAGAAGAAATATGGAGGCGACCAGGATCATGTGTGATAATCAGAGTTGCATCAAATTCTCTGAGAATCTAGTATTCCATGATAGGTCAAAGCATATTGATATCCGGTGTCACTTTGTCAAAGATTGTGTCCAGCGAGGAGCTATACAGTTGAGCTACACTCCTACAGGGGAACAAGTGGTAGATATCCTCACTAAGACCCTTGAAAAGTCAAAATTTGGCTACTTCAGGGTAAAGATGGGGATCGTAAAGAACCCCTTTTAAAAGTAGTGTGTTAGCAGCATGAATGAAGAGGGAGTTGTAGTGTAGATGCAGTGTTGGGAGAAAGGACCAACAACAACAAAGAAGCAAAGGGATTTGCAGTGCGGATGCAATGTTGGGAGAAAAGACCAGCAACAACACGGATGCAGAGGGAGATGTCGTATAGATGCAATAGTGGTAGTGGCAGAGACATGGGTAGCAGTACAGGAGGAAGAGATGCAAAGGATGTTGAGCAGGAAGGCCTAGCATTAGCACAGGTACCGATGTCAAATGATTAAAGTAATACTGAGTGAGGAGTATTGCTAGAGCACAGTCCTTGCTAAGAGGGAGTGTTGATTTGGCGTAGCATCGGATGTGATCTAGCCATGAAATTTGGTGGAGAGGTTGGGGCTCATGAGATCTCCAATACCCAGAAAGGGTTTGGGTAGATTCTAAACAAATCAGGAGATATTAAAATAGTTAATATTGTTAACGGATCCCTAAGTCTAAACTTAGGGAAAATAAAATATTAATGTATATTAATATGAATCTATGTTAGAATGGTCCAAAAGACATGGATCAAGCCAAATCTAATCTTATCCTTTGATCAAGGACATAATCTCGACTATTGAGATATCAATAGGAAAAGTATAAGAGGAGGCTTGAGGGGCACTTGGAGAAGACACTGAGGGAGACTAGTCAGTTCAATTTATGGAGCGGGGTTTGCTAAGAATTTGAACCAGTGGTCTAGAGAGCAGTCAAGAGGTAGCAAGTATGGAACAAAGAGATGGGAGATTAGCACAAAGGTAGAAGAGGCATACGCAGAGCCAGAGGAAGCCACGCAGACGCAACAGAGATTGCGCAGAGCCAGAAGGGCCTGCGTCATCCACGTAGAGGGTGCAGGAGTGACACTAAAGGACAGAGAGGTTGCGCAAAGACTTAGTAGGCTGACACAAATGGTTTCAAGCTGATGCAGACGGTTTTATGCTATCGCAAAGCGTTTCAGGCTGACGCAGAGGTCAGTGGGGCCTAAGCTGGATTCAAAAGAACTACTGAAAATTTTTCCATTTGTGGGTAAGCCAGTTTGGCACCTTGTTGTACTATAAAATTATTGAATAATAACATCCTCCCTTGCTGCACAGATTTTCCCACATTGGGTTTTTTCGAGGACACTAGTCCAAAATAACTGTGTCAATGTGTGCATATGTTTGTTTCTGTATTACAGTGTGATATCTGTAGCAGTATTTATCTTAATGTTTCTTGAAGTAATTTCATGAATAACTTATCATGAAATAAGTAGGAAAAGTAAATCAGTTGTTGCAGTGATAAAATTTTCACAACTTCCTAGTCTCACAGAAGGGGAGAACCCACAAGAACCTCTTTCTTCAGACCAATCTATTCCTGTTCATATAGATCAAAAATATCTACTCTTTGATTGGTACTCTAATATTGTCTAGTTTCTTAGGGATTTTCAATGTCCATCTGATCTTGACTTGAAGCGGTGTAAGCCCTAAAGCTTAAAGCATTAAAATACTGCATTATCAATGAAAATCTCTACTAGAAAGACACTCTTAATATCCTTCTTCTTTGTTTAAGTGAAAACGAAACAGAGGGATTTCTAGATCAGTTCCATGCAGGGTTTTATGGTGGACATTATGCCTGGAGAGCAACAACCTACAAATTTAAAGGCAGGTTTCTGCTGGCCCACACTTTTTAAAGAAGTTGGAGCAAGAGTGAGAAGTTGCATACCATGCCAATTATTTGCAGGGAAACATAAATTGTTACCACTTCCTTTGGTTCTAGTATTGGTTCGTGCTCCTTTTCTATAGTGGGGCACTGTCATGTGCATCAAAGTTCTTGCCATATACATTATTACTGTCAAACATGATTACTGGCATATCATCATTATAGAGCCATCCATTTGAGTGACACTGTCACATCAAGATCATTGACATACACATAGATCAAGTTATCACATATTGTTATCACTGAAAGATACTTTGCCAAATATCCTGCTATCATGAGGGTTTCCACAAGTGTCATATCGTTTCCATACAGAGATACTATGAGGGTTTCCTCAAGTATATATAACATCAGGAGCCATCGATTAAGATTTAATCTTGGTCATTGGAGTCCCAAGAGGAAGATATAAGAAGGGATCGATTCGTGTGAGGTTTTAGAGCATTCTCATCTTGACTTAATTAATTCTGATTAATTAACTAGTTTTCCTAAGTTTAGACTTAGAAAAAATTAAAAAATTGGTTAATAATCTAATTAAGTCATCTCTAGGTGGAATTTCCAGAAATGATTTATGGATTTTGGATATATCATGTATTCTAGCCTCTCCACCAAATTTCATGGCTAAAACACATCCAATGCTATAGAAACCAACACTAATTGTGTTCTCTCTAGTGCTGCACATCCTGTCACGACACCCTATCTTTGTACCACCTCTTGTCACGCTGTATAGGGGAAATTCATCCATAATCAAGTAATTAACACAGATGGATTTTAACTTCTACAGACACTTTTACCAAGTGGGTAGAGGCCACGATCTATCCAGGAGCAATATACCAACACCAAATACTGAAACCAGAAGCCAAGCATTTGGGAACAAGGAGCGTCAAACCATTAACACCTGTAAGTAGATATCACTCTAGCCCATCTCATCGTTATTAATTGATGGCATGTGTGCTGCCACCCTACCTTCAATACCAAGCATGTGAAGGTTGTGGGTAATCCGCCCTCCAACCCTTACAACACTCACCTTGCACATGGCTTAGATCACTACCAGGTCACACCCCGATCGGAGAAAAAAAGATTATTTCTTTCATTAATTTATAAATATATGTTTTTTTAATATTTATGGAAAAATTAATTATTAAATAAATTTTTAACTTTTAAATTTAAGACATTAATTTAATATTTTTATTTTCAATGAGATGTGTTATCATGTTGAGAGTTCAATTCATAGTAATTTTAACTCTAAAAATAAAAGTATTACTTTACAAAAACCTATGGTTTGTACGACGATATAAGCACATATGCTTTTACATATGTAGTGATATGTTGGTTTTCTTCATTATATAAACTAAGAATTGAGGCTTAATAATATATATCATACACACCAGTGTATTTAATATATTTTAAAGCTTTCATGCATATCATGATGTGGCACACCAATGCATATTGTTGATAGAATTTCTCTAGTGTTGTTAATTTTTAAATTACACATGGAAGCTCCAAAAACATGTCACATACTATTGTTCAGCATAGACATTCAGAAACCTTGGTGTGTACAAAACATGGTTCATTGATGTATATTACATATATTGGGGAAATTGATTCATACTATTGATATACGTACACCAACAAACAAAATTTCTATTAAAAATAGCGGAACTTTTTTGAAAGATAGCTTATATATATATATATATATATATATATATATATATATAGAGATATATATATATATATACATATATATATATATATACATATATATATATATATACATATATATATATATATATACATATATATATATATATATATATATATATATATATATATATATATATATATATATATATATATATATATATATATATTGTTGTCCTATAACATGAAATGCCTCCACAAAATCCTTCATTAAAGAGTGTTTTCCCTATATTATATGCAAGATCCACATGAAGGTCACTTTAAACTCACAAATATAATTATTTGTTATATTAAGGGAACTTAACAACTTGGTCATGAAAAACAATAAACTTGGTCTGTTTTTGACCCACAAAAGTAAAGTATCATGGTGCACTGCATCATTGTCACAAATATAGTAATGGATTTAACATTATAATGGGTGGACTTGGTTTTCAAATTTAGACATTGGTTGTCGTATATTGTGAAAATCAATGTGTGATATAAGTTGTAACTATTTATGTTTCACCTAGTAAGATTAACCATTCTCATCTTCATGTCCATTTATGGAGAAGGTCGATGCATGATAATGTGATACATATTTTAGAAAAGATAGTCAAGTTACTAATGCTTTTATGATTCCTCTATCAAAATCTAGGTCTGTAAAACATCAAGTTATACTTGGGTTTCAGGAAACTCCAATTTTCAAGGTTGTATACATAAGTAATTTCATCTCCTGAATTTCAGATGGATTGTGTTGACATATGGATTTCGAAAATAAAAGTATGCATATTCATAACACCTTTGGATATTTTGTAGGTATCAAGAGAATTGAGAATTGATTGTACAATGCTCTTAGTGGATCAATTAGATAGTTGGTTGGGCTTTTAGCTAGTCGGATAATTAGCGCGCAAAGAAGTCAACTATTGGGGAAAATGAAGGCAAAATCAGAGTGTTTTATATGCACACACATCATCTATGTGGACCTCACGTTTCTCATTTCAAGAGAGTTAGTTCCATTATATTGCTGTATAAGATGGTCTTGTGGTACGAAAAAAGAGGTGGTTGAGTATTTAGCCTAGTGCTTCGAATGTCAACAAGTAAAGACAAAACACCAGCATCCACTCGGACAGCTCCACCCATTACCCATTCTAGAGTAGAAGTGGGAGATCATTATGTTGGATTTTATTACTGGCCTACCTAATACCATGAGAAAAATGACTCCATAATGATGGTAGTAGACAAACTAAGTAAGTCTGCTCATTTCATTATGGTGAAATCCACCTTTAAGACAATTCAGATTGCTAATATAATTATGAAATAAATTTTAAGGTTGCATGGGATACCAAAGGTGGTAATTTTTGATAGAGATGTTATATTTACTTCTACATTTTGGAAGGCCTTGTTTTAGGGGATAGGTACTCAAGTACAGTTTAATGCTGCATACCACCCTCAAAATGATGGGCAGGCTAAACAGGTGAATCAAGTGATTGAGGATATGCTAAGAATGTATGTAATTCTATAACACCCTCCTCCCACATCTTCCTAAGAAATAGGCCAACCAGGGTAAACATGTGACGAAAGGCTACTATGATTGGATTCAACCTCCTATGTTACCTTCAGGAAGTGGAATTGACATAAACACAACATACAGACCTTCCACATCAACTAGAAGACTCCCATGAACCATCCCATCCACTCAGGTAGCTAGCCCGTGGATCCCACTAAGGTTTTAGACCACTTTACCTCTAGGCGCTCTCATGACAAGGCATGCCAGCATCGAGGGACTATTTTTCTCAGTGGTGTGCCAGTGTCCCCATAATTTCAGCCACTTTTTTAGGGCAATAGCCTAGGTCACTACCCAGAATTGAATGAAACATTCATAATAGAAAGATAACAAGGAAACAATGATGCAAATATAAATACTTAAACAAGCCCATAATCAAACCCCTACTAGCCATGACAGACATTTCATAAAAGATATCAAGAATATGTAATCTACAGGTGTAAATAGCATATTTAAGCATAGGTATCTCATACTTATCTGAGAATCGCTAAGGAGAATTGTACCCTTATATTATTTGTTGCATTATCATCTATTAGGTCATAGATACATTGTTCATTCATTTACAAGTAAAAACATGATGAGATTCATACATAGCCATTGTCATCAAACATATACACAACCAACACAATAGTAACATAAATACCAAGGAAATCACAACCATATTATCCACATATAAACCAGTATAATAATCATAGAATTAAAAGGATAAATAACCTCATATTGATGATGCAAAATGCAAACCCGGGATGGGACTAGCACATTGCACCCGACTATAGAATGGCTGAGCAAAATCTCTCTTCAGCCATTCACCCCCATGCCATATTCCAAGCATGGATGTGGCACTCAAACCAAAAGAACCAACCAGGGTATCTCAAGGCTAAACCACCTCACCCTCATCAATAGAAACTAGGCTTTACTGTAATCCATCCTGGATCACTACGCCAACATAATAAACATGTAGTAACAGGCTTTTCCATCATCTCCAACCTATTTCTAGGCCAAACAAGCATGGACACCACAAGATTTATCCACCTACACCGTGATGAATTTTCCTGTCTCTTAGTCTCAGGATTTACTGCAATCCACACTGGATCATTACATCCTAAACCGAGACCCGCTCTCCAAGATTTACTGTACATCCCAATATGGTATTACTAGGCTCAATAGAGAGAAATCCACCTCTTGGCTTTACCATATCTCTCTCCATTCATTGGAAATGATTCCTAGTCCCACTAAGGCAACACAATCCTGGTTTTATTGTAACCCATAGTCTCGCTCAGGTGTTACTAGGCCAATGGTTTTACCGCGATCCATAATCCGGTTCATGGACCACTATGCCCTGTGTTATATAATTCATATATCCACCTCACTTAGCTTCAAATCCATCCGGAAATCCATCTCAACGAAAACATGAGAACCTCATCACACCATGGCTATTCGGAAGTGGTAAGGCTAGGATGGAAACACTGTCACACCTGGAAAAACTCATGCCCTAACAAAAAAAGAACCACATGCAATACCATGCATGCCAAATAGCAAGGAAAATAAACATGCAAATCGATACTGGCAAAGAATATTGTTGTAGTTGCTTGATCCTGCTCTCCCTTGCTTGCTCCTTCCTTCCTCTTTCCTTCTTTAACTTTCTTTATCCAATGCCAAAATGCTCAAAGAAAACTCTAAGTTTCCAAGAGTGAGAGAGAGGGAGAAACAATAATGAGAGAGCTCCCAAACTAAAATAACAAAAGGTTACATACTGATCCTTAGAAGCCATTTTATCAAATAGTCCTTCATTTTATTCATTTTCCATTATTTTCCTTCATTTTCCTCCTCACATGCAACCTGTGACCTTTCACCTTCCTTTTATCCTAATTTCCATTACTTTCATAAATAAATGTGCCAACAATGTCATTTTCCTCTCCAAAGCCTTATCTGTTTCCTTTGCCATTTTCCTTAGCCATAATAAACCAAATGAACACCCACTAGGATGTCTTTCCCACCATTCAACTTGGAATAAGTGTCCCTTAAACCATGGTTATTATTTTTTAACTTTTATTACATGGAATTTTCATCAAGGCTGTTATAGAACCCTCCCCCTTTGGGGACACCATCCTTAGTGTTCAACCACACTTATAACTCAATAAAATCACTAAAAAACAAACATATTGCCCATGGAGCTTTATAACGTAACTCAATGTGGTATTTACAATGATCACCCTACTCACAAGCAAACCAACATGACAACATAACAATATGAAAATTATAAATATCATGACACCCATACCGCTTATTGGAGCTTTATAACATATCTCATTGTGGTATTTACATCCATATACATATGTACATATATAAAAAAATCACCCAAAAATATTTTCCAAAGCATATACCAAACATCATACCAAAACTGCTTTGCTTCAACTGGAAATCAACAAAGGATACATAGCCTACATCTAATATACCATCTCCCATGTAAATTCATAGAGCCCAAAGTGCTTCCATTGCACTTTAACCTACTCAATTCCTCGGTTTTGGAGCATGAGCACCTTTTTTTGCAATGTACAATGAGGCTCCGGCTGGAATTCTCCATCTGGTTCCACCTTCAATACAGGCCATTCAATCACATGATCAACATCTTTAAAATACTTCTAGTATTGAAACATGGAAAACATCATGGAATTTCATTTTCTGAGGTAGTGCAAGTTGATAAGATACTGACCTAATCCTGTAAATAATACTAAAGGGTATGCAAAATCGTGGTGCCAGCTTGTTACATGATCCAATCGCTAATGAGATCTTCTTTGGTTTGATGCAAAATTACACATGTTTCCCAATATGGAACTCCTTGAACAACCTATTTTGATCTGCATGAATCTTCTACCTATCTTGTGCTGCCTTTAGATTCTTATTTATAACTTGCATTTTTTGTTCCTTGTCTGCCAACATGTCTGTTCCAATCAACACCCATTTAACTCGATAGATCCAACTGATGGGAGTATTGCAACTCCAACCATACAATGCCTCAAATAGATTCATCTTCAAATATTCATGATACCCATTGTTGTAAGCGAACTCTACTAGTGGAAGATACTCTTCGCACTTTTGCTGTTGATGCATCACATACATCCTCAAGATGTCCTCCAATATCCTTTTGACCCTCTCCATCTTTCCAGTTGTTTGCGCATGATAAGGTGTACTGAAGGCCAACTCTATGTCCAAACCTACAAACAACTCCTTCTAAAACTTGGAAGTGAATTTTGCATCCATGTCTCACACAATCTTCTTTGGAATTCTAACAATCTAGCCACATATATTATGAATACCTGTTCTACATCGCTAGCTAAGAATGTATACTTCACTGGAATGAAGTACACAACCTTTGTCAACATGTCCACCAAAATCATGATGGAATCATGCTATCTCACTTTCCTCGAAAAACTTGTGATAAAATCCAAGGAAATGACCTCCTATTTCCATTCTGGAATCGCAATCAATTGTAGCAGTCCACCTGAATGCTTACAATCTTCCTTACCACGCTAAAGTTCGAAACACCTAGCAACAAAATCTGTTACATCCTTCTTGAGATTTGACCAATAATATAATTTCTTCATTGCAATCAATGTCTTCTGGTAGACTGGGTGACCTAAGTATAGTTTCGCGTGAAACTCCCTTAAGATAATGTTCTTGATATCACTATTGTTTGGAACATATATCACATCCCTAAATCTAACCAATCCATTTGTTTTAAGGCAATAGTCCACATCTTGTGCACCTGCACCTGCACCTGTACTTCTAGTACTACCTATACATGTGCTCTGCTGCAAATTTTGCACAATCTCCATATACATGAGATCATATTGACCTACCTGCAAGATCCCATCATGTAAGTCTATCCCATAAGAGATTATAGACGCTAAGTGATTTACTTGTACCTACCTACTAAGATCATTTTCCACCCTATTCTCTTTTCCTTTGATGTACCTTATCTCGAAGTCAAACTCACTGATCGTGGCGAACCATCTAGCTTGCTAGGTGTTCAGATTTGGTTGGCCAAACAAATACCTTAGCCCAATGTGATTACTCATCAGCACAAACCTCTTGCCAAGAAGATAGTGCCTCCACATCTTCAATGCATGTATTATCACTACTAACTCAAGATCATGTGTTGGGTAAAACCTGCTCATGCCCATTTAGTTTTCATGACTCATAACATACCACCTGTCCATCCTGCATAAGGACTCCACCAAGTCCTCTTTTGCAAGAATATGTACATACTACAAACTCCTTATCTAGATCTTCAATTTGACACTGGTGCATGTGTCAACAACTGCTTAAGTTTCTCAAAACTTGACTCACACTCCTCTATCCATTCAAACTTCTTACCTTTCCTCTGCAACGATGTAATAGAACAAACAATATGTGAGATGTTCCAGATGAACCTCCTATAATAGCCTACCAATCCCATGAAGGATCTCACCTCATCCACATTCCTGGGAGCTACCCACTCCATGATGGTCCTTATCTTTTCTAGATCTATTGCAATGCCCTCCTTGGAAACAACATGTCCCAAGTAGTTTACCTCAATCTAAAAGAAACTGAACTTGTTGAGATTAGCACATAATTGATGCTCTCTCAATAACCTTAACACTGATGCTAAATTCTCAACATGTTATTCCTCATTTTTAGAATATACCAATATGTCATCAATGAACATAGTAACAAAGTTATCCAAATACAGACGCAACACATTATTCATCAAGCACATTAATGTAGCTAGAGAATTATTCAAACTGAATGGAACTACAACAAACTCATAATGCCCATACCTAGTCTGGAAATTTGTCTTGTAAATGTCCTCTTCCTTGATGCGTACCTAATGGTATCTTGATCTCAAGTCAATCTTCGAGAACACTGCTTCTCCCTTTAGCTGATCGAACTAGTCATCAATCCTCAGTAACAGCTACTTGTTCTTGATGGTCACTTTGTTCAACTTCCTATAGTCAATGCATAATTTGAGAGTACGATATTTCTTCTTTACAAACAACACTGATGCACCCCAAGGAGATACACTTGGCCTAATGTATCCCTTGTCCAACATTTCCTTCAACTACAACTACAAATCTACCAATTTAGGTGTTCTCATCTTGCAAGGTTTCTTTGATGGTGGAGCTACCCCTGGCACTGACTCAATAAAAAATTATACTTCCCGTGAGGTGGAAACTCTAAAATGAATTCAGGAAATACATCCTAAAATTGTTGTATAAATGGGTAACTTCTCAGAACATCTGCATCCTTGACTTCCTTACCCTTGTCACTAGAAATGTGCATTGTTAATAACATACACCCTTTTCTGCAACTATGTTTTTCCTACATAGTTGTCACCATCCTAATCGATGTGGATTTCTACTTTCCCTCTAAGACTCTTGGTGATCCAGGTGGATGTTGGTGGCCACCCACCTATCCCATTTGGACCCCCACAACTGTCTCTTTCAGCTTTTTCAGTTTCCTAAATTGTAGCACAGTTTACTATTTTTAGTAGTTTTTCGGGTCCTGAACTTCCGGAGCTGTTTTGAGGCCCTAAACGACGTTCTTTTGGGAATCTGGGGCAACATGGGTCCATGGACCCATGTTGCCTCCCAAAGTGGTAATACTCGGATAGATCTTTCTAACGAGCTATCATACGCGTCAAACGAAGATCGTATGCCAAAGTTACGACCACGGGAAATTGATGTACCAATTTACCCAAACAGGGCCTGCAATTTGTCGTTTCATCTTCTAGGGTTAAGTTTCGGGATGTGAAGGGTTTTCCATTGTTTCTCAACAATAAATAGGCCTTTGAGCCTCATTGTAACATAGTTTTAGAACAGTTCAGAGGCATGTAGCCGCACATCTCTTCTCGGAGATAAGCTACCATCGCCCTAGCTGGTTTCTTTCCATTTCTGTTTGTAAGCATATTTCAGTATTTTCCATTAATGAAATGAAGTATTATTTCCGCTGCATCTTTGTATTTATGGTTATCGCATCTCTGTATTTATGGTTATCTCTGTAATCTATTGCGTTCCTGTTTAAATCTGGATTAGTGGTATCAGAGCGGTCTGCTTTTTCTCTGTTTTTCTTTGCATGTCCCCAACGAGGTCGGGATATAAGGAGTTAGGGCTTGAACTGGCCGAACCTTTGCAAGGCCAGCCTTGCAAATCCCGACGGCCTCCCATGGAGGACGAGAAGAAAGACGAGGGGGTAGGAGATCCTATCAAAATTTTGCTCGAAGAAGCGCTCGAGCGGCAAAGGAACGCGATGATGGATAGCTTTGTGCAGATCCTTCAACGGCTACCCAGAGGTGACGCATCGGCTTCCAACAGCGACTCTGGAAACGCCACACCGTTTAAGGTACAAGTTAATTTTGAAATCCCCATCTTCTAGGGTCAAATAGACGCAGATGCCGTAGATAAATTGTTAAATCTACTAGATGGGTATTTTTCTGTTCACGAATTTTCAAGTCGGGAAAAGATTGTTTTTTCTCTTCTCAAAGCAGCCCCCCACGTCAAGGACTGGTGGGAAACCTACTGCGAGCAGAAGGATGAAAGTACAGGCTCACTATTTTCAGCCGCACCCACTTGGAATGACTTCCGGGATGCCATCAAGGAGCAGTACTAGCCTGTCGGAACCTATGAGGACAAATACATCAAATGGACCACACTGCGGCAGGGACGAGACCAAGATGTGTCGGAGTTCACAAACATTTTTCATACCCTTCACACACAGTTGGGTATCAAAGATTCTGAGCTGCATCTGGTACTCAAATACCGTGGCTGCCTACAGAAGTACAGCCAGGAAGAGATGGTGTTCTTGAACATCTCCTCACTTGGCACAGCATACCGATACGCTGTCAAAATCGAGCAAAAGTTCAAACAGAAGAAGCGAGACTTTAGATCTGCAAATTCGAAGCCCAAAGGACAAATCCAAAGCGGGGTGACCCAAGACAACCCATCGAAGCTGCAAGAAAAGAAGAACACCACGAAGCTTAAGAAGGACACAGGAAAGTGGTGTGAGTTCCACAAGAGTTCCACTCATAACACAAGTGAGTGTCGGACCAAGCAGTCACTGGTGGCTGAGTTGAAGGCTTCCGAATCAGATGCATGTTCCGACCCTAAGCCAGAACCCGACAAGGGGAATTGCAAAGGGAAGCAGATCATTGATGCGGATCCCAGCGCCACTGTTGCCACTGCCAAGATCCAGAAAGATGAGCCCGAAAATCCAGAGGAAGGGGAGCGTCTTTTCCACTCACAGATGTGGGTGAAGGGTTCGCTGCTACAATTCATTGTCGACAGTGGCAGCCAAAAGAACCTTGTTTCAGCAGAGGTCGTGAAGCAGTTGGGCCTACCGACTACACCACACCCACAGTCGTATAGTATCGGGTGGCTTCATGAAGGACGAGATCTCAAAGTTCGCCAGCAGTGCCGCCTTCCCTACAGCATCAAGCCCTTCACAGACGAGGTATTATGTGATGTTACACCTCTGGATGTTTGTGATGTATTATTAGGCCAACCATACTTATGGAGGCGACATGTTGTGTATGAGTCCAAGCCTCGTGCTGTCATTATTTCTTTGAATAATTCATTATACAGGATACCAGAGGTAGCCCCACCTACCACCACATCTTTGATCACTACCAAGAAAGGCAGCAAGCTCATATCACAGACCAGGAAATTCATCTGTCTGGTCCACTCCCAAAGTAAGGGGAAGATTGTTGCTACATCCATGACCCTTGCAAAGGGTTCCTCTACGCAGCAGCAGCAACAAAGGAATACGGCCATGACAGAACACAGGAACAACTTCTCACGCACAGGGGTACCACACAAGTTTCAGGTGGGCAACAAAGTCTGGTTGCATCGACAGAAAGAATGCCTTACCAGAACCCATCAGAAGCTTAGACCACTACGACATGGTCCTCAGAGCAGTACCAAGGCTATGGGGAACAATGCTTTGGAGCACATCATTCCTCCATTCCTTTGCCTGCACCAAGTGTTCAATATGGACCATCGTCGACCATGCTTCCCACCATTACTGGACACATCAGAGGTTGCAGGACAAGTTCAGCAGATGGAGGAACTCAACGCAATGGGGACCATTGCTTCCTAAGGGGGGAGGAATGATCCAGGTGGATGTTGGTGGCCACCCACCTATCCCATTTGGACCCCCACAACTGTCTCTTTCAGCTTTTTCAGTTTCCTAAATTGTAGCACAGTTTACTATTTTTAGCAGTTTTTCGGGTCTTGAACTTCCGGAGCCGTTTTGAGGCCCTAAATGACTTTTTTTTTGGAATCTAGGGCAACATGGGTCCATGGACCCATGTTGCCTCCCAAAGTGGTAGTACTCGGATAGATCTTTCTAACGAGCTATCGTACGCGTCAAACGAAGATCGTATGCCAAAGTTACGACCCCGGGAAATTGATGTACCAATTTACCCAAACGGGGCCCACAATTTGGCGTTTCATCTTCTAGGGTTAAGTTTCGGGATGTGAAGGGTTTTCCATTGTTTCTCAACAATAAATAGGCCTTTGAGCCTCATTGTAACACAATTTAGAACAGTTCAGAGGCATGTAGCCGCACATCTCTTCTCAGAGATAAGCTACCATCGCCCTAGCTGGTTTCTTTCCATTTCTGTTTGTAAGCATATTTCAGTATTTTCCATTAATGAAATGAAGTATTATTTCCGCTGCATCTCTGTATTTATGGTTATCGCATCTCTGTATTTATGGCTATCTCTGTAATCTATTGCGTTCCTGTTTAAATCCGGATCACTTGGTTCCCAATTGTCATCCACACACTTAAGGGCTTTGTCATGACAATCCACCTTGGTCCTATGAAGGTACAATCAATCCATGCGCAACAACATATTGTATGATCCCAACGGTGATACATTCAAATGTGTTGTGATATGCATACCATTCAAATCAAACGCATAATCTCTTACCCAATGATGAACTCACTTCTTTGTACATGTGGCCAACTGCACTAACTAAGATTCTACATGAAATTCCTTACTCAAACCAAATTTATCCACCAAGTAAGGGTTGACATAACTATAATTAGATCTAGGGTCAATCAAAATAGAAATAACTTGATCACAAATCTTAAAATCCATCTCAATGATAAATGCCTCATGGTCTGTCTGTTTGTTATCCAATGTTGCATAAACACGAGGAATGCTCTCACCAACATCCCAAATAGTATGTGCCTCGTATGCACTATATATCTTAGGCATACCACCCTGATTCTTTGGACAATCTCTCTTAAGGTGATCCTCAGTACATGTCCAACACTCCAACCATCTAGTACCCTCACCTCTATGTTGTTGTTGACACCCATGTCCATGTCTACTTGCATTGAACCTCTTTTGTGGTGGCACATTTTCTTTCTCATCTGCATTCTGAGGCCTTGCTCTTTTCGGCTACCATTTAATTTTATCTTTGTCTTTTTCTTTCCATCCTTTCTATGATTCATTCTTACACTTTGACAGTTCATAGCAATGCTTCATTTTCCTAATGACTTCCTCAAGTGACCAAGGATCATCATACTCAATCCGAACTCTAAATTCTAATAACAATCCACTGAAAAATAGTTGAACTTTAGCCTTCTCATATTCAAGATACAGTACATACCTCAATTGCTACAAGAACTTAGTCGTGTACTCTTCATTTGTCATGGATCCCATTTTTATCTCATATAATTCTTTGGCCTTAATCTTGTACTACCTTTCTCACAAGTACTTCTTCCTGAAAATACACTTGAACTTGCACCATGTCAAGTCATCTATCCTAATGTCTCTAACCCGCTTCACGTCTTCCCACCAGATGTTTGCTTTACGTCTCACACTGAAGATAACTATTATGGCCTTCATATTATCTGTGTACTCATGCAACTCAAAGAACTTGTTCATGCCAAGTATGCAAGCATCTAGATCTTTTGGTTTCTTCAAGTATCCATCAATAGTAGGTGTCTTTTCTTTCTTAAACTCATTTGGTAAGTATCCCATATAACTCCTCCTATAAGGATGATAACAATGACAATCATGATGTCTATCAGGACTAGAACTAGAATAGTACCTGTATCCATCACTTCTTCTATCCGAAGTGTCTAACAACGTATCATCTCTAATAGTGACATCTCTATCTAGAATGTGACCACCATGAGACCAACTTCCATATGCCCCATTAGTTTTTTCCTCTTGACCATGGCCAATTCGAAGTGGCCCTTGTCACTACAATTCTGACAACTTTGAAGGAGTATAACATTAACCTCTCCTTGTTTCTCTTGTGCCTGTATGATCATGTCATTGTCTGCCTAACAACTGCTTATTTTTTCCTTCAAGCTTCTCAATGTGTCTGCCAAAGTAGAAGAGTGCTCAACACCATGTTGCTCATCTTATGCATAGGAAGAGACTTTGTATTCTACCATCTTGCTAGTCATTTTGATCTCTTTCCTGCAAGGCATACAAATAACATTTTTTTTTTGTAAAATAAATATATACATGTAAAAATAAAATTATTTATATATATAAATATAAAAGTGAAAATTAAATTAAAATTTTAAATTTTATTTTCATTTAAATAAATAATTAGAAAAAACTATATATAAACACAATATAGTAGAATCCTAAATTTAAATTTAGAAAACTAAAATTTATTCCAAATAAATTAATAAAAAAATTAATATAAAAAAAAATGAATTAATATTTGTTTGTTTTATTAAGTTGTGTTGTTTTTTTTCAATTAATATTTTTAAACTATTATATGTTTATCTCTTTTTTTGTGTAAGGTTTGTAGGACTACATCTTCATCATGTCCATCTTCTCACTCCGATCGAGGGGGGTAGCACAATATTTGAACCCAAGGCTTCGGGGTATCACAAGATTTGAACCCAAGGCTTCTTGTTCGGTGAGACTTCATTTCCACGGCCATTGCCAATTGAGCTACCCCAAGCAGACTATATTTTTATCTTTTTAAAATATGTGCTTTAATTATTATTTCTTCCCTTCTATATTTTAAATTATGCTTTAGATTTTGAATGGTTTTATTTTTTATTTTTTAAATTATGTAATTTATATTATTTAATTCATTAAAAAAATTGTTCATTTTTTAAATTTTATTTAAAAGATAAATGGCTTGATGTAAATTTAAAAGAGAAAATAAAAGAAAGTGGGTTATTATTTGGTTATTCTTAAATTATTAATAGATTTTTTTATGAAAAAAATAAACTAAAAAGGTTTTTTTTTTTGTAAGCTAAGTAGGACACTTTCATTCATTTTCAGCAAAATCAGGTTACAACCATATTCAAGGAGTTCAGCGGCCTTAACCTGACCATTGCAAAACTAGGTCTATTGGCCACTGAACAACATTGTAAGCCATCTAGAAACAATATAGTTTTAGTTTGTCTAACAGTTCCTTATAAGACTAAAAGTCTTGAAACCATCTACAAGCTAAATAGTTGTAACATAAAAGTGTAACCAACATATTTACCATAGCAAATTAAACAAAATTGAAATCAAACAGAGTCAAGCATATTTTTGTTCATCAGAGGAATCCACTCGAGTTACATCCTTTGCACTTGAACCTGGTAATTCAAACTGAGGAAGACACATAATGTGTTTGTCAATGTGACTGAGATGAATGCTACGTTACTAAATTTGGAACTAGATAAGTAGAAACTCCTTTTGGATTTCCTGAAATCTAGGATCACACTTAAAGAATCCAGTTGGAGGGTTCATTATACCCTTGGCCACAATAGTTTTCATCAACCAATAAAGGTGAGTGGTATGCTTGTATTGAGAGGTGTGACCTCTAGAATGACCAGGGTTTGGACCAGGTCTCTCCAATCTTCCAATTGAAACTTAGCTTATGCACATATCTGAGAGAACAACTACCATCTTAGAGATCAAGAAGGTATTACAGAAAAGTAATTTGATCAATCAATTAGAAATTAAGTTTCAAACCCTGGATATTTCTGTCAAGAGATTTCATTCAAAATTTAATATTTTAAATCAGAAAGGGTTGCCAGGATTAGTAGGCTTGAATGATAAATTGATTAGATTAGATGATTATTGTAAAGGATTATATACTGTGGTAGTAGACAGAACCAAATTTGCAGGGGTTAAAGGATAGATAACAGGGAAGGCTTTCCTATAAGCCTTGGAGTATGATTTAACCATCTTACGTGAAATTAAACATTTGTTTCTCACCAAGCCTAATTTAGAGAGATACACAAAGGTGGACGAAAATTTTGGAAAGATGGTAAATGTATAAATCCCAAGTGAACAAATATGGGATCAGTTGTGTGAAACAATTGAGTAATTTTCTGATTTTTTACAGCAGAACAACTCATCAATTTTTTCAGGCCAGATCATCATCAGATCCCTAAAGGATAAAGCCACCTCTTCAACATTTTTTTCTGTTCCTATTATATTTTTCTATTTTTGTAATTTTGTACTATTTTGGTATTCTATTCCAAACATATTGTAAATCTTTTGTAAAATTTTTGTATAAATAAATCCTCCTTTAAGTTATTAAGGGTTGAACCCTTGAACAAGTTATCAAGCATATTTGTACTAAGCTGGAGCATTTTTGAAATAATAAAAGACATTGAATTTACCTCATATGGTCTATCTCTCAATCATTTGTATTTCATCTTGTCTATTCATTATGTTTTCTTCATATAAACTAAGTCTTTTGCAGTTATCAGATTTAAAATTTAATTGAGTTTCAATTTCATTTTGAATCCTCTGTGAAGTTGTAATTTAAATAAAAGAATAGTTTATAAAACTATTTGTTATTGTAAATTCCTCTTTGAATATAAATTACATTAGATCTTTGTAATAATTTGATTATATTATGTTGATTAAGAAATCACTATTTTCTTAATTTCTTCTTGTAAATGGTTAAATATTCAATTTAAATGTCAAATCAACTATACCTATCCATACTCTACTTCTCTTTCACATTAAAATCAAACTAACCATGTGAAAATAAAGAACAACCTTTTATTTTACTTAAGAATCTATCTATGTTTAAAGCACCTGTTTATAAAAATAGTTCACTGGTCATCCAATCACTCAAAACAAAAATAAGATTATAGATGCTTTGGCATAACTAATTGACCTTAGGTTATCTCAAAGGACAGCATCAGATTGGCACCGTTTCCAGGGAGCGAAGGATTGAAAGTTAAATTTTCCTTGGGGCAACGATTTTCCCTTTTCCTTTAAGGTGAATAAAGGATAGGATATAGGTCAAAATATTTCAACTAGCGATTCCATTGGTGTAAGTTGGCTCCTTTTTGTTAGCCCCCTAATTTGCTCTCTTTTGACCATTTTTCCCTGCCTAAATTATAGCCATTTACCGTTGTTTTACCTGTCTTATACACCCTCATCTTGCACTAGTCCAAGAACGATGACATATTTCGCATGAACTTTATATTCCATATTTTAAACTTAACTTAGCATTAATTAATTATTTATTACATGATTTCTTGCTTATAATCACTTTTGTAACTTATGGATATCTCCAATGTTTGTTTGGTAGTCAAGTGCTTACCATGACCACTGATCCCAGTGTAGGATCGGATCTTGGACCGATGTCAGCACAACAAATCTTTACAGCATATCTGGACCTCCTTGATCACTGCCTCATTTTGCACAGCTTTGGCCATGACAACAAGATAGATCTGAAGAAGTCGATCAAAGGTAGCTGAGATCATATTTATGAAGAATGAACAGTTGGAGATTGGCTACGGACAGTTTTGTTGAACTGCCTAATTTTGAAGGCCGAGAAGCTAAATTCTACATATTGGTTATGTAATTGGTTAAACTATCTTTTTGGCCTTCAGCCAAAGATCTATATAACGAAGAATGTAAATAGGACGAGATATTTTTTTTTTATAATAGTTCGTATAGAACAAAGATATAACCAGGGAGGCGCTAATAGGCTTGTATTTTGTTATCACCCAAATCTGGGCTGGACTATATATTCACGCATGTATTTTCCTCTATGAATTAATAAGAAGGGAGCTCCCCCTCATGTTTCATAAATCATATTTCTGTGTTTGAAAGCTGACAAATTGATAAAATACTGAGCAATGTTCCTATTTGAAAGGGAAACACGTTAGTTGGCTAGGGCCCAGCCAACCCGGCACGTACCCTATTTTCTATTTCTTGTGATTTATGTTTATACTATCAAGTGTGATTTAATTTACAACACATGTATTCCTGTTGAGTGAAAGCAGATCCGCAACGTGAATTAATTAAAATTCATTTTTTCCATCTAATTCTGGATTGGTTTCCTCGCCTTGTCCAAGTAGGAGAAATAAATCTGCACTAGTGCACGTTGGTGTGCTATTCATTTTCTCTAGTTTTGTTTGATTTGGTTTTCCCTGCATGGTCCAAGAAGGAGAAATAAACCTGCACTAGTGCACGTTGGTGTGCTATTCATTTTCTACAATTTTGTTTGATTTGGTTTTCCCCGCCTAGTCCAAGTAGGAGAAATGAACCTGCACCAGTGCACGTTGGTGTGATGCAGCAAGCCTTTTTAGTTTACTTCCAGTAGTTTCCTTTCTTTCATTAATACTTCATGACAAGATAAATTATATGGATTGTTTCTATGTTTCTGCACTATGTTAAAATCAAAAACATTCATTTTTATGTGTGAAATTGGATTTCACATTATAATAACATTTGCAGTAACTGAGAACTTATTTCAAGAATTAAATGCCAAGTGCAAGAAGCTCTAATCTGGTGCAAGAACTAGTTTCTTTCCATGGGATCTGACTGCTCTAAACCTAAAAAAGTTTAAGCCCTTGCAGGAAGCAAAACGCTTTTAGCACAAACACCATTTATACCCTCTGCATAAAATCTTTGTTCTTGCACTAGTGCAAGCAAACTGCGATAGTGCAAGACAGATTAGTGAAAGAAGGAAATCTTTACATAAGCAGGTTTGAAGGGCCCATATGATGAGACTGCTAAAGTGTCTCTACTAAAGAAAACACGCACTCAGTAGTTAATCAATAGTTAGCTAGAGTGATTGCCCCTTTATTTCTAAATCTCTTTTGCGAATGCATTCTTCCTTGTTCTAGTCTTAGATTATTTTCATGGTTCAAGTTAATGGCAGAAGTGTCCTCAGACACGTAATTTTATTAATAAAAAAAAAATTACATATTTTATTTTGCAAGAGTTTACACCCAAACAACCAAACAGTCTTGTAACGTGCTATTTATAAGCTCAATGTCCTAACTACCTCTAATTATGGATCACTTATTAAATAACAAGTGTCCATTTACAATAAATGCTATTCAAAACAACTATCTAACTAATCTCCTAAAACAGAGCCTAAGACACGACACATTTGGAGAGTCATATCTTGTTACAACAATATACTAATTCTAAATGTCTCCATTAAATAATTAAACATTCTAGAATAATAATTATTAATTTAATATCTTAAATTAATAATTATTTTATTCTAACTTTATAACCTATGATAATATTTTATTTTTGGATCATCTAACGTTCCCCCCTATGGTCCAAAGATACATTACAACAGATACTAAGTTCATCCATAAACTTAGTAAATTTTATTCTACCAAATGGTTTTGTGAAAATGTGATAGATCTGATCTTCAGAAGGACAATAAACTGGCTTGAGGACATCTTTGGCAATGAGAGATCTGATGTGATGATACTTAATGTCCACATGCTTTGTCTTTGAATGAAAAACTGGGTTCTTGGCAAGTTTGATGGCTGACTGGATGTCAATGAATAATGATGTAGCTTCTGTCTGAGAAATGCCCAAGTCCTGCAAAATTCTATGCAACCAAACAATTTCACATGTTGCTTCCCATGCTGAAATGTACTCTGCTTCTACTGAAGAAGTGTCCACCGTAGCTTGTTTCTTACAACTCCAAGATACTGTTGTTGACCCCATGTTCATTAAATAACCTGATGTTGATGCTCGATCATCAATACTTCCAGCAAAGTCAGCATCAGAATATCCACCAAGTACAAAGTTTTTAGTCTTTGTGTAAAGAAGACCAAAATATTTTGTTCCTTGGATATATTGAAGAACTCTTTTGGCTGCATTCCAGTGGTTGTCTCGTGGCTCCTGCATAAAACGTGAAATAATAATAACTGCATAAGATAGATCAGGGCAAGTATTTGTCAAATAAATTAAGTCGCCAATCCACTGTTTGTAAGTAGTACTATCCACCTTTCCCCCCTTCAAATTTTGAAAGTTTCAAGTTTTGCTCCATGGGGGTAAGAACGGGCTTGCAATCTTGCATGCCACATTGTTGAAGAACCTCTGCTGCATACTTACTCTGAGAAATGAAAATATGATGTGGATGTTGGAATACTTCAACTCCAAGATAGTAGTGAAGTAATCTGAAATCTATCATCTTAAAACTTGCATGTAACTCCTTTTTCACTTGTGCAATATGATCATCATGGTTTCCAGTAATGATCAAATCATCTACATACATAACAAGAATTACCAGATATTTTCCCTGTTGTCACACATACAATGTATCATCAGATTCACTTTGTTGAAAACCAACTTTCTTAAGGCATTCATCCATCTTTTCATACCAATCTCGGGGAGCTTGTTTTAAAACATATAAAGCCTTAATCAATTTGCAAACTTTATGTTCTTGCCCTTAAATTTCAAAACCTAGTGGTTATGTCATATACACTTCTTCCTATAAATCCCCATTTAGAAAATCACTTTTCACATCCATTTGATGAACTTTCCATCCTTTTTGAGCGGCCAATGCAAGGGTTAATCGGATGGTGTTCCATTTAGCTGTAGGAGCAAAATTTTCCTCATAATCAATGCCTTCCTACTGCGCAAAACCTTTTGTGAAAATGTGTTCTTTATACTTTTTGAGTGATCCCTTTCTTCTCATCAGAATAGCCAATCATTGTGCATTTTAAACTTCTTGAGTCAAGCTTAGTTCTTTTTTCTTTCGGAACTAAGGCATGACATATTGATCCAAAAACTCTAAGGTGTTTAACTCGAGGTTTGAAACCAAACCAAGCTTCATAAGGTGTGATTCCATCTAAAGAAGTAGTTGGAGATATGTTTCTTAAGTAGACAGTTGTATGTATTGCTTCTACCCAATATGTTGGACTTAACCTCTTAAAAGTTAACATGGATCTTGCCATTCCTAACAAGGTGCGATTCATTCTTTCAACTACTCCATTTTGTTGTGGAGTGTAAACATTAGTAAGATGTTGTCTTATGCCATTTTCACTGTAATAAATTTTGAATTCATTTGAAGTGAATTCTCCCCCATTATCCATCCTGAGAGTACCTATCTTTTCTTTGACTTCATTTTCAACAAGTTGGCAAAAAATTTTAAACTTATCAAATGCTTCTGACTTGTTCTTAAAGAAGTAAACCAAAGCCATTCTGCTAAAATCATCAATGAATAGTAAGAATATTTTCAACCACCAAAGGAAGTTTGCAGTGGTCCACAAACATCACTGTGAACTAGTTGTAGCTGCCTGTTTGCACGCCATGAAATTGTTGGAAAACTTTCTCGACTTTGTTTGCCATAAATGCAAGCTTCACATTTTGCATTGTCCATTTTGAAAGTGGGAAGTCCTTTAACCATTCCTTGTTTCTGCAATTGAGAAAGACTCTCAAAATTTCAATGTCCATATCTTACATACCATAGTCTTACAGGTGAAATACCTATAGTCACTGCCCCTGCAAAATCAGAATGCCTTGGAATAACTGTCCCTTTCATCCGTAACAGCTTTCCATCTTCATAACCTATCATGACAGTTTTCAAGCTCTATTTGTTTGAATTAATCTTGACTAAACCATCTTCCATAATCACCTGATGTCCTACTTGTCGAATCGTGACTAAAGATAGCAATTTTTTCTTAAAATTTGGTACATACCGTACATTGGAAATAATTTTTTCTCCAATTCCAGGGAGAAAAAATTTAACTGCTCCTTTTCCATGAGTATGTTTTGTATCGTCTGTAAGAAAAATGGAATTAAGTTGGCAATATTGAAAATTCCAAAAGAAATCACGTCGACAAGCCATGTGTTGAGTTGCCCCTAAATCCAAGATCCAAGCATCTTCATAATCACTTCTAAGATGGGATGAAAGTTGTGATGCTGGCGAGGAAGAAAAAACATATTTTGAGTTATCATCATCTTGATCATTTGAAAATTGCGCTGAATGCTGCTGAAACTTGGGAATTTAATTAAGAGAAGTTCGACAATCTTTAGCATAATGGCCAACTTTGTTACATCTTCGACACACAATTTGACTTAAGTCTCTTCCTCTTCCTGGAGATTGTCCTCTGCCTCTTCTTTGACTTCTATTTTGAGATTGTCATCTATCTTGATTATTATTTTCTTGTCCTTGAAAATTGCCTCTTCCTTGGTTGTTTCCTCTACCTTGAAAATTACTCCGTCATGAACTGTTGCCTCTATTAAAGTTGTTTCCTCTACTTTGGCTTCAACCTCGACTTTGTACATTATGTGTTTCCTGATTCTGATTGAAACTCCCTCTACCTCTACCTTGAGAATCGTTTACTGATGATTTATTAGTGCTGGCCTCTGTGAAAAGAACATCTTCACCAACTTTATTCTTCCTCCCAAAGGTTTTATCATGTTGGGTCAACATTTTATAGAGCTCATCAAACTTTAGTTTCTTTAATTTCCCAGTTAATTGTAGAGTCTTCAAAAAATGTGTGTAGGAAGAAGGAAGTCCAACAATTACAATTGTGACCATAAAGCTATCATCTATTGCTGGAAAACTAGCATTAATGATTTCTTGCCTAATATTCTTAAGTCTTGAGATATATTCAAGAACATCACCTCCTTCAATCAATTTTTGTTGCAACAATTTTAATTGTAGATAGACTTTATTTGATTCAGGCTGAGTATCAAAGAGGTCTTTAAAAGTTTTCAAAGCAGACCATGCATCTGTAGCATTTTCTATATGGACATACATTTCATCATTGACAGAAGATTTAATAAGAGCTAAGGCTTTGACATTCTTAACTTCCCATTTTTGCTAGTGTAGCTGCATCTGTGGGTTTATCCGGCTTAATATCACCATCACATATACCCTGCCATAATTCATTGTAAATGAGAGTGCTTTCCATGAGGCGACGCCATGTTTTATAGGATTTTGTACCTTCAATTTTGTCAAAATCAGAGAAAAATTAATTAACTTGGACATTGTAGTGTTGAAGCTTCGCACCAAGAATTAGAACAAAAAAGGTCAAGATGGGCAACACAACATGCAACACACCACGCAAAAAAAATGATCTATCGAGGCTTGGCCTTGACCCTTGTATAATTGTTGAAGCAGGAGAAAAATGACTGAGCTTTGCATTTGGCTCTAGTCAATTTCCCAAAAATTACAAAGTAACTTTCAAAAAATTTGACTTTTACAATGATGCCCTTGCAAAACTTGGTAAAAAAAGTTACCCCCCCAAAGTAAAATTACTTTGAGTTACACTTATCCCTTCAAAAAATTACAATTGAAATCCCCTTATTACTCCAAAATACAATATTCCTTATTTCTCCACAAAATTCACAAAATTACAAACAACGGAAAAAATCCTTATCACTCCATTAACATTACAAAATTAAAAAATATTTCTTATTTCTTTGCTTCTTCAAGCTTCAATTCAGTTATAAACTTTCAAATAAAAAACTCTTTAAGAGGTTGAATTTTTTTTTCAAGCTGTCCTCCACGCTGGCTACTAGCTAGCTTCTTGCTGGCTTAGGTTGGCTTCTACTGGCTTCTTGCTGGCAAGCTGGCTCATGGTGGCTTCTTGCTGGCAGGCTGGGTCACGTTGGTTGCTTTCACTGCAAGAAAAAACAAACTACAAAAAAATCACTGCAGATACCCAAATCACACTACAAACAACACTGGCATTAAGTTTTAGTAGCTGAAAGAATTCTTGATTTTGTATCTCAATTTAAATTTTATGATCTCCCAACCACAAAATTTTAACATTTCTCAAAAGATGAATCTATCCCCAGAAGATTCCGCCATTAAGAGCACAGAAGAGCACTCCAGAATAACAATTAATATGGTACGGGCTCAGTTTTTCTTTGAAAGGGCTATGACACTAAAATTCACTGAATCATGAATTTTCTTGCTAACATTTTGAATGACTCTGACAACATCCTTCAATAAGGTTTCAGGTGAACTGGGTCCATGGCATGTAGGAGAAGGCCACCTTCCATCAAGTTCGTATAATTTTCCATCGACACAAGTTAAACAAACAAAACACAGATCCACATTAACGCGTAGATTAGGAGCAACAGTATGACCTGCACTTGCTGCAACCAAAGCTCAAATCGAAGTTGAAATCCAAGGTGAGGAAAATTGATCGAAACAAATTGATTTAAGCACATCACCATTCTTCACTTCTAATGTGCATTCTGAAATTCCTGCAGTGGGTTTCTCGGCTCATTTGGCATGTACCAATATGCATCAATAACCTTGACATCAGATGTGATTACCAACGAGATTCCAACACAACATCACCAACGTAGACCTCCATATTAAAGCCAGTTGAGCGTTGTATAATTCTTTGTAAACATAATTGCAAAACTGTGTTGCATACGTGTTTTTTTCATGGTGGTTTCCCTCATACCAGATCTCTTGATTTGATAGGCTTATTTTTGTTGGGTTTGCCTATACTGAAAAAGAAGCAACTGCGTTCAGAAAATCAACTGCATCTGAAACAACTAGATGTTGATTGTCAGTGTTAATGAATTTTGACCAACAACGCTTTCATTATTACACTTTCTTCAATACTTTCAATATTACACTCAATAAAAAAAATACCATCCAAATTTGCATTAAATTCCAGCAAGGGCGTATGTTTCAGCATCAAAGAATTAACAAAATAAATTTGCAGATTAAAAATCTAAAATCAGTAAGAATATTTTTCTTTTTGAACACAAAACTGGACAATTTCATACCAATCATTCACTAATCAATTCAATGGAGTTTTCCAAAAAAATTTAGAACTAGAATCTTCTCCTCACATCCACTGCAGCATTACTGGAGCTTCGATACAACAATAATGGCAGAAGTGTCCTCAGACACGTAATTTTATTAATCAGAAAAAAATAATTACATATTTGATTTTGTAAGAGTTTACACCCGAAAAACCAAACAGACTTGCAATGAGCTATTTATAAGCTCAATGTCCTAAGTACCTCTAATTATGGATCACTTATTAAATAACAAGTGTCAATTTACAATAAATGCTATTCAAAACAACTAGCTAACTAATCTCCTAAAATAAAGCCCAAGATATGACACATTTGGAGAGTCATATCTTGTTACAACAATATACTAATTCTAAATGTCTCCATTAAATAATTAGACATTCTAGAATAATAATTATTAATTTAATATCTTAAATTAATAATTATTGTATTCCAACTTTATAACCTATGATAATATTTTATTTTTGGATCATCTAACACAAGTTGCATTTTTCTCTCTTTAGTTTGATTTTGCAATATTTCCTTTAAAGAAAGTAGGGATTGACATTAGAAATATTCATATCATCTCTAGCATTGCCTATGCTTTTTCTTTAAGTTTACGAATCCTCTGGGTTGACAATTTAGGTGTTGAGGAGTTTTCTTAAGTGTAATTCCTACACCCAACATTTTGGCGTCGTTGTCGGGGAGGCAATTTGATTTTGTAAGAATTTTTTGATTATACAATAGAGGTAATTTTTCCTTTATTTTTTCGCAGGAAAAACTTCTTTGAAGGAATTTTACTGGTGTTGATTGATTTCTGACAGCATTCTTTATTAGAAGTTGTTTGTTATTTTTCTTTCCTTTTTTGAAATGAATGCCTAGAAAAGGTAGGGGTTCAAAGCCCACTAAGGGCTGAAAGAATTCTGAAAACAATTCTCATATTGGGTCTCCTTCTATGAGCAGGAAGCCCAATCTAATTCAAACCCATCACGCAGGAACAATCCACCTGGATTCTGGTGACAACAGCTCAGGTGTGGTTCAGTCTGTTGGGAGCAAAAGGGAAACAATGGCAAACCATGAAGATCATGTGGAAGGGACTAGTGAAAACCAGGTAGGTGGGGAACAATCCACTTTTGTGTTTCCAATTGTGGACCCCGATACTGTGGCACAAACGAATAATATTCCACCATCAACTCTCCCTCATTTCCATGGTAAAGCTCACGAAGATCCTGACTCTTTTTTATTCGAGTTTTATATATTGTGTAGAAGTTATGATTATTCAACTGATGCTCAGAAGCTAAGATTATTTCCTGTTACTCTCAAGGACTCAGCTTTACGCTGGTTCCTGGTGTTAGGAGGAAACACTATAGCCTCTTGGGATCATATGAAGAGAGTGTTTTTATATAAATATCAAGAATATTGCAAAACTCGGGACATGCAAGATGAGATTTTTACAATCATACTAGATGATGATGAAACTCTTGAAGATTACCTAGAAATATTTCTGTATATTTTACAAAGGTTGAAACTTAAGCTTGATTCTAGTACTATTAGAACCTTGTTCTTAAGAGGACTTACTGATAATTCTAGAAATAATTTAAATCTGTTAGGACAAGGTGATATTTCTCATCAAACTTTCAAACAAATTTGTGAATTATGCAGGAAATTTTCAAGAAATCAGTATAGATCCAGTAGAGGAACTCAAAATAGAAATAGAAAAATCGAATCTACTGATGCTATGATTATTGGACTAGAAAATAAAATGGAAAACTTGAAAATTGATATAATCAATATTGTTACCAAAGAGTTGGACTCATTAAAGTTTCAATAAAAACTCATGAAGGAACAAGTGTCATTAAGTATTTTCTATCCTAAATGTAGAGAAAAAAATCCTCCTAAATAATGTCCTCTTAATTTGAAAGAAACTAATAAAGTGTGTTATTTGTGCAGAAGAACATATCATAGAAAAATGTCCCTCTATACTAGGACTTAAAGCTATATTTACAGGGGGACAGCCTGAAGCTGAATACTTGTATGCTATGGGAGCAAAAAGAAACTGGCCTCAGGTAGGTTCAAGTATGGCTCCTAAATTTTCTCCACACTATTCTGGTTATAATTCACATGCATATTCTTATCCTAACACTAATCAGAAGTGGCAATATGGAAACCAATATCAGCATGGGCAACCTTCCCAACCATGGCAATAAGGTTCGAGAGGGCCAACTCATTCTCCATATTTCTACCAGCCACCCATGCAGTCATATCCATCTACACATACACCTTATCCAATGCCTCAACCTCCGAGTCAATCTACTCCACCATTACCTTTACCTCCACCTTTTCAACCTCCTTAGTTGCCTACTCAACCTATACCCAATCCTAACAATAATAAAGCAGTGAAAATGATCTATGTCTCAAACCCACCTTTATTCGAGTACTAGTCTGTTCCAGTTGGAGTTCATGATATTCAATTAAGATCGATAAGGACTGTAACATCAGAAAATCAGAAGCAACCTAGAGTGATTGTTGAAGAGAAAGAAGAAGAGAAAAATCTTAATCATTCTTCGAAAGTTGTCACTAAGCAGCCCTTACCCTCTGAATCCTTGCCATCTTCTTCCAACCAGCCTCCCTTCCCAAAGTGGCTAGTAATGGAAAGAAGTGAGCCTATTTCTGAGACTAGCTTGGCATCGGAGCTTCAAAATCTTTTCATTAAAATACCTCTACTCCAAGCCATCAAATAGATCCCTATTTGTACCAAGATCATCAAGGAAATCTATCTCAAGAAACCTGGGAGGAAGAGATTGGAACCCCAAACCATTCAATTTGTTGGTAGGGTAGCAGAGTTGATGACAAAAAGTGTGTCTATGGAAAAATATATTGATCCCAGAAACCCTGTTGTCTCAGTTCAAATTGGTAATGTCCTTGTCTCTAATGTTCTTATAGACCTGGGAGCAGCCATTAATGTCATGACTAAGAAAACCATGGATCAACTTTAGTTATCTCATCTTCGCCCTACTCCCACTATGCTTGAATTAGCAGATAGATCTAAAATTAAGCCAAAAGGAGTATTGGATGATGTGATCATCTCATTATATTCTTGGGAATATCCTATTGATTTCATTGTGCTTTAGCAAAAGAACCCAGTAGGAGGACATCCCTTGATCTTGAGTTGACCATGGCATGCTACAGCCAATGCATATATTGGATGTCACTCTAGTGATATGTATATTTCACATGGAGATTCTAGGAAGAAAGTTACCTTATACCCCCTTGCTAGATCCATTCAGGACCTTCGAGATACTTTATGGTTGGATCATAGTAGTGATGAGGAGATTTAGCCCATTTCCTTTATCCATCAGCACACTGGGTCTTCATAAGAAGATGAGATTCAAGATTTCCTAAATAATCTAGACACTATGCCTAATTTTGAGCTATTGAGCTAGATTTTCAGCCTATATTTTCAAGATAACCATGATTCTCATTCTTCTATACCACTGCATTTGACCACCCCCTTGAGTACTCTTGAGCCTAATACTACTCTTGTTGAGATTAGCCCTAGTAAATCCTTGTATATTAGTTCAGATTTGGACTCATCTCAGCGAGAGAAGCTTGTGAATTTGTTGCAAAACCATCTTAGTGCCTTTGCATGGGCTATGAAGATATGAAGGGAATTCACCCTGAAACTTGTACACATCGTATCTATATTCAAGAAGGAGCTTGACTTGTTTGACAACCCCAGAGGCGAATGAATCCATCTCTAAGAGATATTATGAAGGAAGAGGTACAGAAACGGTTGGATGTTGGTTTTATCTATCCGATTTCCGATAGTTAGTGGGTCTCTCCATTAGTGCTAGTACCTAATAAATATGGAAGATGGCGTATTTGTATTGATTATTGAGAATTAAACAAAGCGACTCTCAAAGATTACTTGCCTCTCCTTTTCATTGACCAGGTCTTTGATACCCTTGCAAGAAAGAAATATTTTTCCTTTTTGGATGGCTTCAGTGGTTATAACCAAATACAGATTGCACCCAAAGATTAGGATAAAACTAATTTTACATGTCCATGGGGTACATTTGCTTATAGAGTTCTCCCCTTTGGTTTATGTAATTCCCTGGCTATCTTTCAAAGGGCAATCCTGGAATTTGTAGAAATTTATATGGATGAATTTTCTGTGTTCAGTGATTCTTTTGAGGACGCTCTCAGAAATCTGGAAAAAGTACTTCTTCGTTGTCAGGAAGCCCATCTCTCCTTGAGTGACAAGAAATGTAGATTATTGTGCAAAGCGGGAGTGGTACTTGGCCATTTGATTTTTGGTAAAGGTATCTAGGTTGATCCAGCAAAGATCAAAATCATTCTGCATCTTCCTACACCCAAAACTCAAAGGGAAGTAAGAGATTTTCTAGGACATGTTGGTTACTATAGGAGATTCATTGAAATTTTTTCTAAGATAGCTGCTCCTCTTTTCTAACTTCTAGCTAAGGATAGTGAATTTTCTTGGACCACAGCTTGCCAACAGTGTTTTGAAACATTGAAGGAAAAGTTAGTACATGCACTAGTTTTAAGAGGTCCTAACTGGTCTCTTCCTTTTCATATTTCCTCTGATGCTTCAAATTTGGCTATTGGTGCAACTTTAGGACAAGAGGAAAATAAACAATCCTATGTTATTTATTATATTAGTAATAATTTTTCTTCCGCTAAAGTAAATTATACAGTTACAGAGAAAGAGTTTTTAGCTGTAATTTTTGCAATTAATAAGTTCAGGCACTATATTATAGGATATGAAGTATTTGTACATACTGATCATTCCGCGATTAAATATTTGATGAATAAACCATTAACTAGTGGTAGAGTGACTAGGTGGTTACTATTGTTGCAGGAATTTAATATTACTATTGTTGATCGACTGGGAAAATCTAATGTTGTAGAAGATTTTATTTCTAGATTAGATAATCCTAGTGAAATAACTCCTATTAATGATGAATTTCCGGATGAACATATTTTTGCTATGTCAAGAGATTCCCCATGGTTTGCTGACATTGCTAATTACTTGGTTACTGGGAAAACACCACCCCACTTGTCCGCTCATGAAAAGCGGAGTATTGTTCAGAAAAGTGTTGCATATTCCTGGATTCAAGGAGATCTCTTTTACACTGGTCTAGATCTGATTATCCGTAGGTGTGTAAGAGAGGAGGAAGTGTTTGATATATTGAAATCTGCTCATGATGAACCTTGTGGAGGCCACTTCACTGATAAGTGGACTGCATATAAAGTATTGTGTGCTGGCTACTTTTGGTCTTCCTTGTTTAAGGATGCTAAACAGTATGTCAAGCATTGTGATAGCTGTCAGCGAATGGACCAGGCTAATCAAACCAATGAAATGATTTTATGCCCCCAAGTTATGATTGAGCCATTTGAAAAATGGGCTATTGATTTTATGGGGCCAATAAATCCAACATCATTAAGTAAAAATCATATCTTGGTTTGTACAAATTTTGTTACAAAATGGGTAGAAGCTAAAGCTGTTTCTTTTGCTACAGAAAAGGTTGTTGTTGATTTTATTTTTACTAAAATCTTTACTAGATTTGGTGTGCCTAGAGAAATTATTTCTGAAAATGGTCCATAGTTTATTTCTAATCTAGTACAGGGTGTGATGGAGCAATATAAGATAAGGCACAGGAAATACACACTGTATCAGCCGCAAGCAAATGTCCAAGTGAAATCCATGAACAAAGTGATCAAGTCCATTCTTACAAAGACAGTCAATATGCATCAGAAGGAATAGGCTGAACAATTACCAGAGGCTTTGTGGGCATACAAAACCACTTGGAGAAATAGCACGGGACATACACCATATGAGCTGGTATATGGCAAACAGGTTCTGTTACTAATTGATTTCCATATCAAAACTTTCAGAACTGTAGTTTAGTTACGACTAGATCTCTCTGAGGCACAACAACAACGTCTTCTTCAATTAAATGAGTTTGATGAATTTCATAGGGATGTTGTTCAACAAAACATATTAATTCAGTAGCAACGTAAAAGGTGGCATGACAAGTCTATTTAGAAAAAGCAATTCCAACCAAGTGATTGGGTGCTCCTTTACGATTCTAGATTTAAAATCCTTAAAGGGAAATTCCAAACATGTTGGATGGGAGCTTATGAAGTGATCCAAGTATTTGAGAATGGAGCAGTAGAATTTAAAATTATTGAAGGACAAAATTCAGTATTCTTGGTAAATGGACACAGGTTAAAGAAGTATTTTCAGCCACCTACTAGGAAAGATTTTACACAATAAGTCCAATAGAAATTTGGGATGGTAGTGGTGAATGGTAATACCAACCTTTTGAAAACATGAATTCTCTTTCTTCTTAAAAAAAAAGGAATAAAATAATAAAAAATAAGAAAAGTAAAGAAAAAATATTTTCCTGTAATTATGAAATTCAGTTCATTGACATGATTGCAGAAGGATCAACCTAAAAACTAGCTTGCTGGCAGGAAGATCAAATATTTCTAATAAAAAATAAAATGTTGCATGATCTTTAGATATGCTAGCAACCACCAAGTAAAAGCAAGTTTAACAGAACCAACCTTTATACAGTTGGGGTAATTAGCATGGATATTTTTACTCAAGTAATGCTTAATTTTCGCTGCAATTATTTTTTCTTGCACCAGTGTAGGTAGACCTTCTAGAAAATTTTCTGCCTTTCTTCATATTCCACTTTCATAATATTCCCTCAGTTTTCTTCTTCGATCCCCAAATGATTAACCTTCCCACGTTCTTCTAAAAATTACCCTGTCTGATTCGAAGAAATCCCACTTTACCCTTGAAATTTTTTCCTATCCCACTTCTGTTTATTCCCTCTCTTGGTATTATTCCTAGAGTCCTTATAAAAAAATTCCTTCCCATTCTAAAAATTCCCTTCTTCCCACTTCTTTATTCCCTCATGAATTTATTGCAGGATCTCACACACAAGAACATAAAGATATGCTCTGAAGCATCAAGAAAGGGCGAAGAAAATTTTCAATATAAGTTGAGGAAGTCATGTGGAAATCCAACCTATATTATTTAAATTCTCTGTTTTTAGATATTATGCTTGCACTAGTGCAAGCTTGTTGTCCTATATGATAAAGCAAGCAGAATGGTACCAGCATAATAGTATAATTTAAGCGGTGCAAGCAAATGAGTGCAAGCATGCACCCCGGTCGCAACATAGTACAAGTTATTTTTTTTTATAGCATACGGCATAGGAAAGTGGTTATCCTGAAAATGTATATGAAGTCCTTTCACTTAGCCGATGAGTACTTATGCTATCATACTAACTAGGAGAAAACTATTTAAAGTACAAGGTGTTTTTTAAGTTAGAAATCATGATCTTTTTAATGAATCCTAAGTTCTTTTTTGAATTATGAAGGAATGTCGAAATATTTTAACTGTTGCTTGCACATAATTACCCCTCTCTGCCATAATCCTAAACATCCTTCACTCATAATTATTACCTCACCTAGCATTAAAACGTCACCACAAGTACCAATCCGGCCTGACCTCAAAGATGCCATGCACCTACGACGAATAAAGCGGTTATACGATGGAAAGGATGTTGGATAGTTGGATTGCTATATATAAGGACCGATTTACCTATTATTGCATGTAAAATTTCAGAACTCAACTGTTCATAGCCATTAAGCATTGATGCCGCAAGTTTGGAACGAACCCTCATCTCTCAGCAAAATAGAGCAGACTGCCGAGTATCGTAATAGTCTTGCACTATTGCGAGACTCGAGTTTTCTTCCACTCTTGCAGAAGTTTGACGGCCATGATAAAGAAGTGGCTTTACAGTTTGTAAGGCGTTTTAGAAACGGCCGAGTGAAAATTGGGCCTCTCAAATTTAAAGTTACAAAAGAATTCATAGCAACAGTGACAGGCTTGGAGAACATTGGTGAACAGTGGTTCAAGAATCGGAAGCCAGAAAGCAAGTGCTGGCAGCATTTTGTCATTGATAAGAAGACAGAGGTAGACTAAAAGGTAGGAGTTCCGTGCAGTGCCATGCTGGGATAGTGGAAAGATCTCCTTTTCATCTTACAAAAGTTTGTGAATTGCAAGGGAAGATACACTTGCACCTTGGTATATCATTTTAGAATGCTACAACATTTTGAAGCCGGTCGGCACGTCCGGTGGAGGATGAATTTACCTTATTTTCTACTTAAGAGCTTGTAGAAAATGGCTAAAAGTGTGCAGGATGGAAGGGCAGACCAGGTTGACACAAGGCTATATCACCACATCTTGATAAAAATTTTGGCCCTAAAATAGCTAGAGGTGAAAGGTATGACATGGGAGGTATTGTTAAAACAGTTGCACAAAGAGATAGCCACTGGAAAGGAGACAGAGGACCCCGCCAGCACAAGCAAGGGCTCGAGAAAAAATGAAAAGGGAAGTCCTTCTTGTACCAGTGCAAAAAGGAAATGATCTGAAAAAGTAGAAAAGGCCTCATCTTCAAATAAGAAGACAACTAGCACACCAGCTGAACAGACCCCTTCTACGCTTGAAAATGACAACCTGTTAGTCCTTGCAAACGTAGCAAAGTTTGTAGAGGTCGAAGACGATGCTCTGTTGGTAGATTTCATAAAAAAGACCTGGAAAAAGAGTAAAGTCTTTGATGTAGGCAAAGAATCACAGTCCCCACAGGGCGTGGAATACCCTCCTGCACCAGTACAAGAAGAAGCACCAGTGCAAGAAGAAGAACTAGAAGAAGAAGAAGCAGAATAATAAGAAGCATAAGAAGAAAAGACAGAAGGAAAAGAATCTGAAGAAGAAGAAGAAGGAGAATAATCTAAAGAAGAAGAAGCAGAAACCGAAAAAGAAGAGGCAGAACCCATAGAAAAAGAAGTATAAAACGAAGAAGCAGAAGATGAAGAACTAGAGGAGGAAGAACCAGAAGAAGAAGAACCAGAGGAGGAAGAACCAAAAGAAGAGGGACTAGAGGGAGAAGAGTTTCCTGATGTAACCATGGTGAATATGGAGGTCCTCGAGGAAGACACAGCTCTTGCCGAAACACAAAAGGAAAAAAATTTGGTAACTCCCGCTGCTCGGGTAGTTGAGTTAGAGCTTCAAGTGTAGAATTTAGAGCAGCTTGTAGCCAAAGCGCAAGAGGATAAAGAACAAAGCAGAGGAGAATTAACGACAAAGATCTAGAAAATGAAAAGAGAATTTAAAGTCAGGAAGTGCCGAGTTACGCAATGTTTTAGGTGACTTAAAAAGGTGACAAAGAAATTAAAGACCATTAGAAAGAAGAAGTCTGAAACATTCCAGGCTGATTATAGTATGCCAAAGTAGGATTGAGCCAGAACTCTCAAAGTTTTGAGGTTTTTTTGCAGAAGTAAAGAGTTGTGTGAGGACACACAATAGTTTAGGGATGGGAGGATTTTAGTCCCCTAATTTTCTCTCTTTTGACTATTTTTCCCTTCCTAAATTATAACCATTTACCATTGTTTTACCTCTCTTATACACCCTCATCTTGCACTAGTCCAAGAACGATGACATATTTCACATGAACTTTATATTTCATAATTTTAACTTAACTTAGCATTATATATTTATTTATTACATGATTTCTTGCTTATAATCACTTTTGTAACTTATCGATATCTCCAATGTTTATTTGGTAGTCAAGTTCTTACCATGGCTGCTGATCCTAATGCAGGATCGGATCTCACACTGGTGCCAACACAATGAATCTTTGCAGCAGATCTGGACCTCCTTGATCACCACATCGTTTTGAGCAGCTTCGGCCATGACAGAAAGATATATATGAAGGCAGTCGAGCTTCAGCGACTATAGCAAGGTCAATGAAAGGTAGTTGAGATTGGATTTATGAAGAACGAACAGCTGGAGATTGGCTACGGCCAATTTTGTTGTACTATCTAATTTTGAAGGTTGAAAATCTAAATTCTGCATATCGGTTATGTAATTGGTTAGACGATATTTTTTGCCTTCGACCAAAGATCTATATAACGAAGAATGTAAATAGAATGAGATAGTTTTTTTGATAAGAATTTGTATAGAACAAAGATATAAGCAGGGAGGCAGTAACAGGCTTGCATTTTGTTATCGCCCAAATTTGTGCTAGACTATGAATTCATGCATGCATTTGCCTCTATGAATTAATAAGAAGGGAGCTCTACCTCATGTTTCATAAATTGTATTTCTGTGTTTGAAAGCTGATGAATTGATAAAATACTGAGCAACATTCCTATTTGAAAGGGAAACGTGCGGGTTGGCTAGGGCCCAGCCAACCCAACACATTTACCCTATTTTCTGTTTCTTGTAATTTATGTTTATACTGTCAAGTGTGATTTAATTTACAACACATGTATTCCTGCTGAGTGAAAGTGGATCCGCAGCGTGAAGTAGTTAAAATTCATTTTTTGCATCTGATTTTGAATTGGTTTTCTCACCTAGTCCAAGCAGGAGAAATAAACTTGCACCAGTGCACATTGGTGTGCTATTCATTTTCTGCAGTTCTATTTGATTTGGTTTTCCCCACCTGGTCCAAGCATGAGAAATAAACCTGCACCAGTGCATGTTGGTGTGATATTCATTTTCTGCAGTTTTGTTTGATTTGGTTTTCCCCACCTGGTCCAAGTAGGAGAAATGAACTTGCACCAGTGCACGTTGGTGTGATGCAGCAAGCCTTTTTAGTTTACTTCCAACAGTTTCCTTGCTTTCATTAATACTTCATGACAAGATAAATTATATGGATTGTTTCTTTATTTCTGCACTCTGTTAAAATTATAAACATTCATTTTTATGCGTGCAATTAGATTTCACAGTATAATAACACTTGCAATAACTAAGCACTTATTTCAAGAATTAAATGTCAAGTGCAAGAAGCTCTAATCTAGTGCAAGAACTGTTTCATGCCACGGGATCTGAGTGCTTTGAACCTATAAAAGTTCAAGCCCTTGCAGGAAGCAAAATACTTTTAGCACAAACACCATTTATACCCTCTGCATAAAATCTCTGTTCCTGCACTAGTGCAAGCAAACTGCAATAGTTCAGGACAGATTAGTGCAAGAAGGAAATCTTTACATAAGCAGGTTTGAAGGGCCCCTATGATGAGACTAATAAAGTGTCTTTGCTAAAGAAAACACACACTCAGTAGTTAATAATAGCTAGCTAGAGTGTTTTCCCCTTGATTTCTAAATCTCTTTTGCAAATGCATTCTTCCTTGTTCCAGTCTTAGATTATTTTGATGGTTCAAGTTTCCTTTTTCTCTCTTAAGTTTGATTTTTCAATCTTTCCTTTAAACAAAGTAGCGATTAACATTAGAAATATTCATACCATCTCTGGCATTTCCTGTGCTTTGTCTCTAAGTTTACGAATCCCCTAGGGTTGACAATTTACGTGTTGAGGAGTTTTCTTAAGTGTAATTCCTACACCCAAAAATTTTAAGCATACTAGACCACATTCTAATTATGATATTGTTAACCCTCTACCAAATCCATAAGGACTTATTAGGGGAGCCTCTTCAAGGAGAAGACATAAAACCTCTTCTTCTTCTTTAGCTTTACACCTTGAAGACATATCATTTGTAGATCCTTTTTCTTTTGGGCCATCCAAACCTGATTGGACTGAACTACCTCCTATGGTTTCTGAACTCCATTCAAGAGGAGTAAATCTTCCATCAACCTTTTTAATACAATCACTTGAGTCATATCAAGTCCCATCCATTCCTATAAAATCACCTAAATCTAAGGAAGAATTGGGTTTACATTTACCTGAATTCAAACCTACAGACTTCATTTCTCCAACTCGTTATTTTTTTCCATCAACCTCTACTAATCTTGAAGAGAAATTTCCTGTCTATTCAAATCCCCTGTTTGATAATAAGGAAGACTTTCCATTAGGAGTTCTAAATTTGTTTATCAAAACCCCTTTGAAATCTTCAAGGAGGTCTCCTCCCTCTTTTTCTCCTCCACATACTAATACCCCTACCAACTCCTCTTCATCACCTTCATCTTCATCATCTTCCTCTTCCTCATCATCATCCACTCACTCACCCCATACTCCTCCTGCTAATAAGGCTTTTCGACCCATTGTGCAAGCAAGGTATGCTGCTCTAGTCCTCCCTGGAAACTTGGCAAATTTTCCTGATGGATATCTAAAGCATTTACCAAGATTTAATGGAGTAACAGGTCCCACAACATAGGATCATGTATCAGCTTTCCTAGATTTTGTTGATAGTACGAACGTAGAAGAGGAAGATGTTTATGAGATTATTTTTGCAATCCTTAGAAGGAAATGTTAGGATCTGGTTTAGTCAACTTAGAGCTGACTCTATTACAACATGAATGAGCTCATAACTATCTTTAAAAATAAATGGGGGGTAAATAGGGATCTTGTTTACTTTCTCACTAAATTTGAAGAATTGAAGAGAAATCCCGGTGAACTAGTTGTTGAATTCATCAAGAGATTTAATAAACTCTATCATAAAATGCTCGCTGATTGTAAACCACCAGTAGCAGTTACAAAAGTCATATTTTCCAAAGAATTTGAAGATGAATTTGCAGTGATGCTAAGAGAAATGATATCTAACACATTGGAAGACATGCAAACAAATGCTATAGAGGTAGAAGCTCACAGGTCTGCTTCTAGCAAACTTAAAGCTAAAGCAGAGAAAGAAGAAAGAAAATTAAAAGATAGGATTAATGAATCATCTTCTTCCAAATCTAAAATTGAAGATCAAAAAATTGATGAAATTACATATTTACTTAGAAACCTTTCTAATAGGATTTCTAAAATTGAAACACAACCTAGAACTACTCAACAAACTGCTGTCAGACCTCAAGCTCAAACTCAATTCCAAAGAACTCCTCAAATTCAGATTCTTCAAAGACCAGGTTGATCAAAACATTTAACCACCCTTGTTGATTGATGATCAACAACCACAGGATACATGCCCTTTAATCACTGAAGATATCAATAATATTGATTCTTCAACAGTACAAATGGCAATAGTTCCTTCATCTTCTCCTCAGTATTTTGAACAAGAACAAAGAGATGCTAAACTTTCAAAATACCAAGTGTTTAGGGACAAAAGTCCCCTAGGGTCTTAGGCTAATACCCTAGCAGAGCGGGGGTAATCTATAAATAAAAACAAGCATTCCATACAGCCATGATAGTAATATAAACAAACTAGATGAAGAGAGGTGCATCTTGAGGTCCTTCGATTGGGTAAATCCAGCGAGGGTCCAAACCCTTTTGGAGTTCCTTTTGATCCTTCAACCTGCAAGGAAATCAATTCAAAGAAACATAGCAGTACATGGACCAAGCATCATAAGAAAATAAACTTCATAGAATATTAAAAGGTAGTTAGTTATACAATTGAAACAACCATTCATATGTAAATCATAATATTGATCTCATAATCATGAAGAAGATTAATATCAGGAATAAGACAAGTGTTTCTTTTATTATAGATAACTAAAACACAGTAAGGAATGATTTCACCCGGGTCTTCCTTTCACAGGCTCCAAGCAGAACCATCCTCTGGATTCATCCAATCTCAAGCCTTCAACATCTCAAGCCTTCAACAAACTCCTTCCATGGCTTACTCAAGGATATCTCAACTAATGGAGAGACATCATAACTCAAGGAAACAAGGGTTTCCTATAATGGGGGAAGTGCTGGAAGCATAAGGATCTTTAGACATGATCAAGGATAATCTCAGTAGAGTGATTTTTCTCTCTATTCTCTCCTCCTTTAGGCCTTCCCATTGAAGCTTTTTATACTTCTCCCAAAGTAGTTTTTTAGTTGGGAATTCATTGGGAACAGTTGGGCCACGAGCACTAATAGGTAATCAATAGGTAAAACCTGTGATCTCCACCCGGAATTAAGGAGATTTAAATTTTTTTGAAGTGTTTTAAGACATATACGCAGGTTGGGTATACACAGACCCGCGTACACACACATTTAGCTTAGGGCAATGTCGCGTATAGGGAGTAAAACATTGTTTTTTAAGTATTTGGACCAGGTCTGGAAGGAGGGGTTTCCCTAGGCCATGAGTGTAGCATCACAAACATCAAAAGTGATATTTGGAGCTATAACAGATGCCCCCTAATATATGAGGTCAGAAGGGGTACATGATGGCCGAAATGTATTAAGTGCATGGAAAGGAAACCTGTCAAAAACTGAGAAGGACTTCACCAGAGTTCAGCCTGCCAAGCCACAAAATGAGATCATAAAGAAACATTGTCTGATGTAGGCATACCCATGCTCAAAGAAGGTAAAGCATGTCTGCATATCAAGTACAAGTGGATCCACTAAGTATACAACTACAAAATACTAGAAAACACATAATGGATCATCTGATCATGATCGAACAAGTACATGTCTAAATATCACATATACGAATGTCAATGATGTTGAAGGATGAAGCGGATCACTCATATCCAAGACTGATCCCAAAAGTACCAAAATGAACATGATGGAGTAAGATGATACTGCACTACAAACTGAAGTGCTAGCATATAGAATGTCACCACGAATGACTGCAGCATATAAGGTGGAGTGGTATCAACTAGCAGCAACAGGAGCAACTGTTAAGTGAACCAATGAATGCTGATGCAACCTGAGGCCTTCACTGACCGCCATGGTACATTTCTACACCATGGGAATAAATGATCTAAAGCCAACCATGTGAGAAATCTTTTGATTACCTATCATTGATGTATACCGTTAACAAACGTGAGACTACTCAACAATAACGATAATGAGTGTCAAGGTACCCAGTAAAATCTAATAAGTGTGAATAGATGAGCTGGAGTTGAACGCCTGTAAGAATCTATCAATCAGGAGACAATGATGGTTTCCCACTATTGATAGTGAAGGATTTGCCACTTAGGACTACAAACCCCAAGGTATTGCCAAATAGACTCTAGATCTTTTCCCCAGAGCAATAAGTCATAGTCGATGAGGAAAGATACTCTGGAAGGAAGGCATTAAGGCATCCTTCATCAATCTAGTGTGAGTGTAACCCATAGGCCAATAATGTGGAAGGAATCAGATGAAAAAGATGTAGTAACCCGACTGAATCACGTTTCCGACGTACACAAGATGTGGCTAGCGCACGACAGAAATCCTTTGAACCAACCAATGATGAAAGCTGACACAGAGGCGAGGTATCCACCAATAGGGTCAAATGGAAACCAAGGTACTACATGAATCCCAATGTGACTATATGGCAGCATATGATGACTCTATATAAGTTTGTCATGCAGGAGGCACGAAAAAACCCTCCATATGATTGGAAAAGATAACCAATTGGGGGAGAACTGACTCAATAACAAGGTTAAGGTGTGCCTAAGTCAAACTCAATCCCGCCCAAATGGAGGAGACTTTGTTTTGAGTGCTTTTTTCAAGGGTGACACGACTGACTTTAGCTGCCAATAATAAGTGGAAATATTGTCCCATTCCCGCTCTTTTTGGAATATATAATTTTTTTTTTCTTTTTCTTTAAGATGGAAAAAGAATAAAAGAATGCTATAGTACAGTGGAAAGAACGATTATCAATGAAACAAACGATCTAGTTCCTGGGATTGGAACAATCCTGTGCTCAATGCAAGGAGGTGAAAACTGGTCAAAGACACTCAAAGGTGTTCCTTCCATGGGTCAAGGTGTGTTAAGTTGCAGAAGTCAATGGAATGCAAGTTTTATTTTGCAATCGTCATGGACAAAAGTTGGCTTAAACACGAGTCCAAGTGAAGCTAGTTCAAGGCCAAAAGGTGCAAACAGTCAAAATGTAATATAGTAGTACAACTCAACATGAAGGAGCCTCTAGGGTATATGTCCAGAACGAAGCAAAGAAATAAAGAGGAATGAGTCTTCATCGCATAAGTCATGGTGGGACTAGAGAGGACTCCTGAGCCTAGGGACAAAGCATCAGCATGAGTGCCAAGTGACAACAACGTACTAACTAGGGAACCCATGATAAGGTAGGCTCTACCACACAAGTCATGATACTTCTAAGCAATGAGAAGGTTCTGCACCATAATTTGGTGGGGTTGATCCTAAGGCCAAAATGGGAAAGGAAACTGATAAGTGCACAATGCAAGTGGAAAAACCTGACCTATATGCCAGTTTCTAGATCCAATACCTATCAGAACGGACCAACCATAAAAATTTCCAAAGGAGAAATCTTCCAAGTTTTATATACATAAATACGAACACTAGACAAGAAGTTAATACATCCCACATATAAACTTCATATAAAATCTTGTGTTATAGAATACAAAACTCGAAAATGCATACCTTATATAAACAATATGGTACAAGGAACCACACCACCTTGTGGGTTACGCATAATAGTTCATCCGGACAAACCCCTTGCAGGGCTCAGGCCAAGGACTCCTTTTGTAGTCAAAACTCATGGTTTCAAAGAGTTCCTCCTGTGAAGGCAAAATAAGTTCTGAGAAAATATGAGGACTATAAGGATCAAAAGAGGGAATTAAAGGGTCCCATGTCCCTATAGGAAGAATCTGTCGATCAACTATTGGGACCAAGTCCCAAGAAGGAGAATAATAAGTCAAACGATCCTTCTCAGAAGCAATTGGACATTGAGGATTCACTGCCACATAATTCACCCGTGGCGGGGTAGAGTCTACTTGAACACTCGGAACAAAGCAAGGGGCATTCAGCAATAAATTCAAATTAGGGTGGTAATTATCATATGCAAGCTGATCAATAGTGACAATATTCCCTTCATGAGGAAAGCACATCACTTGAAAGAGTGAAGACACGACAGCATTCATAGCATAGACATAATCACGCCCAAGTAGCATATTAAAGTCTAAAGGGCTATCAACCACCATCATATCTATTATGACAATCTTCCCACCAAAAGTAATAGGCAATTGACGAAGAACACCCATAGATTCACCAGGTCTTCTATCATAGGCTAACAACTGACTTTGAGCTGTCAACAACTTTGGGGAACCCAAAACCTTCCAAGTTATAGAGAATATAATACTTGCAAGGGATCCTTCATCCACCATACATCAATAAATGTTTGTGGAATTAACTCTGACCTTTATTTGGAAAGGTGCAGCGCAAGGAAGACAAGGCTCGACAAGACTATCCCAATCAAAGGAAACACTCCTATAACATGGAGGGGGAACATTTGAAGAAACCGGAATGCCCCCTATACTAGAAGACTTTGTACTAGAAATCAAGCAGACTCTTTTGTTAGGCACTTCACCCCCGAAAAGAGGAGTGTAATCGGCCAGAGACTGCATTGGCTCTACCACATTATTAACCAGTGGTTGATGGGATTGATGAGAAACCATATCAGTTTTGGGAGTAGAAGTAGTTTTAGACTCGGACCATATCCTTTGTACCTCTAGAATACCAGGGCATAAATGAGTAAGATGGTCTCCCTTGCATATCTTACAATGGAACTTAGGTTTAAAACTTCTACGTCTAGGTTTCTTATCAACCTCCATTCCACCAACATGACTAGCAGTGGTTTGAAAACAATCTTGAACATGACTTGCAGATGATCTTGACTCTTTACTGGTATGACTTGCAGTGACTAGATTTATGCCCCCAGCATGACTTGCAGCGGCTGAAGACTCATCTTCAACACGACTAGCAAAGGTTGATGATGAAGTGCTAATATGACTTGCAGTGACCATACTCGTGCCCCCAGCATAACTCGCAGCGGCTGAAGGCTCATCTCCAACATGACTTGCAGAGGTTGATGATGAAGGGATAGAATTATTATTCTTATTTGACTTCCTCTTTCTCCTCTTTTTAGATTTCTTATTACAAGAAGGAGGAGAAAAAGGAATCCTAGATTTCTCTTTGAAAAAATATGAATAATTAGCATCCATGTGATTCCCCTGAAATAAAGGATTCATCTAAGAAGCTTCAAGAACATCAGGAATATTCAGAGTGGACCACAACCAAATGGGTAGTCCAACATTCAATCCAGGAATATTCAAAGTGGCCATCAAGGGAGTACCAACATTTCCAAAGAAAGGAAAAGCACAAGGATCTCCTTTTGGAAGGGTACCTTGGTTGGTTTCCACAAGAATATTGGCCATATCTAACTGATTCGCAGAACCTTCCCTTACAGGAATGTATAAATGACTTTTCAAGGAAGATAGATACATAATCAAAACCTTTGCCCTTGAGGAGGCAACTCCACAATTTCTGAAAGAACAACCAAAAGCCTTTCAAGATTGGTAGAGTGGTAAGCCAGTCACTCATTGACAAAGTCCAAACATGACTAGAAAAAAATACATAAAGGCAACCATATACAAAAAGCAAAGAGCACTCACTAAAAATGTCCCTAAAAGAAGTCAGCCAGTCAAACAACTTCCAAGTATTTCCACTCTGGGTGATTAGGACCAGACACCAAAATACAAGAAAGTGAAGTAGGGGCCTTCCAAAGATAATCTAGGATAATAACGGCCCAGGCCTATCAGCAAAGGTATCAGAGGAAGTTACGTTGACCTCCTAACAACAACCTGTGTCAATTCAAGCCCCAAAGCTTCGTAAGGGTGCCCTCCAATAGTACCTTTGAGATTGATAAAACGTCGACCTCAGGTTCCACAGGATTCCCCTCCGCAGCCACCTATGTAGATCCATAGGAGAAGAAACTAAGATTACCAACTCGTGTCAGAAGCTAGGTAGAACAGTCTTGAGGTAAGATTTGACAAGTAGGAGAGGCGGTATCTCTCTTCCTTATCTCCAAAAACCCTTGCGCTTAACTCCCAGATCTAGAGCTTTCCCGGTCTTTCTAACAGTATTGGATTTTCACTCACTATTCAGACTCCTATGTTTGACAGTTTAAATGGCCTTGGAGAGTTTTCTCTCCACACGCCTAATCCCAGGCCCTAAAATATCCTAAAACTTGTTGGTGTGTCTAAATTAACAATTATAAAAAGTTCTAGTGTATTTTAATTAGCACTTATTTTTAAATGGGCTGCCCTTAAGTGAAGGGATAATTGGAAATGAAACTTGCGGTGTTTTGACGCAAAAGAAATTAATAAAAACCAAATTATATCCAAATGCACTCGTTTTGTTCTTCAATGAAAGAAATTTCTACTAGGTTCTGAGGGACTTCTAAGAAAGCAATAAATTTTTCTTTTCTGTTATTTTACTCAAGCTTCACACTCACAAAAATTAACAAAACTATGGATTTCCTAGAAAATGCATAAATTTATCCTAATGCAACGAGCACATGCTGATGCAAAACTTAAGACTACTCTAAATCAAAGAAATGAAAGTAACTTGTTTATCAATTCTAATTAGCCACTTAAGATGTTTAGATAGAATATAAGTTGCTAATGCTCATTTTCGTCTAAACACTAAAAGAAAATTTCAAGACAAACAAAAATGCACTTTCATTCGCAAAAAGGAAACTAAATCAAAACAAGGCCAAAGAAAGCAAAAACCAAGTTTTCAAGAAGTTTTCTTCAAAAGAAAAAACAAAAAACAACCTTTCAAAAGTGCTCTAAATAAGACTGAGACTTTATAATTGAAGAATAGGCAACAAAACACTTTGCAAGTTAACAACACAAAACAAGTGACAACTCAACAAAAAGAGTGTTTCAAGATGCTCTTAACAATCAAAAAGCAGTAAAAGAGTTTGGTGACAATGATCGCAAGATCAAGAAAGACAATCCTCAAAATCATCACACAACAACTTTCAAAAAGCAAGAAAAATAAATGGCCACAAAGATGCAGTTTTGACACGCAAACACAAAAGATCACCAAAACAAGGTTTGCCACAGATATTGAGACCAATCTTTCTGCCCTGGAATACTAGAACAATCAAGACTCCCAAAAAGAAATCTTGTGTGCTTAAACAAAAATGATGATTCTTGCAAGAAAACAAAACAAGACCAACACTTTACACAACCAGAGAGAGTTTGAAATCATGAACTTGCTATAGAAATAAAGACTGACACAGAAAATTAGCTATTCAGGAAAGACTCAGACCAGCAGATAGATCTCCAGAAACAAAAATATTTGAAAAATCTTGAAAATTTTAGGGTATACGTGACTGTGTCAATACAAAATTGTGTGTATACGCCATTCATTCCACATAAACTTGAGTATACGCGGGTTCATATGGTGAAACTTGTGTACATACGCAACTGTAACATGACCAAGATGCGTATATAAAAGGTCACAAGAAAAAATAAAATAAAAAGGTCTGAAGAAACCGATCAAACTTACAATTCAAGTTCCTACATGAACATACTACTCAGTCACAGCAAGTAAATAAACAGCTGAGCCCTGATTGGCTTGAATAAACCCAACTAGAAACAACAATACTGTTGTCCCCAGCGGAGTCGCCAATTCGATATAGGGACAAAGGTCCCCTAGGGTCTTAGGTCAATACCCTAGTAGAGTGGGGGTTATCTACAAAGAAAAACAAGCATTCCATACAGCCATGATACTAATATAAACAAACTACACGAAGAGAGGTGCACCTGGGGGTCCTTCGTTTGGGTAGATCCAGCTAGGGTCCAAACCCTCTCAGAGTTCCTTTCGATCCTTCAACCTGCAAGGAAATCAATTCAAAGAAACATAGCAGTACATGGACCAAGCATCATAAGAAAATCATCTTCATAGCATATTAAAAGGTAGTTAGTTATACAATTGAAACAACCATTCACATGTAAATCATAACATTGATGTCATAAGCATGAAGAAGATTAATATTAGGGACAAGACAAGTGTTTCTTTTATTATAGATAATTAAAATACAGTAAGGAATGATTGCACCTGAGTCTTCCTTTCGCAGGCTCCAAGCGGAACCATCCTTTGGATTCGTCCAATCTCAAGCCTTCAACAAACTCCTTCCTTGGCTCACTCAAGGATATCTCAACCAATGGAGAGACATCATAACTCAAGGAAACAAGGATTTCCTGTAATGGGGGAAGTGTTGGAAGAACAAGGATCTTCAAACCTAATCAGGGATAATCTCAACAAAGTGATTTTTCTCTCTATTCTCTCCTCCTTTAGGCCTTCCCATTGAAGCTTTTTATACTTCTCCCAAAGTAGTTTTTTGGTTGGGAATTCATTGGGAATAGTTGGGCCATGGGCACTAATAGGTAATCAACAAGTAAAACCCATGATCTCCACCCGAAATTAAGGAGATTAATTTTTCGTTAAGTTTTTTAAGACATAAACGCGGGTTGGGTATACACAAACCCGTGTACACACACGCTTAGCTCAGGGAAATATCACGTATAGGGAGTAAAACACTGGTTTTTAAGTATTTGGACCAGATCTGGAAGGAGGGGTTGCCCTACGCCATGACTGCAGCATCACAAACATCAAAAGTGAGATTTGGAGCTATAACACCAAGCAGTCTCTAAATTTCTAATTGCAGAATAATTTAAGAGGTATGATCTAAGACCTAGATCATGTCCAGGTAGACCTTCAAAATCTACCACTATAATTGAACCTGCAATAATATCTATTCAAACACAAACTCCAACACCTCAAACTACAGAGTCATCCACTTAAATGTTTTCATCTGACAAGACCATTTTGACAACTTTCAATATTGAAAAGGAATTGGAAAGGGTCAAGATTCCTATCCCTTTAGCTGAACATTCCAAAAACCCTGGTTATAAAAATCAAGTGTCTAAATGGATACAGTCCTATAGTGTTGATGTTGAGGGAGATGTTATTAGTTTGCAGGATGAAAAGCCCTCGGTAGTGTTTGGCCCTAGTTCTGATATGATTAATGACATTATTCCACCATTTTATATAACTCTAAAAGTTCATGACTTTATTTTGTATAACTGCATGCTAAACTCTGGAGCTTCCCATAACCTTATGTCAAAGGTAATTATGGACCAACTTCAGTTACAAGTTACTCGTTCTTATCATGATCTTTACACCTTTGATTCAAAGAAAGTACCATGCCTAGGATTGGTCAAAGATCTAGTTGTGACCTTAAACCAAACATGTGTCAAGAGTATAGTTTTAGACATAGTTTTCACTGATATTTATGCCAAGTTTGGTATGCTCATGTCTAGATCATGTTGTGCTAAACTTGGAGGATCACTTCAGATGGACATGTCTTTTGCTACTATTCTAGTCTATGGAGGTGAACATTTAAGGTTATATAGGGAAGTCAGATTCCTTCATACTATTTGTAGGTCTCATCAAGCAAAAAATCACCCTATCTATGCAGTAGATCAGGATTTTGGTTGCTTCTAGTTATCTTTACAAAATTCATCAAACACTCAACTTGTCATTGAAAATACAGTTTCCAAACCTAAAATTGTAGAATTGGATATATGGAAACTTTATTTTGATGGCTCTTTCTCAAAGGAAGGAGTAGAAGCAGGAATTGTTATAATTTCACCAAATAAAGAAAACATAACTCAGTCATGTAAACTTGAATTTGAGGTCACCAATAATGTGGCTGAGTCTAAGGCTTTTCTTCTTAGTCTTGAGCTAGCTAAGAGTCTAAAGGTTCAAAAATTGAGTGTCTTTTCTAATTTTGAGCTAATAGTGAAGTAGGTTAGAAATATGTGTCAAACAAAACACCCAAGACTTAGGTCCTATGGAAATCTGGCTTGAGATACAATTGGAAATTTCTTCCAAGGATTTAACATAACTGCTATACCCAAAGATCAAAATATGCATGCTAACTCACTAGCTGTCTCTGCATGCTCCTTCAAAATCCCTGAGCCAGTATTGTTAGAGTACCAGATTCAAGTCAAGTATACACCATCAATTCATGAAAACCTTAAATACTGGAAATTTTTTTAGGACAATGAACAATTAAAATATTTCCTTCAAGTCATTAATGAATTTTCAAATATGCAAATTGAAGAGATCAAAAAGATGTTCAGGAATCAAATCAGAAAAGCCCAGAAACTTCATTTAGTCCTAAAATTCTTGATGATGATATCATCCAATTATCTAATAATTTTATTCCCAAAGGATTAGCTGCATTGGAAAAACTATTTGATAATAATGATGTTTCTAGAAGCCCCTTGTTTAACTCACCTGAAGAAGAAATCGAAGAATGCAATATTGGGACTTTAAATGATGTGAGAAATGTTAAATTGTCATCAACCTTGCCTTTGGATGTAAAAATCAAATACTTGAATCTTCTTAAAAATTACAAAGATGTTTTTTTTTGGTATTATAATGAGTTAAAAACTTATGATACATCTTTTATTGAGCAGAAGTTTCCTTTGAAAATAGAAGCAAGACCCTTTCAATAAAAACTAAGAAGAATCAATCCCATACTACTTCCAATTATTGAGAGAGAGCTTAAAAAGTTGCTTGATGCTCATATCATAGTACCTTTAAGGTATTGTGACTGGGTAGCCAACCTAGTTCTTGTCAGAAAGAAAAATGGTGAGATTAGGCTATGTATAGACTTCCGAAATATGAACAAATCATCCTTAAAGGATAACTATCCATTGCCAAAAATGGATAATCTACTTCAAAAAGTTTCAGGTGCAAATAGGATTTGTATGCTAGATGGATTTTCTAGCTACAACCAGATCATGGTAAGTCAAGATGACCAAGAAAAAACGATTTTCACCACTCCTTGGGATACATTCATGTATGATAGAATGCAGTTGATGATCAGAATTTGATTACTAGTTAATGTTGTGCTAGTATCATTTCTAGATATAAAATTTTCTTTGCTTTGGTTTGCTTATCCATAGAGAGTTTATCCATGAGCATGTGATTGTCAATTCATCTAACTTGGTGAAATTTAGTGTTTTTCATGAACTTAAAAGCACGAATTTAAATGGCTAAAAAGTAGAATATAAAAACACAGCAAGCACAAATAACAGAGTTCAATACACAATTTTTTGTTGAAGGAGTTCACCCCTCCTGGACTACATCTCCTTGGTCCAACTTCATAGTGTGGGCCTTTGTATTAGCTTCAATAATCCTCAAACTGCTGTTAGATTCATTCAGTGCTCTTAGAACCTATTCCAATGTGTTTAAAATATTCAAATCTATCATAAATGACTATTTTTTTTACTCAATTTGGTTACCAATTGCTTTGGTAATGGCCTCGAACACCTAGTGGCCCTAGGCTTCAAAAATATTCAAGTGACCAAAAACACATGTAGATGACCTCTTCTACCTCTAAAACCTACTCCAATGAGTTCCCAGCATGCCAATTAGCCAAAAATGACTATTTTTTTACTCAATTTGGTTACCAACTGCTCTGGTAATGGCCTCCAACGCCTGTTGGCCCTAGGTTTCAAAAAATTTCAAGTGAAGAATAGCACTTGTATATTACCTCTTTTGCCTCTACAACTTACTCCAATGAGTTCCTAGAATGCCAATTAGCCAAAAATGACTATTCATTTTTAAAATTTGGCTGATAATTGAGTAAGTTATGGCTCAAACAGTTTTTCGTAGAAACCCTCTGCTAAATCTAGAGAGACTCTAGTTAAGTCCGCCAAATTTGGTGGCAGTTCCAGATTTAGTGGCTCTGTCATAAACTCTGCCAACTTAATTATGAATTAATTAAATGCTAAACTAATTAGTGGCACACTAATCCCGCTTAATAGTTGGCCCTTAGCTCCTGGTTCAGGTGCTTGGTCACATGGGGTGGGGGATAGCCCCACGGGGCTTTTTTTAACCAAACTTTCAGAAGCTCTAACTTCTGCATACGATGTCTGTTTTTCGAACTGTTTACGACGATGGAATCATGGAGACAAAATCTATCTAGTCATTCAGGTCTGAACCAATTCTGAGCACTTCCATTTTTTAGCTAAAATACTGATTAGGTGACCAATGCTGGAGCCACTTTCTAGAGAACCATGGATCTAGAATTTGTAGGTAAAACATATGAATTTACTGGCATTTATCTGGATGATTTAATTGTTTTTTCTAATTCTAATGAAAATCATTTAAAACACTTCAACAAGGTTTTTGACAAATGCAGGAAATTTGGCATATTCATTAATCTAAAGAAATCTTTATTTGCTATAAAGGAAGGGAAATTAATAGGGCATATAATTTCCAAGGAGGGAATTATAATTGACCCAAAGAGAGTTTCAACTATTCAGACCCTATCTCTAACAAGGAATAAGAAATAGATACGAACCTTCTTTGGGAAAATAAATTTTCTCAAAAGCTTCATCCTTAATTATGTAGAGATAGTAACGGATATAACTGACATGCTAAAGAAAAACAATGAAGTGAAATGGATAGTTTCTACTAGATATGATTTTGATCGAATAAAAAAGGCTATATCTGAGGCCCCTACATTAGTGAGTCCTGATTATTCTTCACCCTTTAGCATATTTTCTTTTACACCCAAGATAACCTTAGCTGTTGTACTTTTACAGAAAGCACAAATGGCGATGACCAGCCAATAGCCTTTTTTCCAAAGTCATGAGGGATGCTGAGCTTAAGTATGATATTATTGAAAACCAAGCTTATGCCTTAATCCAGGCCTTGAAAGTCTTTAGAACCTATGTCTTTCATTCACACATTACAACTTATGTCCCTAATCATGTTGTTAAAACTCTTTTGACCCAGCTCGATGCTGATGGAAAAAAGTGGAAGATGGAGTGCTAAAATCCTTGAACTTGACCTTGAAATTAATACCACAAAGCTAGTAAAGGGTCAAAGCCTAGCCAAATTGTTAGTTGGATCCAATTGCAATGTATTGGGGATAAATCTGGTTTCTGAAATTTCATCAGAGGAGAATCGAGATCAATCTTTTTCAATTTAATCTGAGGAGAATCCACAAGAACCTTCTTCAATTTCATTTGGGGAGAATCCACAAGAACTTCCTCCTCTCACAGAAGGGGAGAACCCACAAGAACCTCTTTCTTTAGACCAAGCTATTCTTGTTCATATAGATCAAAAATATCTAATCTCTCATTGGTACTCTGATATTGTCTAGTTTCTTAGGGATTTTCAAGGTCCAGCTGAACTTGACTTGAAGCAATGTAAAGCCCTGAGTTTAAAGCATTAAAATAATGCATTATCAATGTTAATCTCTACTTGAAAGACCCTCTTAATATCCTTCTTCTTTGTTTAAGTGAAAATGAAACAGAGGGAATTATAGATCAGTTCCATGCAGGGTTTTGTGGTGGACACTATACCTGGAGAGCAACAACCTACAAAATTTTAAAGGCAGGTTTCTACTGGCCCACACTTTTTAAAGAAGTTGGAGCAAGAGTGAGAAGTTGCATACCATGCCAACTATTTGCAGGGAAACATAAATTATCAGCACTTCCTTTGGTTCTAGTATTGGTTCATGCTCCTTTTCTACTGTGGGGGTTGGATTTTATAGGGGAAATTCATCCACAATCAAGTAATCAACACAGATGGATTTTAACTACTACAGACTCTTTTACCAACTGGGTAGAGGCCACGACCTTTGCTTTCAAATGGCCATGAGCTATCTAGGAGCAATACACCAACACCAAATACTCAAACGAGAAGCCGAGCATTTGAGAACGAGGAGTGTCAAACCATTAACACCTATAAGGAGATATCACTCTGGTCTGTCTCATCGTTATTAATTGATGTCATGTGCACTGCCACCCTACCTTCAATATCAATCATGCGAGAGCTGTGGGTAAACCGCCCTCCGACCCTTACAACATTCAACTTACACATGGCTTAGATCCCTGCTGGATCACACCCCAATTGGGGAAAAAAGATTATTTCTTTAAATAACTTATGAATAGATGTTTTTTTAATATTTATGGAAAAATTAATTATTAAATAGATTTTTAACTTTTAAATTTAAGACACTAATTTAATATTTTATTTTCAATGAAATGTGTTATCATGTTGAGAGTTCAACTTTTAGTAATTTTAACTCTAAAAATAAAAGCATTACTTTACAAAAACCTATGGTTTGTAAGACGATATAAGAACATATGCTTTTACATATGTAGTGACACATTGGTTTTCTTCATTATATAAACTAAGAATTGAGGCTTAATAATATATATCGTAGACACCAGTGTATTTAATATATTTTAAAGCTTTCATGCATATCAAGATGTGACACACCAATGCATATTGTTGATGGAAGTTCTCTATTGTTGTTAATTTTCAAATTACACATGGAAGCTCCAAAAATATGTCATACATACTATTGTTTAGCATAGACATTCAGAAACCTTGGTGTGTATCAAAACATGGTGCATTGATGTATATTACATATATTGGGGAAATTGATTCACACTATTGATATAAGTACACCAACAAACAAAATGTCTATTACAAATAGCGAAACGTTTTTGTAAGATATATATATATATATATATATATATATATATATATATATATATATATATATTTCGTTGTCCTGTAACATGAAATGCCTCCACAAAATCCTTTATTAAAGAGTGTTTTCCCTATATTATATGCTAGATCCACACGAAGGTCACTTTAAACTCACAAATAGAATTATTTGTTATATTAAGGGAACTTAACAACTTGGTTGTGAAAAACAATAAACTTGGTCTGTTTTTGACCCACAAAAGTAAAGTATCATGGTGCACTACATCATTGTCACAAATATAGTAATGGATTTGACATTATAATGGGTGGACTTGGTTTTCAAATTGAGACATTGGTTGTGGTATATTGTGAAAATCAAAATGTGATATAAGTTGTAACTATTTATGTTTCACATAGTAAGATTAACCATTCTCATCTTCATGTTCATTTATGGAAAACATCGATCCATGATAATGTAATACATATTTTAGAAAAGATAATCAAGTTGCTAATGCTTTTATGATTCCTATATCAAAATCATGTGTATATGTCTAAGTGTGTGTATGCAACCTGAGCCATATGGGTTGTTTATGGAAATATTTTAGTTTCTTACACTATTACATATATTGAACTTACACTATTACATAGGTTGAACTATGCTCAATTACACACGTGTTGCAGCAATGTCTTTTGTTTGGTTTCGAATACTAATTGTTTAGACTACCTAATATTCTCACTCTCCCACAATGATTTTAATAGAAAAAAATCCATGGATTGACATATGTCGTGTAATTCAGCAAAGAGCATATTATTTATTTACGCATATAGAGTCTTCCCGTCCATGTGGAAATGTTGTCACGACGCCGCAAAAATTAGAATTTAGTTAAGAGGAGCGCACTATGTGCAGGTTATACTCTATCGAGAGTAAGAGAAGCGCCCAATTTGCAGGTTACTACTAAAACGTCGTACGTCAATGTATGCATCGCGACAGCGACAACGATAGCGAGAGCGAGAGAACGTTGGAGGAGAATGGACATCGAGTCCGAGTCTACTCTACTTTCTTGCCTTCTCTGACCCGTATGATGTATCCCCCGGTGACACGGCAAGGCGCGTGCATCTTTCACCATGCAACTCTCCTGGCACACGCATTACATTCGCACCTTAACCCGCACATGAATTCTCTCCATCTTCCTTTCTTTGCTTATTCCTTACTTGGCAAGGCAGTTGGGGTCATGCCACGTGCTTGCTCGACCTCGCGCTATATAATAACTTCTTCATACTCACTTCCTTCAACAATCCATTCACGTAAGCAAGTAAGCGCCTGCGGCATCCCATAAACTTCTTTGCTGCTTATTACAACATCGATCACAGCGAGCGAGCGAGCAAGCATGCCTGGGAGTTTGGATTTGGATTTAGAGGCATTCAGGAAGGCTCAGAGAGCAGATGGCCCCGCCACCATCCTCGCTATCGGCACTGCCAATCCCCCTAATGCAGTCGACCAGAGCAGTTACCCCGATTACTACTTCCGCATCACCAACAGCGAGCATATGACAGAGCTCAAGCACAAATTCCAGCGAATGTGTAAGAACTAAATCCCATCGAATCTCAAACTCAGTCGTCTAAATCATATGCGAATGCGATGATCAGAATTAATATGTTTATAATCTTGTCATCATCTGTTGCTTGCAGGCGACAAATCGGGAATAAAAAAGAGATATATGTACTTGACTGAGGAGATTCTGAAGGCGAATCCCAATCTATGCGACTACATGGCGACGTCTTTGGACGCACGGCAGGACATGGTTGTGGTGGAGGTGCCCAAGCTTGGAAAAGAAGCGGCCGCCAAGGCCATCAAGGAATGGGGTCAGCCCAAATCCAAGATCACTCATGTCATTTTCTGCACTACCAGTGGCGTCGATATGCCCGGAGCCGACTATCAGCTAACAAAGCTTCTGGGTCTCCGCTCCAGCGTTAAGAGAGTCATGCTTTACCAACAGGGCTGCTTCGCTGGAGGCACGGTTCTCCGTGTCGCTAAAGATCTGGCAGAGAACAACCGGGGAGCTCGGGTTCTGGTCGTCTGTAGCGAAATCACGGCCGTTACCTTCCGTGGCCCCTCCGACACTCACCTCGACAGCATGGTCGGCCAAGCTCTCTTCGGCGACGGTGCATCTGCACTCATTGTGGGAGCCGATCCCATCACGGAAGTGGAGAAGCCCTGTTTCGAGCTGCTGTGGACTGCACAGACCATTCTTCCCGACAGCGGCGGAGCCATCGACGGCCACCTGAGAGAGGCGGGCCTTACCTTCCACCTTCTCAAAGACGTTCCGGGGCTCATCTCCAACAACATAGAAAAGAGTCTGGTGGACGCCTTCCAGCACTTCGGAATCTCCGACTGGAACCAATTATTCTGGATCGCCCACCCAGGAGGCCCTGCCATTCTGGATCAGGTGGAGGCAAAGCTGAATCTGGATCCCAAGAAACTGAGAGCAACGAGGCAAGTACTGAGCGAATACGGAAACATGTCGAGCGCCTGCGTGCTTTTCATCTTGGACGAGTTAAGGAAGTCCTCTCTGCAGAGTGGGTGTTCCACAACCGGAGAGGGATTGGATGTGGGAGTTCTGTTTGGATTCGGGCCGGGTCTCACCGTCGAAACCGTCGTCCTCAAGAGCGTTCCGCTGCCGCCGCTGCAGTGATTGATTGAATCACCATGGAAGACAGGTTTCCTCCCCAAGTAGATGAGACGTGCTTTCTCATTCGTTCAATCCTAATATTTGCTACGAATGCTTTCTTAAATACAAGTATCCTCAGAGTTTCTCCTCTCCTCCTTAGTATTCTTATTCTTATTCCCATTCCCATTCCCATTCGCATTGTATTCTCCTTCTCCTCCTTATTCTCATTCTCATTATTGTATTCTCCCTTTGTATTTCAACGTATTAAAGCAATAAACGTTTAGATTATATAACAATAAGAAATTTGATTTACTATATAGAAAATTCTCATCTTATAAAAAAAATTCAAATATAAATAGAATTCTAAAATATAATAAAATACCCAACATATATACATTCATCTAAAATCATATTTAGAGGGATAAAGAATGGTTGAAATCTTACATGAGATGGAATCTGAATAAGTTTAAATTGTAAAATAAAAATTATTAGATAATTAAATTTGAGTTTTCAATTTAATAAAAATTACAAATATATATTTTCAAATCATGAATCTCATTCATTTTAAATTTTTAGATAAGGATTAGCAATTGTGATTGAATTAAATCATTGACTTTTTTACTTCAATTTAATAATAGTTACAAATATGTTTTCTCAATAATGAATCTGGTTCATTTTAAATATTTTGTCTAACATTTTATTTGTGAAAATTTTCATCTACCATTGGGTTTTTAAAAAGGAACATTTATGAACTTAATTATGAAATTAAAGAATTCAATAGTAATCTCTCTCTTATATATATATATATATATATAGATATATATAGAATTCAATATTAAAATTAATTATATATATATATATATATATATATATATTCATTCTAAATAACAAATTTCATTATCCTAAGCTCTTCATCTAGGGCCCTATTTTCAATAGAAAAAACATCTATCAACATAAATATTACATAATAATTTTCACCTAACAATATAAGTAAATAGAAAATAATTTACATCTTATCTTTATTTATGCGAAAGAGGATGAATGCTAAACCAATTATTCTATTGTGTGAAAATCTCCCCATGGATGGTGCCTATCAAATGCACGATGAGCCCACAATGAATGAGGTCAAGTTTAATGAGGGTATGCAAGCTTCCCCCACCTGGCGGCTTGCATGGCCACCCTATCGCCATGAGAATCTACTCATGTATAATAAGATTTCATCCACACTTTATGTGAGGATGCTAACACTCAAGTAGGTACATCACTGTTGCAGATCATAGATTTGCCAGTTCAGTGAAAAATCTATGGTTGTGAAAGGGTAGGGACAACACTATAATGATGCAAAGTGGGACGAAGGAAACTACACAACTTACTTAAGGAGATTAGAATCTATAATAGGTCATAAACTATGGCGACAATTCCCAGGTGTAGTTTTTGGCTATCACTAGTTGATGGTGTGTTACCAACATGATCTCTAGAGGTTGATGACACGGGATGGTGTGAATGGGAAGACCATTCTTCCAAGATCTGAGGAATGTAAGGACAATTTCGATGAAGATGGTCTCCCGCACAAATTATGCATGGATATCAAACTTTGTGGCTTAATGGATGGTTTCTCATCAGTAGTTGCATTCAAAGAAATGACTGCTTGGTTGCCCCTCTGCTGAATTTGCTTCTTCTTCTTCTTCTTCTTCTTAGCTACCTAGTTACTAGTACCAATACTTTCATCAGGCGAAGAGGAAGAAGGGGAGGAAGAAACAACCGAGGAAGAAGGCAAAGGGTCAACTCTAGGATCAACTAGATGTTGATTTTGTCCAGTTGTAGGTGTACTCAACTGCGGAGAAATCACGAAATTTTGAACCAAAGAGGTTGAAAATAGCCATACTGGTAGGCCAATGGTAAATCTTAGAAGGGACAATGTAGCCATATAAGGAGCACCAATATTTCCGAAAGAAGGAAAAGGACTAGGATTTCCATGAAAAGGGATTCCTGGATTGGTGGACTCTGGATTTGTCGCCATATTTTCCAACCTAATATCAACTAAGGAAAAGGGGTGTTATTCGTGGTCAATTAATTTTAACGACACTTTAAATGCAACTTTTCTTTTTTAGTTTTAACAAGTCGAGAAAAAGCTAAAGATGACTCTAGTCGCCTTCGACTTTTAATGAGCCTGAAAGGACAAGTGCTTAGATAGACCTTTTCTTTTAGGGAGTCGAAAAGGAATGAAAGTGACTACTCTGGAGAATTTAGACAAAGGGTTTGCCAAACCAATCGCAAAACTACAATATACACCTTGGTGGTAAATTAAAAAGAAATTACCGAGGACTTATGTACAACAGTCAATCTTCCTGAATGTTGTGTTCAATGCATTGTGATCAATAAGGCGACAGACTCAGTTTTCTATGGATAAAGAATTCAATGCTATTGTGGTCTCCCAATATATATGCAACGGTACGGGGAGCACATGTCCATGCTAGCACTTGTCATATCAAAGAGGAGGAATCACCCAACCTTCAATGAAAACGATAGCCGCTAGTTTTAACGACGTCGGAACACGTCTCTAGCCTAGAAATCTAGATGTGTTGTGTTAAATTCCAAAGCGTTGTTAAGTTAATGGAGGTTCATTTTAAGTTGATCTTTCTTAAAATTTGTCTATGAAGGTTCACCACGTGATGTATGTTTGCAATTCCTAAAATGCAACTATCATGATAAACAAACTTTTGATTTACTTTGAATGATGAAAACCTTAGCTACTAAAGGATAGAGCAATAAGATCTTTGACAAAGAGCAAAGAGCACACACTAGTGCATTTCCCTAAATCATTATTTTGCACACAAATCAAAAAATGCTAAATGCAAATGCATGTATTTTTTTTTACCTTACTTAATGTGAAAGATGCAAAAAGGAAAACTAAATGCAGCGAATATATGAAATATTTCACTCAAAATGACATTTTCAACAATTTCTTCTTCAAAAGAGAAAGGAAGACCCAAAACAACACTTTCAATTTTGAATAAAAAAGCTTATGACACTTTGAACTTACACAAATTAAATCAAATGCATCAAGAAAACTTTAATCAATTATCAAGGGAAGGAAGAATTTACGACACTTCTCTTTTCGACAAAAAAAACGACAATTACGACACTTTTTGTATCAAAGTGACAAATCGATTAAAACAAATTTTGGACAAAGGATTGTAAATGAGGAACAAATACACAAAAACATTCACTAATCCTAATGTAATTAAGGCCGGAATGTTGTGAATTGCAAGTAAGTGTTGATAGTTCGTAATTGAGGAGAGAGCATTGTATTCTTCTTGGTGTGATCTTGCTAATTTTCCTAGAAACAAATTGGCGACTCTGTTGGGGAATGAACAGATGTTTGTTTGTTTTTATTGTGTGTTTTATGTTCAATTCGATAAACTATAGACAGATTCTGAAGCCAACCAGGTAGCTTTCGAACTGATCTTGCTTTGCGATTGCAAAGTTGATGAATGCTACTTCAGTCGAACTTTGGTTTAGTTTATGAATTAAACATTTGACTTGCAAGCACATCTAGATGCCATTTTGGTAGCTCAGTAACCTTTCAAGACATTCCATCATACTTTTCTCATTATTTTTCATCAAAACCAAGCTTGATTTCATTGAAAACTGCTCCACATTTGAGCCAAAAACCTTTTCAGTTGTGCTCCCTGGACCATCACACTATCTTCCACTGTGTTCCAGTATGCATCCCACCTCTCGGCTGTAGAAAGTGCGATGCATCTCAATTTCTATGAAGCCTAGGTGCGATGATTGACTGAACTCTTTTTCCATCAAGAAATTGAGGGTTTTTGACCTGTTTTCAGTTTTGATTGGTTGTTTTGCTGCAAATGAACAGTGCTTCTTCACTAAAGCTTACTTGCATCACTTTAGACAACTGGGTTGTAATTCTCCTTTATATTAATAAAGCTCTTCAAGTTTTCTCCCATATGTTTGTGCAATTTTGAATGCCATCATTTTGTTCATTATATATATGATTCTGTAATGTTTATGTTGTAATAGATCATGATGCTTTGACAGTTCTTTGTTGTTGTACTTGCGCAGGTACTCTCCAAGAATGTTAAGTATGGGGAGGAGTTGCAGGATCTGTCAAAGGACAGAGAGATCAAGCAAGGGATTAAGCAGAATTTCCAGGTTGGTTCCACTATCTTTCTCTTATCTGTTACACATAGGAAAAATCATTGAATTGCTTTAAACTATTTTTTCTAGGGTAGCTGCCAAACCTAGAGGGTTAGTCATCCGAGAAGACACTAAGTTTCCCAGAAAAAAGAGTGACATAGATCTGAATCTCTATTATCTGGTCATATAGAGCGAGCCACTTATCTTAGTATTATATGTGGATGATCTCTTCCTGATAGGATCATCCAGACTCATTGAAGACTGCAAGAAGAATCTAGCCACAGAGTTCGATATGGAGGATCTAGGACGAATGCACTATTTCCTAGGGTTGGAAGTTTGTCAGCAAAAAGGAGAAAACTTCCTTGGGCAAGGAAGGTATGCTACAGAAATCCTAAAAAGGTTCGAGATGGGAGACTGCACCAACAACTCACAGGGTCCTTGATGTATCTAGTCAATACCAGGCCAGATGTTTGCTATGCTGTCAACACCCTCTGTCAGTTCATGGTGGAACAAATGAGGGCTCACTAGGCAGCAACCAAGAACATTCTCAGGGATTTACAGGGAAAATTTGATTATGGGCTCTTGTACAACAAGGGGAAGGATATCATGGTGAGTGGATTTACTAATGCAGATTGGGCAGGAAGTTCAGTGGATCAGAAAAGTACCCCGGGGTACTGATTCAACATTGGATCAAGAATGACCTCTTGGTGCAATAGGAAACAGAAGTCTGTGGCTCTGAGCTCGTATGAGGTAGAATATATGGCAGCAATCACAGCTTCGTGTGAGGTGATATGGCTTAGAAAATTGTTGGTAAACCTATTCAAAAGAAATATGGAGACAACCAGGATCATGTGTGATAATCAAAGTTGCATCAAACTCTCTGAGAATCCAGTATTCCATGATAGGTTGAAGAATATTGATATCCGGTGTAACTTTGTTAGAGATTGTGTCCAACTAGGAGCTATACAGTTGAGCTACACTCCTACAGGGGAACAAGTGGCAGATATCCTTGCGAAGGCCCTTGGAAATTCAAAATTTGGCTACTTCAGGGAAAAGATGGGGATCGTAAAGAACCCCCTTCAGAAGTAGTGTGTTAGTAGCACCAATGAAGAGGGAGTTGTAGTGAAGATGCAGTGTTGGGAGAAAGGACCAACAACAACACAGATGCAAGGGAGTTGCAGTGCGGATGCAATGTTGGGGGAAAGACCAGCAACAATACGGATGTAGAGGAAGTTGTCTTACAGATGCAACAGTGGTAGTAGCAGAGTCATGGGCAATAGTACAAGAGGTAGAAATGCAGAGGATGTTTAGTAGGAAGGCCTAGCATCAACACAGGTACCGATGTCGGATGATTAGAGTAATACTCAGTGAGGTGTATTGCTAGAGCACAGTCCTCAGTAAGAGGGAGTGTTGATTTGTGGTAGCATCGAATGTGATCTAGCCATGAAATTTAGCGGAGAGGTTGGGGCTCATGAGATCTCCAATACCCAGAAAGGGTTTGGGCAGATTCTAAACAGATAAGGAGATATTAAAATAGTTAATATTTTTAATGGATCCCTAAGTCTAAACTTAGGGAAAATAAAATATTAATGTGTATTAATATGAATCTGTGTTAGAATGGTCCAAAAGGAATGGATGAAGTGAAATCTAATCTTAGTCATCGATTAGGGAAAAGTATAAGAGGAGGCTTGAGGGGCACTTAGAGAAGACACTGAGGGAGACCAGTTAGTTCAATTTATGGAGCGAGGTTTGTTGAGAAATTGAACCAGTGGTCTAGAGAGCAGTCAAGAGGCATCAAGTACGAAACAAAGAGATGGAAGATCAACACAAAGGAAGAAGAGGCAGACGCAGAGCCAGAGGAAGCACCGGTTTTCCCTCATTGGATTTTTCCAGAGACATTAGTCCAAAATAACTGTGTCAATGTGTGCATATGTTTGTTTTTGTATTACAGTGTGATATATGTAGCAGTATTTATTAAATGTTTGTTTAAGTAATTTCATGAATAACTTATCATGAAATAAGTAGGAAAAGTAAATCAGTTACTGCAGTGATATAATTTTCACAACTTCTTGGTCTCACAGAAGGGGAGAACCCACAAGAACCTCTTTCTTCAAACCAAGCTATTATTGTTCATATAGATCAGAAATATTTACTCTCTGATTGGTACTCTGATATTGTCCAATTTATTAGGGATTTTCAATGTCCAGCTGAACTTGACTTGAAGCAGTGTAAAGCCCTAAAGCTTAAAGCATTAAAATACTGCATTATCAATGTTAATCTCTACTAGAAAGACCCTCTTAATATCCTTCTTCTTTGTTTAAGTGAAAATGAAACAGAGGGAATTATAGATCAGTTCCATGCAGGGTTTTGTGATGGACACTATGCTTGGAGAGCAACAACCTACAAAATTTTAAAGGTAGGTTTCTACTGGCCCACACTTTTTAAAGAAGTTGGAGCAAGAGTGAGAAGTTGCACACCATGCCTATTTGCAGGGAAACATAAATTGTCATCACTTCCTTTGGTTCCAGTATTGGTGCATGCTCCTTTTCTACAACGGGGGTTGGATTTTATAGGGGAAATTCATCCACAATCGAGTAATCAACAGAGATGGATTTTAACTGCTACAGACACTTTTACCAAGTGGGTAGAGGCTAAGAGCTATCCAGGAGAAATATACCAACACTAAATACTGAAACCAGAAGCCAAGCATTTGAGAATGAGGAGCGTAAAACCATTAACGCATGTAAGGAGATATCACTCTGGCCCGTCTCAGCGTTCTTAAGTGATGGCATGTGCGCTTCCACCCTACCTTCAATACCAAGAATGCGAGGGCTATGGGTAAACCACCCTCAGACCCTTACAACATTCAATTTACACATGGCTTATATCCCTGATGGATCACACCCCAATTGGAGAAAAAAAGATTATTTCTTTCAATAACTTAAAAATAGATGTTTTTTTAATATTTATGGAAAAATTAATTATTAAATAAATTTTTAAATTTTAAATTTAAGACACTAATTTAATATTTTTATTTTCAATGAGATGTGTTATCATGTTGAGAGTTCAATTCATATTAATTTTAACTCTAAAAATAAAAGTATTACTTTACAAAAACTTGTGGTTTGTAAGACGATATAAGCACATATGCTTTTACATATGTAGTGACACATTGGTTTTCTTCATTATATGAACTAAGAATTGAGGCTTAATAATAGATATCATACACACCAGTGTATTTAATATATTTTAAAGCTTTCATGCATATCAAGATGTGGCATACCAATGCATATTGTTGATAGAAGTTCTCTAGTGTTGTTAATTTTTAAATTACACATGGAATCTCCAAAAATATGTCATACATACTATTGTTTGGCATAGACATTCAGAAACCTCGATTTGTATCAAAACATGGTGCATTGATGTATATTACATATATTGGGGAAATTGATTCACACTATTGATATAAGTACACCAACAAACAAAATGTCTATTACAAATAGCGAGACTTTTTTGTAAGATAGCTTTTATGTATATATATATTTCGTTGTCCTGTAACATGAAATGCCTACACAAAATCCTTCATTAAAGAGTGTTTTCCCTATATTATATGCAATATCCACATCAAGGTCACTTTAAACTCACAAATAGAATTATTTGTTATATTAAGGGAACTTAACAACTTGGTCGTGAAAAACAATAAACTTGGTCTGTTTTTTACCCAAAAAAGTAAAGTATCATGGTGCACTACATCATTGTCACAAATATAGTAATGGATTTGACATTATAATGGGTGGACTTGGTTTTCAAATTGAGACATTGGTTGTGCTATATTGTGAAAATCAAAGTGTGATATAAGTTGTAACTATTTATGTTTCACATAGTAAGATTAACCATTCTCATCTTCATGTTCATTTATGGAGAAGGTCGATGCAAGATAATGTGATACATATTTTAGAAAAGATGATCAAGTTACTAATGCTTTTATGATTCCTCTATCAAAATCTAGGTCTGTAAAACATCAAGTTATACTTGGGTTTCGGGAAACTGCAATTATCAAGGGTGTATACATAAGTAATTTCATCTCCTGAATTTCAGGAGGATTGTGTTGATATATGGATTTTGAAAAGAAAAGTATGCATATTCATAACACCTTTGGATATTTTATAGGTAACAGGAGAATTGAGAATTGATTGCACAATTCACTTAGTGGATCAATTAGAAAGTTGGTTGGGATTTTAGCTAGTCGGATAGTTAGCGTGTAAAGAAGTCAACTATTGGGGAAATGAAGGAAAAATAAGAGCGTTTGATATGCACACACATCATCTATGTGGACCTCACGTTTCTCATTTCAAGAGAGTTAGTTCCATTTTATTGATGTATAAGATGGTCTTGTGATACGAAAAAAGAGGTGGTTGAGTATCTAGCCAAGTGCTTCGAATGTCAACAAGTAAAGACCGAACACCAGCATACAATTGGACTACTCCACCCACTAACCATTCCAGAATATAAGTGGGAGATCATTATGTTGGATTTTATTACTGGCCTACCTAATACCATGAAAAAAAATGACTCCATAATGATGGTAGTAGACAAACAAAGTAAGTTTGCTCATTTCATTATGTTGAAATCTACCTTTAAGACAATTTAGATTGCTAATATATTTATGAAAGAAATTTTAAGGTTGCATGGGATACCAAAGGAGGTAATTTCTGATAGAGATGTTATATTTACTTCTACATTTTGGAAGGCCTTGCTTGAGGGGCTAGGTACTAAATTGCAGTTTAATGCTGCATACCACCCTCAAACTGATGGGAAGGCTAAACGGGTGAATCAAGTGATTGAGGATATGTAGAGAATGTATGTAATTCTGTAACACCCTACTCCCACATCTACCTGAGAAATAGGCCAAACGAGGTAAACATGCGATGAGAGCCTACTATGATTGGATTCAACCTCCTATGTGACCTTCAGGAAATGGAATTGACAAAAACACAACATACAGACGTTCCACATCAACTACAAGACTCCCATGAACCATCCCAACCACTCAGGTAGCTAGCCCATAGGTCCCACTGAGGTTTTAGACCACTTTACCACTGGACGCTCCCATGTTATGGGCTTGACAGCATCTAGGAGGCTTTGGATGCTCTCATGACAAGGCATGCCAACATCAAGGGACTATTTTTCTTAGTGGTGTGCCAGTGTCCCCATAATTTCAGCCAATTTTTTAGGGCGATAGCCTAGGTCACTACCCAAAATTGAATGAAGCATTCATAACAGAAAGATAACAAGGAAAAAATGATGCAAATGTAAATACTTGAAGAAGCCCCTAATCGGACCCCTACTAGCCATGACAGACATTTCATCAAAGATATCACGAATATGTAATCCATAAGTGTAAACAACATATTTAAGCATAGGGATCTCATACTTATCTGAGAATCACTAAGGAGCATTGTACCCTTATATCATTTGTTGCATTATCATCTATTAGGTCATAGATACATTTTTCATTCATTTACAAGTAAAAACATGATGAGAGCCATACATAAACAATGTCATAAAACATATACACAACCAACATAATAGTAACATTACCAAGGAAATCACAAGCATATTATCCACATATAAACCAGTATAATACTCATAGAATTACAAGGACAAATAACCTCATATTGATGATGCAAAATCCAAACCCGATATGGGACTACCACATTGCACCTGACTATAGAATGGCTAAGCAAAATCTCTCTTCAGCCATTCACCCCCATGCCATATTCCAAGCATGGATGTGGCACTCAAACCAAAAGAACCAACCAGGGTATCTCGAGGCTAAACCACCTCACCCTCATCAATAGAAACCAGGCTTTATCGTAATCCATCCTAGATCACTACGCCACAATAATAAAAATGTAATAACAAGCTTTACCATCATCGCCACCCTATCTCTAGGCCAAACAATCCACATCAGATCATTACATCCTAAACCGAGACCCACTCTCTAGGATTTACTGTATATCCGAATATGGGATTACTAGGCCCAACAAAGAGAAATCCACCTCTTGGCTTTACCATATATCTCTCCATTCATCGGCAATGATTCCTAGTCCCATCGAGGCAACACAATCCCGGCTTTATGGTAACCCATAATCTGGCTCAAGGGTTACTAGGCCAGTGGCTTTACCATGATCCACAATCCGGTTCAGGGACCACTATGCCATGTGTTATATCATTCATAGATCCACCTCACTTAGCTTCGAATCCATCCAGAAATCCATCTCAACCAAAACATGAGAACCCCATCACACCATGGTTATCTGGAAATGGTAATGCTAGGATGGAAACACTGTCACACCTGGAAACACTCATGCCCTAAGAGAAAAAGAAACACATGCAATACCATGCATGCCAAATATAGCAAAGAAAATAAACATGCAAATCAATACCCACAAAGAATATTGTTGTAGTTGGTTGATGCTGCTCTTCCTTGCTTGCTCCTTCCTTCCTCTTTCCTTCTTTACCTTTCTTTATCTAATGCCAAAATGATCCAAGAAAAATCTAAGTTTCCAAGAGTGAGAGACAGAAAGAATAATGAGAGAGCTCCCAAACTAAATTAACAAAAGGTTACATACTGATCCTTAGAAGCCATTTTATCAAATAGTCCTCCATTTTCTTTATTTTCCATTATTTTCCTTCATTCTCCTCTTCACATGCAACCTGTGACCTTTCACCTTCCTTTTATCCTAATTTCCATTACTTTCATAAATAAATGTACCAACAATGTCATTTTCCTTTCCAAAGCCTTATCCGTTTCCTTTGCCATTTTCCTTAGCCATAATAAACCAAATGAACACCCACTAGGATGTCTTTCCCACCATTCAACTTGGAACAAGTGTCCCTTAAACCGTGGTTATTATCTTTTAACTTTTATTACATGGAATTTTGACCAAGGCTATTATAGAACCCTCTCCTTTGGGGGACACCGTCCTCAGTGTTCAACCACACTTATACCTCCATAAAATCACTGAAAAACAAACATACTGCCCATGGAGCTTTATAACGTTGCTAGATGTAGTATTTACAATTATCACTCTACTGACAAGCAAACCAACATGACAACATAACAATATGAAAATTATAAATAGCATGACACCCATACCGCTTACTGGAGCTTTATAACATATCTCATGGTGGTATATACATCCATATACATATGTACATATATAAAAAAATCACCCAAAAACATTTGCCAAAGCATATACCAAACATTGTACCAAAATTGCTTTGCCTCAACCGGAAATCAATGAAGGATACATAGCCTGCATCTAATATAGCATCTCCCATGTAAATTCATAGGGTCCAAAGTGCTTCTGCTACACTTTAACCTACTCGATTCCTCAGTTCCAGAGCATGAGCACCTTTAATATACACTGAGGCTCCGACTGGAATTCTCCATCTAGTTCCACCTACAATATAGGCCATTCAATCACATGATCAACATCTTTAAAATAATTCTTAAGTATTGAAACATGGAAAACATCATGGAATTTCATTTTCTGAGGCAGTGCAAGTCGATAAGCTACTGACCTAATCCTATAAATAATACTAAAGAGTACGCAAAATCGTGGTGCCAGCTTGTTACAAGATCCAATCCCTAAGGATATCTTGTTTGGTTTGATGTAAAATTACACATGTTTCCCAATATGGAACTCCTTGAAAAACCTATTCCGATCTACATGAATCTTCTACCTATCTTGTGTTGCCTTTAGATTCTTCTTTATAACTTGCTTTTTTTGTTCCTTGTCTACCAACATGTCTAGTCGAATCAACACCCAATTAACTCGATAGATCCAACTGATGGGAGTATTTCAAATCCTTCCATACAATGCCTCAAATAGACTCATCTTCAAAGATTCATGATACCCATTGTTGTAAGTGAACTCTACTAGTGGAAGATACTCTTACCACTTTCACTCTTGATGCATCACATACATCCTCAAGATGTCCTCCAATATCCTTTTGACCCTCTCAGTCTGTCTAGCTGTTTGCACATGATAAGGTGTACTGAAGGCTAACTCTATGCCCAAACCTACAAACAACTCCTTCTAAAACTTGGAAGTGAACTTCACATCCACGTCTCACACAATCTTCTTTGGAATTCTATGCAATCTGGCCACATATCTGATGAATACCTGTTCTACATGGCTAGCTAAGAATGTATACTTCACTGGAATGAAGTACACAACCTTTGTCAATATGTCCACCAAAAACATGATGGAATCATGCTATCTCACTGTCCTTGAAAAACTTGTGGTAAAATCCAAGGAAATGACCTACTATTTCCATTCTGGAATCACAATCAGTTGTAGTAGTCCACTTGGATGCTTACACTCTGCCTTACAGTGCTGAAGTTCAAAACACCTAGCCACAAAATCTATTACATCCTTCTTCAGATTCGGCCAATAATAGAATTTGTTCACTGCGGTCAATGTCTTCTGGTAGACTGGGTAACCTAAATATGGTTTTGCGTGAAAATCCCTCAAGCTAACGTTCCTAATATCACTATTGTTTGGAACATATATCACATCCCTAAATTTAACCAATCCATTTGTTTTAAGACAATAGTCCACATCATGTGCACCTGCACCTATACTTCTACTACTACCTATACATGTGCTCTGGTGCAAACTGTGCACAATCTCCATATACATGAGATCGTATTGACCTACCTACAAGATCCTATCATGTAAGTCTGTCACATAAGAGATGATAGATGCTAGCTGATTTACATGTACCTTCCTACTAAGATCATCTACCACCCTATTCTCCTTTCCTTTGATGTACCTTATCTCGAATTCAAACTCGTTGATCGTGGCCAACCATCTAGCTTGCTATGTGTTCAGATTTGGTTGGCTAAAAAAAGACGTTAGCCCAATGTGATTACTCATCAGCACAAACCTCTTGCCAAGAAGATAGTGCCTCCACATCTTCAATGCATGTATTATCAATGTTAACTCAAGATCATGTGTTGGGCAGTTCTGCTCATGCCCATTTAGTTTTCATGACTCATAACATACCACCTGTCCATCCTGCATAAGGACTCAACCAAGACCACTTTTGAAAGCATATGTACATACTACAAACTCCTTGTTTAGATCTTCAATTTGTAACACTAGTGCATGTGTCAACAACTGCTTAAGTTTCTCAAAATTGGACTCACACTCCTCTATCCATTCAAGCTTATTACCTTTCCTCTGCAATGATGTAATAGAATAAACAATATGTGAGAAGTTCCAGATGAACCTCCTATAATAGCCTGACAATCCCATGAAGTATCTCACCTCATCCACATTCCTGGGAGCTACCCACTCCATGATGGCTACCCACTCCATGATGGTCCTTATCTTCTCTAGCTCTACTACAATGCCCTCCTCGGAAACAACATGTCCCAAGTAGTTTACCTCAATCTAAAAGAAACTGCACTTGTTGATATTAGTGCACAACTAATGCTCTCTCAACAACCTTAAGATTGATGCTAAATGCTCAGCATGCTCTTCCTCATTTTTAGAATATACGAATATGTCATCAATGAACATAGTAAAAAACTTATCCAAATACAGACGCAACAAACTATTCATTAAGCACATAAATGTAGCTAGAGAATTATTCAAACTGAATGGAACTACAACAAACTCATAATGCCTATACCTAGTCTGGAAAGTTCTCTTGTAAATGTCCTCTTCCTTGATGCATACCTAATGGTATCTTGATCTCAAGTCAATCTTCAAGAACACTGATTCTCCCTTTAGCTGATCGAACTAGTCATCAATCCTTGGTAACAGATACTTGTTCTTGATAGTCACTTTGTTCAACTTCCTATAGTTAATGCACAATCTGAGAGTACCATATTTCTTCTTTACAAACAACATTGGTGCACCCCAAGGAGATAGACTTGGCCTAATGTATCCCTTGTCCAACATTTCCTTCAAATACAACTTCAAATATACCAATTCAGGTGTGCTCATCTTGTAAGGTGTCTTTGATGGTGGAGATACCCCTGGCACTGACTCAATAAAAAGTTATACTTCCGTGTGAGGTGGAAACTCTGAAATGACTTCAGGAAATACATCCTAAAACTGTTGTAGAAATGGGTAACTTCTCAAAACATCTACATCCTCGACGTCCTTAACCTTGTCACTAGAAATGTGCATTGTTAATAACGTACACTCTTTTCTGCGACTACATTTTTCCTGAATAGTTGTCACCATCCTAATTGATGTGGATTTCTACTTTCCCTCTAAGACTCTTGGTTCCCCATTTTCATCCACACACTCAAGGGCTTTGTCGTGACAATCCAATTTGGTCCTGTGAAGGTCCAATCAATCCATGCCCAACAACATATAGTATGATCCCAACGGTGATACATTCAAATGTGTTGTGATCGGCATACCATTCAAATCAAACGCATAATCTCTTACCCAATGATGAACTCACTTCTTTGTACATGTAGCCAATTGCACTAACCAAGTTTCTACATGAAATTCCTTACTCAAACCACACTTATCCACCAAGTAAGGACTCACATAACTATAAATAGATCTAGGGTCAATCATAATAGAAATAACTTGATCACAAATCTTACCATCCATGTCAATGATAAATGCCTAATGGGCTATCTGTTTTTTATCTAATGTTGCATAAACACGAGGAACGCTCTCACCAACATCCCCAATAGTTTGTGCCTCCTATGCACTATATATCTTAGGCATACCACCCTGATTCTTCGGAAAGTCTCTCTTAAGGTGCTCCTCACTACATGTCCAACACTCCAACCATCTAGTACCCTCACCTCTATGCTATTGTTGACACCCATGTCCATGTCTACTTGCATTAAACCTCTTTTGTGGTGGCACATTTTCTTTCTCGTCTGCATTCTGAGGCTTTGCTCTTTTGGGCTACCATTTACTTTTATCTTTTTCTTTTTCTTTCCATCCTTTCTATGATTCATTCTTATGCTTTGATAGTTCATAGCAATGCTTCAATTTCCCAATGACTTCCTCAAGTGACCAAGGCTCATCATACTCAATCCCATCTCTAAATTCTAATGAAAATCCACTGACAAATCGCTGAACTTCAACCTTCTCATATTTAAGATACAATACATACCTCAATTGCTACAGGAACTTAGTTGTGTACTCTTCATTTGTCATTGGTCCCATCTTTATCTCATAGAATTTTTTGGCCTTACTCCATAGTACCTTTCTGACAAGTACTTCTTCCTAAAAATACACTTGAACTCGCGCCATGTCAATTCATCTGTCCTAATGTCTCTAACTCGCTTCACATCTTCCCACCAAATGTTTGCTTTACCTCTCACGCTGAAGAAAACTATTATCGCCTTCATATTATCTGTGTACTCATGCAACTCAAAGAACTTGTTCATCCCAAGTATGCAAGTGTTTGGATCTTCTGGTTTCTTCAAGTATCCATCAAAAGTAGGTGCCTTTTCTTTCTTAAACTCATTTAGTAAGTATCCCCTATCACTCCTCCTATAAGGATGATAACAATGACAATCATGATGTCTATCGGGACTAGAACTAGAATAGTAATTGTATCCATCACCTCTCCTATCCGGAGTGTCCAACAACCTGTCATCTCTAACTGTGTCATCTCTATTTGGAATGTGACCACCATGAGACCAACTGCGATATGCCCCATTAGTTTTTTCCTCCTGTCCATGGCCAATTAGAAGTGGCCCTTGTCACTACAATTATGACAACTTTGAAGGAGTATAACATTAACCTCTCCTTGTTTCTCTTGTGCCTGTATGATCATGTCATTGTCTGCCTTACAACTCCTTATTTTTTCCTTCAAGCTTCTCAATGTGTCTGCCAAAGTAGAAGAGTGTTCAACACCATGTTGCTCATCTTATGCATAGGGAGAGTCTTTGTATTCTACCATCTCATTAGTCATTTTGATCTCTTTGTTACAAGGCATACAAATAACAATTTTTTTTTTTAATTAAAATAAAATATATGTAAAAATAAAATTATTTATATATATAAATTTAAAAGATTAAATTAAATTAAAATTTTAAATTTTTATTTTCATTTAAATAAATAATTATAAAAACCTATATATGAACATAATATAGTATAATTCTAAATTTAAATTTAGAAAACTAAAATTTATTCCAAACAAATTAAAAAAAAAAATTAATATACTTTAAAAAAAAATGCAAAAAAAAAATGAATTAATATTTATTTGTTTTATTAAGTTGTGTTCTTTTTTTTTTCAATTAATATTTTTAAACTATTATATGTTTATCTTTTTTTTTCTTTTTTTTTGTAAGGTTTGTAGGACTACATCTTCATCATGTCCATCTTCTCACTCCAATCAAGGGGGGTAGCACAAGATTTGAACCCAAGGCTTCTCATTCGGTGAGACTTCATTTCCACAGCCATTGTCAATTGAGCTACCCCAAGTAGACTATATTTCAATCTTTTTAAAATATGTGCTTTAATTATTCTTTCTTCCCTTCTATATTTTAAATTATGCTTTAGATTTTTCTGAATGGTTTTATTTTTTATTTTTTAAATGATGTAATTTATATTATTTAATTCATTAAAAACACTATTCATTTTTTTTTTGTTTAAAAGATAAATGGCTTGATGTAAATTTAAAAGAGAAAATAAAAGAAAGTGGGTTATTATTTGGTTATTCTTAAATTATTGATAGATTTTTTTATGAAAAAAAAAAACTAAAAAAGTTTATTATTTTTTTTGTAAGCTCAGTAGCAACTTTTCATTCATTTTCAGCAAAAGCAGGTTACAACCATATTGAAGGAGTTTAGTGGCCTCAACCTGCCCATTGCAAAACTAGGTCTGTTGGTCACCAAACAACATTATAAGCCATCTAGAAGCAATATAGTTTGAGCTTGTCTAACAATTCGTTATAAGACTAAAAGTCTTGAAACCATCTACAAGCTAAATAATTGTAACATAAAAGCCTAACCAACATATTTACCATAGAAAATTAAACAAAATTGAAATCAGACAGAGTCGAGCATATTTTTATTCATCAGAGGAATCCACTCGAGTTAGATCCTTTGCACTTGAACCTGGTAATTCAAACTGAGGAAGACATAGAATGTGTTTCTCAATGTGACTAAGATGAACGCTCTGTTGCTGAATTTGGAATTGGAAAAGTAGAAACTCCTTTTGGATTTCCTAAAATCCAGGATCAAACTTAAAGAAGCCAATTGGAGGGTTCATTATACCCTTGGCCACAATAGTTTTCATCAACCAATAAAGGTGAGTGGTATGCTTGTATTGAGAGGTGTGACCTCTGGAATGACCAGGGTCAGGGACCAGGTCTCTCCAATCTTCCAATTGAAACTCAACTTCTACACATCTCTGATAAAATAACTACCATCTTAGAGATCAAGAAGGTATTACAGAAAAATAATTTGATTAATCAATTAGAAACCAAGTGTCAAATCTTGGATATTTCTGTCAAGCAATTTCATTCAAAATTTAATGTTTTAAATCAGAAAGGGTTGCCAGGATTAGTAGGCTTAAATGATAAATTGATTAGATTAGATTATTATTGTAAAGGATTATATATTGTGGCAGTAGACAGAACCAAATTTGCAGGGGTAAAGAACAGATAACAGGGAAGGCTTTCCTAGAAGCCATGGAGTATGATTTAACCATCTTACATGAAATTAAACATTTGTTTCTCACCATGCCTAATTTCGAGAGATACACAGAGGCGGATGAAACATTTATAAAGATGGTAAATGTACAAATCCCAAGTGAACAAATATGGGATCAATTGTGTGAAACAATTGAGTAATTTTCTCATTTTTTACAATAGAACAACTCATCAGTGTTTTCAGGCTACATCATCAACAGATCCCTAAAGGATAGAGCCACCTCTTCAACATTTTTTTCTGTTCCTATTATATTGTTCTATTTTTGTAATTTTGTACTATTTTGGTATTCTATTCCAAACATATTGTAGATCCTTTGTAAAATTTTGTATAAATAAATCCGCCTTTGAGTTATTAAGGGTTGAACCCTCTGAATTTACCTCATATGGTCTGTCTCTCAGTGAGTTGTATTTCATCTTGCCTATTCATTATGTTTCCTTCATATAAATTAAATCTTTTATAGTTATCTGATTTAAAATTTAATTGAGTTTCAATTTCATCTTGAATCCTTTGTGAAGTTGTAATTTAAATAAGAGAATAATTTATAGAACTATTTGTTATTGTAAATTCCTCTTTGAATATAAGTTACATTAGATCTTTGCAATAAATTGATTATATTATGTTGATTAAGAAATAACTGTTTTCTTCATTTCTTCTTGTAAATGGTTAAATATCAATTTGAATATCAAATCAATTATACTTCTCCATACTCTACTTCTCTATCACATTAAAATCAAACTAACCATTTGCAGATAAAGAACAACCTTTTATTTTACTTAAGAATCTATCTAAGTTTAAAGGACCTATTTAAAAAAATAGTTCACTAGTCATCCAATCACTCAAACCAAAAAAACATTATAGATGCTATGACATAACTAATTGACCTTATGTTATCTCAAAGGACAACATTAGATTGGAGCCCTTCCCAAGGAGCGAAGGATTGAAAGTTAAATTTTCCCAGGGGCAACAATTTTCGGTTTTCCTTTAAGGTGAATAAAGGATAGGATATAGGTCAAAATATTTCACTTGGTGATTCCACTGGTGCAAGTTGGCTCCTTTTAAGCATACTATATCACATTCTAACTATGAGATTGTTAACCCTCTACCAGATATAGAAAGATTTATTAGGGGAGCCTCTTCAAGGAGAAGACATAAAACCTCTTCTTCTTCTTCAGCTTTACACCCTAAAGACATATCATATGTAGATCCTTTTTCTTTTGGGCCATCCAATCCTGATTGGACTGAACTATCTCCTAGGGTTTCTGAACTCCATTCAAGAGGAGTAGATCTTCCATCAGCCTTTTTAATATAATCACTTGAGTCATATCAAGTCCCATCCATTCCTATAAAATCATCTTCATCTAAGGAAGAATTGGGTTTGCATTTACCTGAATTCAAACCTACAGACTTCATTTCTCCAACTCCTTATTTTTTTCCATCAACCTCTACTAATCTTGAAGAGATATTTTTTGTCTATTCAAATCCTCTGTTTGATAATAAGGAATACTTTCCATTAGGAGTTCCGAAGTTGGTTATCAAAACCCCTTTGAAATCTTCAAGGAGGTCTCCTCCCTCTTTTTCTCCTCCACATACTAATACCCCTACTGACTCCTCTTCATCACCTTCATCTTCATCATCTTCCTCTTCCTCATCACCATCCATTCACTCACCCCAAACTCCTCCTGCTAATGTGGCTTTTCGACCCATTGTGAAAGCAAGGTATGCTACTCTAGTCCTCCCTGGAAACTTAGCAAATTTTCCTAATGGATATCTAAGGTATTTACCAAGATTTAATGGAGTAACAAGTCCCTCAGCAAAGGATCATGTATCAAGTTTCCTAGATTTTGCTAACAATATGAACATAGAAGAGGAAGATGCTTATATGAGATTATTTTTGCAATCCTTAGAAGGAAATGCTAGGATCTAGTTTAGTCAACTTAGAGCTGACTCTATTACAACATGGAATGAGCTCATAACTATCTTTAAAAATGAATGGGGGGTAAATAAGGATCTTGTTTACTTTCTCACTAGATTTGAAGAATTGAAGAGAAATCCCGGTGAACTAGTTACTGAATTCATCAAGAGATTTAATAAATTCTATCATAAAATGCCTGCTCATTGCAAACCACCAGTAGCAGTTGCATAAACACGAGGAACACTCTCACCAACATCCCCAATAGTTTGTGCCTCCTATGCACTATATATCTTAGGCATACCACCCTGATTCTTCGGACAGTCTCTCTTAAGGTGCTCCTCACTACATGTCCAACACTCCAACCATCTAGTACCCTCACCTCTATGCTATTGTTGACACCCATGTCCATGTCTACTTGCACTAAACCTCTTTTGTGGTGGCACATTTTCTTTCTCGTCTGCATTCTGAGGCTTTGCTCTTTTGGGCTACCATTTACTTTTATCTTTGTCTTTTTCTTTCCATCCTTTCTATGATTCATTCTTATGCTTTGATAGTTCATAGCAATGCTTGAATTTCCCAATGACTTCCTCAAGTGACCAAGGCTCATCATACTCAATCCCATCTCTAAATTCTAATGACAATCCACTGACAAATCGTTGAACTTCAACCTTCCCATATTTAAGATACAATACATACCTCATTTGCTACAGGAACTTAGTTGTGTACTCTTCATTTGTCATTGATCCCATCTTTATCTCATAGAATTTTTTGGCCTTACTCCGTAGTACCTTTCTGACAAGTACTTCTTCCTGAAAATACACTTGAACTCGCGCCATGTCAATTCATCTGTGCTAATGTCTCTAACTCGCTTCACGTCTTCCCACCAAATGTTTGCTTTACCTCTCACGCTGAAGAAAACTATTATCGCCTTCATATTATCTGTGTACTCATGCAACTCAAAGAACTTGTTCATCCCAAGTATGCAAGTGTTTGGATCTTCTGGATTCTTCAAGTATCCATCAAAAGTAGGTGTCTTTTCTTTCTTAAACTCATTAGTATCCCCTATCACTCCTCCTATAAGGATGATAACAATGAAAATCGTGATGTCTATCGTGACTAGAACTAGAATAGTAATTGTATCCATCACCTCTCCTATCCGGAGTGTCCAACAACCTGTCATCTCTAACTGTGTCATCTCTATTTGGAATGTGACCACCATGAGACCAACTGCGATATGCCCCATTAGTTTTGTCCTCCTGTCCATGGCCAATTAGAAGTGGCCCTTGTCACTAAAATTATGACAACTTTGAAGGAGTATAACATTAACCTCTCCTTGTTTCTCTTGTGCCTGTATGATCATGTCATTGTCTGCCTTACAACTCCTTATTTTTTCCTTCAAGCTTCTCAATGTGTCTGCCAAAGTAGAAGAGTGTTCAACACCACGTTGCTCATCTTATGCATAGGGAGAGTCTTTGTATTCTACCATCTCATTAGCCATTTTGATCTCTTTCTTACAAGGCATACAAATAACAATTTTTTTTTTTAATTAAAATAAAATTATTTATATGTATAAATTTAAAAGATTAAATTAAATTAAAATTTTAAATTTTTATTTTCATTTAAGTGAACAATTATAAAAACCTATATATGAACATAATATAGTATAATTCTAAATTTAAATTTATAAAACTAAAATTTATTCCAAACAAATTAAAAAAAAAATTAATATACTTAAAAAAAAATGCAAAAAAAAATGGATTAATATTTATTTGTTTGATTAAGTTGTGTTGTTTTTTTTTTCAATTAATATTTTTAAACTATTATATGTTTATCTCTTTTTTTCTTTTTTTTGTAAGGTTTGTAGGACTACATCTTCATCATGTCCATCTTCTCACTCCAATCAAGGGGGGTAGCACAAGATTTGAACCCAAGGCTTCTCATTCGGTGAGACTTCATTTCCACAGCCATTGCCAATTGAGCTACCCCAAGTAGACTATATTTCAATCTTTTTAAAATATGTGCTTTAATTATTATTTCTTCCCTTCTATATTTTAAATTATGCTTTAGATTTTTCTGAATGGTTTTATTTTTTATTTTTTAAATGATGTAATTTATATTATTTAATTCATTAAAAAACCTGTTCATTTTTTTTTGTTTCAAAGATAAATGGCTTGATGTAAATTTAAAAGAGAAAATAAAAGAAAGTGGGTTATTATTTGGTTATTCTTAAATTATTGATATATTTTTTTATGAAAAAAATAAACTAAAAAAGTTTATTATTTTTTTGTAAGCTCAGTAGCAACTTTTCATTCATTTTCAGCAAAAGCAGGTTACAACCATATTGAAGGAGTTTAGTGGCCTCAACCTGCCCATTGCAAAACCAGGTTTGTTGGTCACCAAACAACATTATAAGCCATCTAGAAGCAATATAGTTTGAGCTTGTCTAACAATTCGTTATAAGACTAAAAGTCTTGAAACCATCTACAAGCTAAATAATTGTAACATAAAAGCCTAACCAACATATTTACCATAGAAAATTAAAAAAAATTGAAATCAGACAGAGTCGAGCATATTTTTATTCATCAGAGGAATCCACTCGAGTTAGATCCTTTGCACTTGAACCTGGTAATTCAAACTGAGGAAGACATAGAATGTGTTTCTCAATGTGACTAATATGAACGCTCTGTTGCTGAATTTGGAACTGGATAAGTAGAAACTCCTTTTGGATTTCCTAAAATCCAGGATCAGACTTAAAGAAGCCAATTGGAGGGTTCATTATACCCTTGGCCACAATAGTTTTCATCAACCAATAAAGGTGAGTGGTATGCTTGTATTGAGAGGTGTGACCTCTGGAATGACCAGGGTCAGGGACCAGGTCTCTCCAATCTTCCAATTGAAACTCAACTTCTGCACATCTCTGATAAAATAACTACCATCTTAGAGATCAAGAAGGTATTACAGAAAAATAATTTGATCAATCAATTAGAAACCAAGTGTCAAATCCTGGATATTTCTGTCAAGCAATTTCATTCAAAATTTAATGTTTTAAATCAAAAAGGGTTGCCAAGATTAGTAGGCTTAAATGATAAATTGATTAGATTAGATTATTATTTTAAAGGATTATATATTGTGGCAGTAGACAGAACCAAATTTGCAGGGGTAAAGAACAGATAACAGGGAAGGCTTTCCTAGAAGCCATGGAGTATGATTTAACCATCTTACATGAAATTAAACATTTGTTTCTCACCATGCCTAATTTCGAGAGATACACAGAGGTGGATGAAACATTTAGAAAGATGGTAAATGTACAAATCCCAAGTGAACAAATATGGGATCAATTGTGTGAAACAATTGAGTAATTTTCTCATTCTTTACAATAGAACAACTCATCAGTGTTTTCAGGCTACATCATCAGCAGATCCCTAAAGGATAGAGCCACCTCTTCAACATTTTTTTTCCGTTCCTATTATATTGCTATATTTTTGTAATTTTGTACTATTTTGGTATTCTATTCCAAACATATTGTAGATCCTTTGTAAAATTTTGTATAAATAAATCCGCCTTTGAGTTATTAAGGGTTGAACCCTCTGAATTTACCTCATATGGTCTGTCTCTCAGTGAGTTGTATTTCATCTTGCCTATTCATTATGTTTCCTTCATATAAATTAAATCTTTTACAGTTATCTGATTTAAAATTTAATTGAGTTTCAATTTCATCTTGAATCCTCTGTGAAGTTGTAATTTAAATAAGAGAATAATTTATAGAACTATTTGTTATTGTAAATTCCTCTTTGAATATAAGTTACATTAGATCTTTGCAATAATTTGATTATATTATGTTGATTAAGAAATAACTGTTTTCTTAATTTCTTCTTGTAAATGGTTAAATATCAATTTGAATATCAAATCAATTATACTTCTCCATACTCTACTTCTCTATCACATTAAAATCAAACTAACCATTTGCAGATAAAGAACAACCTTTTATTTTACTTAAGAATCTATCTAAGTTTAAAGGACCTATTTATAAAAATAGTTCACTGGTCATCCAATCACTCAAACCAAAAAAACATTATAGATGCTATGACATAACTAATTGACCTTATGTTATCTCAAAGGACAACATTAGGTTGGCGCCCTTGCCAAGGAGCGAAGGATTGAAAGTTAAATTTTCCCAGGGGCAACAATTTTTGGTTTTCCTTTAAGGTGAATAAAGGATAGGATATAGGTCAAAATATTTCACTTGGTGATTCCACTGGTGCAAGTTGGCTCCTTTTAAGCATACTATATCACGTTCTAACTATGAGATTGTTAACCCTCTACCAGATCTAGAAAGACTTATTAGGGGAGCCTCTTCAAGGAGAAGACATAAAACCTCTTCTTCTTCTTCAGCTTTACACCCTGAAGACATATCATATGTAGATCCTTTTTCATTTGTGCCATCCAATCCTGATTGGACTGAACTACCTCCTAGGGTTTCTGAACTCCATTCAAGAGGAGTAGATCTTCCATCAACCTTTTTAATACAATCACTTGAGTCATATCAAGTCCCATCCATTCCTATAAAATCACCTTCATCTGAGGAAGAATTGGGTTTACATTTACCTGAATTCAAACCTACAGACTTCATTTCTCCAACTCCTTATTTTGTTCCATCAACTTCTACTAATCTTGAAGAGACATTTTTTGTCTATTCAAATCCTCTGTTTGATAATAAGGAAGACTTTCCATTAGGAGTTCCGAAGTTGGTTATCAAAACCCCTTTGAAATCTTCAAGGAGGTCTCCTCCCTCTTTTTCTCCTCCACATACTAATACCCCTACTGACTCCTCTTCATCACCTTCATCTTTGTCATCTTCCTCTTCCTCATCACCATCCACTCACTCACCCCAAACCCCTCCTGCTAATGTGGCTTTTCGACCCATTGTGAAAGCAAGGTATGCTACTCTAGTCCTCCCTGGAAACTTAGCAAATTTTCCTAATGGATATCTAAGGTATTTACCAAGATTTAATGGAGTAACAAGTCCCTAAGCAAAGGATCATGTATCAAGTTTCCTAGATTTTGCTAACAATATGAACATAGAAGAGGAAGATGCTTATATGAGATTATTTTTGCAATCCTTAGAAGGAAATGCTAGGATATGGTTTAGTCAACTTAGAGCTGACTCTATTACAACATGGAATGAGCTCATAACTATCTTTAAAAATGAATGGGGGGTAAATAAGGATCTTGTTTACTTTCTCACTAGATTTGAAGAATTGAAGAGAAATCTCGGTGAACTAGTTACTGAATTCATCAAGAGATTTAATAAATTCTATCATAAAATGCCTGCTCATTGCAAACCACCAGTATCAGTCGCAAAAGTCAGATTTTCCAAAGCATTTGAAGATGACTTTGCAGTCATGCTAAGAGAAAGGGTATCTAACACATTGGAAGACATGCAAACAAATGCTATAGAGGTATAAGCTAATAGGTATGCTTCTGGCAAAATTAAAGCTAGAGCAGAGAAAGAAGAAAGAAAATTAAAAGATAGGATTGATGAATCATCTTCTTCCAAATCTAAACTTGAAGATCAAGAAATTGATGAAATTACATATTTACTTAGAAACCTTTCTAATAAGATTTCTAAAATTGAAACACAACTTAGAACTACTCAACAAACTGTTGTCAGACCTCAAGCTCAAACTCAATTCCAAAGAACTCCTCAAATGCAAATTCTTCAGAGACCAGGTTCTAATCAAAACATTCAACCACCCTTGTTGATTGATGATCAACAGCCACATGATAAATGCCCTATAATCACTGAAGATATCAATAATATTTATTCTTCAATAGTACAAATGGCAATAGTTCCTTCGTCTTCCCCTCAGTCTTTTGAATAAGAACAAGGAGATGCTCAAATTTCAAAATACCAAGCATTCTCTAAATTTCTAATTGCAGAATTAAATAAGAGGTATTATCTAAGACCTAGATCATGTCCAAGTTGACCTTCAAAATCTACCACTATAATTGAACCTGCAATAATATCTATTCAAACACAAACTCCAACACCTCAAACTACAGAGTCATCCACTAAAGCCTTTTCATCTGACAAGACCATTTTGACAACTTTCAATATTGAAAAGGAATTGGAAAGGGTCAAGATTCCTATCTCTTTAGCTAAACTTTCCAAAAACCCTGCTTATAAAAATCAAGTTTCTAAATGGATACAGTCCTCTAATGTTGATGTTGGGGGAGAAGTTATTAGTTTGCAGGATGAAAAGCCCTCAGTAGTGTTTGGGCCTAGTTCTGATATGATTAATGACATTGTTCCACCATTTTATGTAACTCTAAAAGTTCATGAGTTTATTTTGTATAACTGCATGCTAGACTCTAGAGCTTCCCATAACCTTATGTCAAAGGTAATTATGGACTAGCTTCAGTCACAAGTTACTCATTCTTATCATGATCTTTACACCTTTGATTCAAAGAAAGTACCATGCCTAAGGTTGATCAAAGATCTAGTTGTGACCTTAACCCAAATACGTGTCAAGAGTATAGTTTTAGACATAGTTTTCACTGATGTTTCTGCCAATTTTGGTATGCTCCTATCTAGATCATGCTGTGCTAAACTCGGAGGATCACTTCAGATGGACATATCTTTTGCTATTATTCCAGTCTATGGAGGTGAACATTTAAGGTTATATAGGGAAGTCAGATTCCTTCATATTATTTGTAGGTCTGATCAAGCAAAAAATAACCCTATCTATGCAGTAGATCAAGATTTTGGTTTCTTTCAGTTATCTTTACAAAATTCATCAAACACTCAACTTGCCATTGAAAATGCAGTTTCCAAACCTAAAATTGTAGAATCGGATATATGGAAACTTTATTTTGATGCCTCTTTCTCAAAGAAGGAGAAAAAGCAGGAATTGTTATAATTTCACCAAATAAAGAAAACATAACTTAGTCATGTAAACTTGAATTTGAGGTCACCAATAATGTGGCTGAGTATGAGGCTTTTCTTCTTGGTCTTGAGCTAGCTAAGAGTCTAAAGGTTCAAAACTTGAGTGTATTTTCTAATTCTGAGCTAATAGTGAAGCAGGTTAGAAATATGTGTCAAACAAAACACGCAAGACATAGGTCCTATAGAAATGAGGCTTGGGATACAATTGGAAATTTTTTCCAAGGATTTAACATAACTGCTATACCCAAAGATGAAAATATGCATGCTAACTCACTAGCTGTCTCTGCAAGCTCTTACAAAATCCCTGAGCCAGTATTGTTAGAGTACCAGATTCAAGTCAAGTATAGACCATCAACTCATGATAACCTTAAACACTGGAAATTTTTTTAGGATGATGAACAATTAAAATATTTCCTTCAAGTCATTGATGAATTTTCAAATATGCAAATTGAAGAAGATCAAAAAGATGTTCAAGAAACAAATCAACAAATCCCGGAAACTTCATTTAGTCCTAAAATTCTTGATGATGATATCATCCAATTATATAATAATTTTATTACGGAAGGATTAGCTGCATTGGAAAAACTATTTGATAATAATGATGTTTCTAAAAGCTCTTTGTTTAACTCACCTGAAGAAGAAATCAAAGAATGCAATATTGGGACTTTAAATGATGTGAGAAATGTTAAATTGTCATCAACCTTGGGGAGAACCCACAAGAACCTCTTTCTTCAAACAAAGCTATTCTTGTTCATATAGATAAAAAATATCTACTCTCTGATTGGTACTCTGATATTGTCGAGTTTCTTATGGACTTTAAATGATGTGAGAAATGTTAAATTGTCACAAAAGGGGAGAACACACAAGAACCTCTTTCTTCAGACCAAGCTATTCTTGTTCATATAGATCAAAAATATCTACTCTCTCATTGGAACTCTAATATTGTCCAGTTTCTTAGGGATTTTCAATGTCCAGCTAAACTTGACTTGAAGCAATGTAAATCCCTGAAGTTTAAAGCATTAAAATAATGCATTATCAATGTTAATCTCTACTAGAAAGACCCTCTTAATATCCTTCATCTTTGTTTAAGTGAAAATGAAACAGAGGGAATTATAGATCAGTTCCATGCAGGGTTTTGTGGTGGACACTATACCTGGAGAGCAACAACCTACAAAATTTTAAAGGCAGGTTTCTACTGGCCCACACTTTTTAAAGAAGTTGGAGCAAGAGTGAGAAGTTGCATACCATGCCAACTATTTGCAGGGAAACATAAATTATCAGCACTTCCTTTGGTTCTAGTATTGGTTCATGCTCCTTTTCTACTGTGGGGGTTGGATTTTATAGGGGAAATTCATCCACAATCAAGTAATCAACACAGATGGATTTTAACTACTACAGACTCTTTTACCAACTGGGTAGAGGCCACGACCTTTGCTTTCAAATGGCCATGAGCTATCTAGGAGCAATACACCAACACCAAATACTCAAACGAGAAGCCGAGCATTTGAGAACGAGGAGTGTCAAACCATTAACACCTATAAGGAGATATCACTCTGGTCTGTCTCATCGTTATTAATTGATGTCATGTGCACTGCCACCCTACCTTCAATATCAATCATGCGAGAGCTGTGGGTAAACCGCCCTCCGACCCTTACAACATTCAACTTACACATGGCTTAGATCCCTGCTGGATCACACCCCAATTGGGGAAAAAAGATTATTTCTTTAAATAACTTATGAATAGATGTTTTTTTAATATTTATGGAAAAATTAATTATTAAATAGATTTTTAACTTTTAAATTTAAGACACTAATTTAATATTTTATTTTCAATGAAATGTGTTATCATGTTGAGAGTTCAACTTTTAGTAATTTTAACTCTAAAAATAAAAGCATTACTTTACAAAAACCTATGGTTTGTAAGACGATATAAGAACATATGCTTTTACATATGTAGTGACACATTGGTTTTCTTCATTATATAAACTAAGAATTGAGGCTTAATAATATATATCGTAGACACCAGTGTATTTAATATATTTTAAAGCTTTCATGCATATCAAGATGTGACACACCAATGCATATTGTTGATGGAAGTTCTCTATTGTTGTTAATTTTCAAATTACACATGGAAGCTCCAAAAATATGTCATACACACTATTGTTTAGCATAGACATTCAGAAACCTTGGTGTGTATCAAAACATGGTGCATTGATGTATATTACATATATTGGGGAAATTGATTCACACTATTGATATAAGTACACCAACAAACAAAATGTCTATTACAAATAGCGAAACGTTTTTGTAAGATATATATATATATATATATATATATATATATATATATATATATATATATATTTCGTTGTCCTGTAACATGAAATGCCTCCACAAAATCCTTTATTAAAGAGTGTTTTCCCTATATTATATGCTAGATCCACACGAACGTCACTTTAAACTCACAAATAGAATTATTTGTTATATTAAGGGAACTTAACAACTTGGTTGTGAAAAACAATAAACTTGGTCTGTTTTTGACCGACAAAAGTAAAGTATCATGGTGCACTACATCATTGTCACAAATATAGTAATGGATTTGACATTATAATGGGTGGACTTGGTTTTCAAATTGAGACATTGGTTGTGGTATATTGTGAAAATCAAAATGTGATATAAGTTGTAACTATTTATGTTTCACATAGTAAGATTAACCATTCTCATCTTCATGTTCATTTATGGAAAACATCGATCCATGATAATGTAATACATATTTTAGAAAAGATAATCAAGTTGCTAATGCTTTTATGATTCCTATATCAAATTCATGTGTATATGTCTAAGTGTGTGTATGCAACCTGAGCCATATGGGTTGTTTATGGAAATATTTTAGTTTCTTACACTATTACATATATTGAACTTACACTATTACATAGGTTGAACTATGCTCAATTACACACGTGTTGCAGCAATGTCTTTTGTTTGGTTTCGAATACTAATTGTTTAGACTACCTAATATTCTCACTCTCCCACAATGATGTTAATAGAAAAAAATCCATGGATTGACATATGTCGTGTAATTCAGCAAAGAGCATATTATTTATTTACGCATATAGAGTCTTCCCGTCCATGTGGAAATGTTGTCACGACGCCGCAAAAATTAGAATTTAGTTAAGAGGAGCGCACTATGTGCAGGTTATACTCTATCGAGAGTAAGAGAAGCGCCCAATTTGCAGGTTACTACTAAAACGTCGTACGTCAATGTATGCATCGCGACAGCGACAACGATAGCGAGAGCGAGAGAACGTTGGAGGAGAATGGACATCGAGTCCGAGTCTACTCTACTTTCTTGCCTTCTCTGACCCGTATGATGTATCCCCCGGTGACACGGCAAGGCGCGTGCATCTTTCACCATTAAACTCTCCTGGCACGCGCATTACATTCGCACCTTAACCCGCACATGAATTCTCTCCATCTTCCTTTCTTTGCTTATTCCTTACTTGGCAAGGCAGTTGGGGTCATGCCACGTGCTTGCTCGACCTCGCGCTATATAATAACTTCTTCATACTCACTTCCTTCAACAATCCATTCACGTAAGCAAGTAAGCGCCTGCGGCATCCCATAAACTTCTTTGCTGCTTATTACAACATCGATCACAGCGAGCGAGCGAGCAAGCATGCCTGGGAGTTTGGATTTGGATTTAGAGGCATTCAGGAAGGCTCAGAGAGCAGATGGCCCCGCCACCATCCTCGCTATCGGCACTGCCAATCCCCCTAATGCAGTCGACCAGAGCAGTTACCCCGATTACTACTTCCGCATCACCAACAGCGAGCATATGACAGAGCTCAAGCACAAATTCCAGCGAATGTGTAAGAACTAAATCCCATCGAATCTCAAACTCAGTCGTCTAAATCATATGCGAATGCGATGATCAGAATTAATATGTTTATAATCTTGTCATCATCTGTTGCTTGCAGGCGACAAATCGGGAATAAAAAAGAGATATATGTACTTGACTGAGGAGATTCTGAAGGCGAATCCCAATCTATGCGACTACATGGCGACGTCTTTGGACGCACGGCAGGACATGGTTGTGGTGGAGGTGCCCAAGCTTGGAAAAGAAGCGGCCGCCAAGGCCATCAAGGAATGGGGTCAGCCCAAATCCAAGATCACTCATGTCATTTTCTGCACTACCAGTGGCGTCGATATGCCCGGAGCCGACTATCAGCTAACAAAGCTTCTGGGTCTCCGCTCCAGCGTTAAGAGAGTCATGCTTTACCAACAGGGCTGCTTCGCTGGAGGCACGGTTCTCCGTGTCGCTAAAGATCTGGCAGAGAACAACCGGGGAGCTCGGGTTCTGGTCGTCTGTAGCGAAATCACGGCCGTTACCTTCCGTGGCCCCTCCGACACTCACCTCGACAGCATGGTCGGCCAAGCTCTCTTCGGCGACGGTGCATCTGCACTCATTGTGGGAGCCGATCCCATCACGGAAGTGGAGAAGCCCTGTTTCGAGCTGCTGTGGACTGCACAGACCATTCTTCCCGACAGCGGCGGAGCCATCGACGGCCACCTGAGAGAGGCGGGCCTTACCTTCCACCTTCTCAAAGACGTTCCGGGGCTCATCTCCAACAACATAGAAAAGAGTCTGGTGGACGCCTTCCAGCACTTCGGAATCTCCGACTGGAACCAATTATTCTGGATCGCCCACCCAGGAGGCCCTGCCATTCTGGATCAGGTGGAGGCAAAGCTGAATCTGGATCCCAAGAAACTGAGAGCAACGAGGCAAGTACTGAGCGAATACGGAAACATGTCGAGCGCCTGCGTGCTTTTCATCTTGGACGAGTTAAGGAAGTCCTCTCTGCAGAGTGGGTGTTCCACAACCGGAGAGGGATTGGATGTGGGAGTTCTGTTTGGATTCGGGCCGGGTCTCACCGTCGAAACCGTCGTCCTCAAGAGCGTTCCGCTGCCGCCGCTGCAGTGATTGATTGAATCACCATGGAAGACAGGTTTCCTCCCCAAGTAGATGAGACGTGCTTTCTCATTCGTTCAATCCTAATATTTGCTACGAATGCTTTCTTAAATACAAGTATCCTCAGAGTTTCTCCTCTCCTCCTTAGTATTCTTATTCTTATTCCCATTCCCATTCGCATTCGCATTGTATTCTCCTTCTCCTCCTTATTCTCATTCTCATTATTGTATTCTCCCTTTGTATTTCAACGTATTAAAGCAATAAACGTTTAGATTATATAACAATAAGAAATTTGATTTACTATATAGAAAATTCTCATCTTATAAAAAAAATTCAAATATAAATAGAATTCTAAAATATAATAAAATACCAACATATATACATTCATCTAAAATCATATTTAGAGGGATAAAGAATGGTTGAAATCTTACATGAGATGGAATCTGAATAAGTTTAAATTGTAAAATAAAAATTATTAGATAATTAAATTTGAGTTTTCAATTTAATAAAAATTACAAATATATATTTTCAAATCATGAATCTCATTCATTTTAAATTTTTAGATAAGGATTAGCAATTGTGATTGAATTAAATCATTGACTTTTTTACTTCAATTTAATAATAGTTACAAATATGTTTTCTAAATAATGAATCTTGTTCATTTTAAATATTTTGTCTAACATTTTATTTGTGAAAATTTTCATCTACCATTGGGTTTTTAAAAAGGAACATTTATGAACTTAATTATGAAATTAAAGAATTCAATAGTAATCTCTCTTTTATATATATATATAATAATATTAAAATAATATATATATATATATTATATATATATATATATATATATATATATATATATATATTCATTCTAAATAACAAATTTCATTATCCTAAGCTCTTCATCTAGGGCCCTATTTTCAATAGAAAAAACATCTATCAACATAAATATTACATAATAATTTTCACCTAACAATATAAGTAAATAGAAAATAATTTACATCTTATCTTTATTTATGCGAAAGAGGATGAATGCTAAACCAATTATTCTATTGTGTGAAAATCTCCCCATGGATGGTGCCTATCAAATGCACGATGAGCCCACAATGAATGAGGTCAAGTTTAATGAGGGTATGCAAGCTTCCCCCACCTGGCGGCTTGCATGGCCACCCTATCGCCATGAGAATCTACTCATGTATAATAAGATTTCATCCACACTTTATGTGAGGATGCTAACACTCAAGTAGGTACATCACTGTTGCAGATCATAGATTTGCCAGTTCAGTGAAAAATCTATGGTTGCGAAAGGGTAGGGACAACACTATAATGATGCAAAGTGGGACGAAGGAAACTACACAACTTACTTAAGGAGATTAGAATCCATAATAGGTCATAAACTATGGCGACAATTCCCAGGTGTAGCTTTTGGCTATCATGGTAAGCATCGAAGAAACATGCAATCCCATACCTTAAAGCTCATAGTTCATGTCAACATTTTGAAGTTCTCTGTGTTCATTCAAGCCTTTCCTTTATGTGGACCTTCATTGTTAGAAACTAGGGCAATACTAAGAGGGTGGGTGAATCAGTATTGTGAGGGTTCTAAAACTTTCTTTTACAAGTAAAGAATACTAAAACACCAATAAATACTTCAACAACCATTCATGTATGAATCACAATGATCAATACCAGAAGAACATGTCAAACAAGTATATTCTTCAATTACTTTCACAAAGGCAAGCTTCAACTTTCTTTTACAAAGTTTTCTAGCTACAACTAGAAGGACGATTCTACTCTCTAATTTATCAACTATTACTAAATAGTAAAAAGAGCTACTACCCCTGATTTATTAGTTGTCACTGAAAGGAGCTACAATCCCTGGTTGTTTACCACCCACTACTAGAAGGAGCTATAACCCTCGATTTGCAAGCTACCACTTGCTTGACCTCTTTGATTCATCTTTCATTCCATTTTCAAGCTCAAATCATGAAGTGCACTCTCTTTCATGAAACAAATAAATCTCTCCTCAATCAGACACCCTAATCACCAAAAAAGTCACCTTCAACAATCAATTATCACTAATCAAATCACCTCAGGCACCAACAAAAACAACAACGACATCAAAAACCTTCTTGATAGTTCAGTTTTGCTTATAAAGTGTTAGAGATAATAATTTTGGATTTAGAGCTTTAGTTAAGTTCAACTTTTTAACTTGCATGAATTCCTACTTTTCACTCATGTTCCACTTCTGTGTTCGTGATGTATCAATCTCTTCCTTGCTTGTTCTGGTGTGAGAAGCTGAGTTTAACTGCTACTTTTCTCAATTCTAGAATTTTTATAGGATTTACCAGTGAATTTCTAAATTTGGCAAACTATTCGATTTGGCCGCAATATCAAACATGCCTCCCAATTTTCCCATTCTGCCAAAATGGTTTCCAACTCATTCATGTGTTTTAAATTATAATCTTGTGTTAGGGCCAATGTGACAAGTGGTATCAGAGCCACCTTTCAACGTTGTGGCCTAACTGGGTACATATGAGAATAATAGAAATTGTTGTGTCAACAGAGTGAAAGACACGAGACATCATGAGGAGAGTTGGAACTACCCCAGTAGGGCCAATAATAGGAGCTGAACCAAAACAATTTTCAAAAGCCAAACATGAGATGTGGGTTCAACTGGGGGAAGAATCGTGGAATACTAATGTTGTGATATTGGAAAGAATACAAGAATTGAAGAACAAAATGGCTAAATTGAGGGACGACAGTGAGAGGCTGATGAAATAACAAGAGAAACCGTGAAAATTCTTTCAGATGGATAGAACCATCGACACCTTTCTCTGAGCTCAGACCATGAGAACATGCATGGACAAGGAGGTGAAAATTCAACGTCAGAAGGAGACGAAGGGAACCGAGAAGAAGAATGAGATAATTTCGTCAAATCATAAGGGGCCTAGGAGGTAGAAGATTGAATTATTTTAAGAAAACTAAACCTACGACGTTTGATGGAGAACAAGAGGAGGCTGTTGAGGCTTGTCTCATTAACATGAACAAGAATTTCCAAATTTAAGAGTACGATCATAATATGAAAGTTCACCTGGTAATTTATCAAATGTAAGGTAAGGCCAACTTATGGTGGTAAGAAGTAAAAACAATATGGGGAATTGACGAACATGAGGCGACCTGGGAAAATTTTTAGAAGAACTTTAAGGATAAATACTTAACCGAACAATTTTATGATGAGAAACCAAAGTAAATTCACAATATTTGTTTGGGGAAGCTTTCTATGGATGAATTTATAGCGAAATTTACAGGCCTGCTACAGTATGTTCCTTACATCCATGAAGAAATAAAAGTACAACAGTTTATGAGTATTTTACCTCTATACATGAAGGAACGATTGGAATTCAAAAACCCAAAAACTATAGATGAAGTTATTAGAAAATCATGAATATTTTACCAACAAATGAAGGAGAAGGGAGGGTGGAAGTAAATATTGGCTTGAGAATAAAGGGCTTAAAAATTCATAGAGTATGAAAGGTGGGAGGTATATGAATTCCAGATGTTATTATAATAATCAATAGAAAAAACATACAGGAAAGATTCAACAAAAGTCTAGGTGGAAAACTAAGTTAAAGTCCACCGACCAAACTAATAAATTTGAGTTGGAACCTGTAGCAACACCTCCCTTGCAATGTTGGGGATGTGGAGCACAAATTTAAGGCAAGAATGTCCCTTACTGAAAATGGACAACATAGGTTCAAGAAAAATCCACAGTAGGGGAAGTTGGAAGGAGCATGCCTAGAATCAATGTTGCACTGGAGGATCACTAGGCTGAATACCAACTGACCATTGTAGAGTTTGAAGGTAAAATGTTCAGCTAAACTGTGTCCATTTTAATTCATCCAGGGGATAGCTTAAGTTATATAATTCCTAATATAGTACAAAACTTCCACTTGAAAACCACAAAATTTAAAAATCCGTGGCTGGTACAGCTAGCTACAGGGGCTAAAAAAGGGTGTTGGCTAAAGTTGACAGTTGTCCTGTGGAATTGGCAGGACAACTAGTAATAGAAAACTTGAATGTTTTACCTGTGGGTTCATATGGTATGTTGATTGAAATGGATTGGTTGGACAAACATTGGTCCCCCATAAACTATAAAGACAAAACAATTAGTTACTTGGACAATGAGGGAATGAGGCAAGAAGTTCAAGGAGTGAAAATTCCTCTAACATTGTGACTGGTCACAACCTCTCAGTTGGCGAATTACATTAGGAAGGGGTGTCAAATTTATGCAGTACAAGTGGGATATACAAACTCTAAGGAAAAGACAACCACCTTAGGGAACTTGCCTATAGTGCAAGAGCTCATGTTTTCCTAGAAAATATTCTCGATTGCCTCCTAACAAGGACATAGACTTTACTATTGAACTCTTCTTAAAGCTTCTCCTGTATCCCAAGCACCCTACTATATGAGTATTCCTGAGCTGACTGAACTTAAAATGCAGTTACAAGGGTTACTTGACAAAAAATACATCTGCCCAAGCATGTCACCTTGTGGAGCTCCAATATTGTTTGTAAGGAAAAAGATGGTATCCTGCGATTGTGTATCGACCACAGGAAATTAAATAAATTAACAGTCAAAAAATAAATACCCTTTACCTCATATTGACTATTTATTTGAGCAAGTGAAGGGGGATACATTATTTTCTATAATCGACATGCGTTCTCGATATCATTAGATAAGTACTAAGAAAGAAGATATATTTAAAAAACAACCTTCAAAACTCACTATGGACATTATGAATTTGTATTTATTCACTTTTGATTAAGTAACACCCCTGCAACATTATGTGTCTCATGAATAATGTATTTCATCAATACTTGGATAAATTTGCATTGATATTTATAGATGACATACTTATTTATTCAAGAAACATGGGGGAACATAAGAGGCATCTGCAAATTGTTTTTCAGACCCTAAGGGAGCATCAACTGTATGCAAAGTACAACAAGTGTGAGTTTTACAAAGAGAAAATTCAATATTTAGGACATGTTATTACTAAATATGACACTGTGGTGGACCTTGAAAAGATAAAAACCATACTAGAATGGTCCATCCCTAACAATGTAGCTGATATTAAATCTTTTATGGAACTTGTAGGGTATTATATAGGCGATTTATTGAATATTTTTTAAAAGTATCTTATCCCATTACCACTTTGCAAAAAAAAAGGAAAAACTTTCAAATGGACAGGGGAGTGCCAAAATAATTTTGATCGACTAAATGATTTACATACCATTGATCCTATTTTAACAATTACTGACCTGGATAAGAAATTTATAGTTTGCACCGACGTCTTTAAGGAATATGTAAGGGGAGTCTTATGGAAGGAAGGAAGGGTGGTAGTTTACTAATCTTGTAAGTTGAAAGAACATGAAAAGAAGTATTCAACTTACGACTTGGAGTTAACAACAATGATCCATGCTTTATAAATGTGGTGACATTATTGACTTGGGAAACGATTCATACTAATGGCAGATCACAATAGTTTAACTCAATATTTCAAACAAGAAACTTTAAATGCTCGACAAGCACATCGGACCGACTTCATAAGCAAGTTTGAATTTGAAATTAAAATTTTGAAGGGAAAGGAAAATCGAGTAGCAGACACTTTAAATAGAAAGCTATTTTTTTATGAGATCTCTTTCAGTCAAATACAAATTTCTTTCAAGGAACAAATTAAAGAGGATTCTCAAACAGATACTAAATACCAATTTTTGTGGCAGCAAGCCCTAAAGCCAGATAGCATCGAAAGACAATTGGGGTATGAGGTAAATAATGAGAACATGTTGGTTTATCAAAAGAGAATTTATGTTCCTAACCAAATGAACATTAAGCATCTGATTCTAAACTAGTGTCATACAAGTTCTTATGCAGCTCATCCTAGCTACCATAAAATTATTACTACCTCAAGGAAGGAATACTTCATATTGGGTATGAAAAAGAGGTGGTTGAGTATCTAGCTAAGTATTTCGAATGTCAACAAGAAAGACCGAACACCAACATCTAGTCAGACTGCTCCACCCACTACCCAATCCAGAATAGAAGTGGGAGATCATTATGTTGGATTTTATTACCGGCCTACCTAATACCATGAAAAAAATGACTCCATAATGGTGGTAGTAGACAAACTAAGTAAGTCTGCTCATTTCATTATGGTGAAATCTACCTTTAAGATAATTCGGATTGCTAATATATTTATGAAAGAAATTTTAAGGTTGCATGGGATTCCAAAGGTGGTAATTTCTGTGAGAGATGTTATATTTACTTCTAAATTTTGTAAGGCCTTATTTGAGGGGCTAGGTACTCAAGTATAGTTTGATGTTGCATACCACCCTCAAACTAATGGGTAGGCTGAATGGGTGAATCAAGTGATTGAGGATATGCTGAGAATGTATGTAATTATGTAACACCCTCCTCCCACATCTACCTGAGAAACATGCTAACTGAGGTAAACATGTGACGAGAGGCTACTATGATTGGATTCAACCTCTTATGTGAGCTTCAAGAAGTGGAATTGATAGAAACACAACATACAGACCTTCCACATCAGCTACAAGACTCCCATGAACCATACCAACCACTAAGGTAGCTAGCTTGTGGGTCAAACTAAGGTTTTAGACCACTTTACCTTTGGAAACTCCCATGTTATGGGCTTGACAACGTCTAAGAGGCTTTGGACGCTCTCATGACAAGGCATGTTAGCGCCGAGGGACTATTTTTCTTAGTGGTGTGCCAGCGTATGCATAATTTTAGCCACTTTTTTAGGGTGATATCCTAGGTCACTGCCCAGAATTGAATGACACATTCATAACAGAAAGATAACAAGGAAACAATGATGCAAATGTAAATACTTGAACAAGCCCCTAATCGGACCCCTACTAGCCATGACATACCTTTCATTAGAGATATCACGAATATGTAATTTACAGGTGTAAACAACATATTTAAGCATAGGGATCTCATACTTATCTGAGAATCACTAAGGAGCATTGTACCCTTATATCATTTGTTGCATTACCATCTATTAGGTCATAGATACATTGTTTATTCATTTACAAGTAAAAACATGATGAGAGCCATACATAGCCAGTGTCATAAAACATATACACAACCAACATAATAGTGACATAAATACCAAGGAAATCAGAACCATATTATCCACATATAAACCAATATAATACTCATAGAATTACAGGGATAAAAAACCTCATATTGACGATCTAAATTCCAAACCCAGGATGGGACTACCACATTACACATGACTATAGAATTGCTGAGCAAAATATCTCTTTAGCCATTCACCCCCGTGCCATATTCCAAGCATGAATGTAGCACTCAAACCAAAAGAACCAACCAGGTTATCTCGAGGCTAAACCACCTCACCCTCATCAATAGAAACCAGGCTTGACCGTAATCCATCCCAGATCACTATGACAACATAATAAACACGTAATAACAGGCTTTACCATCATCTCCACCCTATCACTAGGCCAAACAATCATGGACGCGACAGGATTTATCCACCTACACCATGAGGAATTTTCCTGTCTCCTAGTCTCTCATGCTTTACTACAATCCACACCAGATCATTACATACTAAACTGAGACCCACCCTCCAGGATTTACCGTATATCCCAATCTGGGATTAATAGGCCCAACAGAGAGCAATCCACCTCTTGGCTTTACCATATATCTCGCCATTCATCGACAATGATTCCTAGTCCCATCGAGGCAACACAATCCTAGCTTTAGTGTAACCCATAGTCTGGCTTAGGGGTTACTAGGCCAGTGGATTTACCGTGATCCACAATCTAGTTTATGGACCACCATGCCATGTGTTATATCATTTATAGATCCATCTCACTTAGCTTTGAATCCATCCGGAAATCGAGCTCAACCAAAACTTGAGAACCCCATCACACCATGGCTATCCAGAAATGGTAAGGCTAGGATGGAAACACTGTCACACCTAGAAAACTCATGCCCTAATAGAAAAAGAACTACATGATATACCATGCATGCCAAATATAGCAAGGAAAATAAACATGCAAATCGATACCCACAAAGAATATTGTTGTAGTTGGTTGATCCTGCCCTTCCTTCCTTGCTCCTTCCTTCCTCTTGCCTTCTTTACCTTTCTTTATCCAATGCCAAAATTCTCCAAGAAAACTCTAAGTTTCCAAGAGTGAGAGAGAGAAAGAATAATGAGAGAGCTCCCAAGCTAAACTGACAAAATGTTACATAATAATCTGTAGAAGCTGATTTATCAAGTAGTCCTCCATTTTCTTCATTTTCCTCCTCACATGCAACTTGTGACCTTTCACCTTCCTTTTATCCTAATTTCCATTGCTTTCATAAATAAATGTGCCAAAAATGCCATTTTCCTTTCCAAAGCCTTATCTGTTTCCTTTGCCATTTTCCTTAGCCATAATAAACCAAATGAACATCCATTAGGATGTCTTTCCCACCATTCAACTTGGAATAAGTGTCCCTTAAACCATGGTTATTATTCTTTAACTTTTATTTCATGGAATTTTCACCAAGGCTGTTATAGAACCCTCCCCATTGGGGGACACCATCCTCAGTGTTCAACCACACTTATACCTTAGTAAAATTGCTGAAAAACAAACATACTGGCCATGGAGCTTTATAATGTAGCTCGATGTAGTATTTACGATGATCACCCTACTGACAAGAAAACCAACATGACAACATAAATTTCAGGGCCTAAATCTACCTTAGGCTCAGAAAGGTATGTCTAGGGTAACATCAAACCATGCTTAACCTGGTAGCTATCCCTACCAGGTCGAGAGAGGGCTCTCTCCTTGTCAATCTCAATGAAAAAATATCAGGGAAGCCTTGAGATGACTGATATAAAAACTAATTTTAGGCTAGGTATGCTTGCTCAGAGGATTTTGATTGATTTTAATGGTTGGTTGCTAGATCAAATGACGAAGGTAGCTTTGGGTCTAGGAAATGAACACAGATTTGTAGAGGTTTCTGTGGGGCGAGGTAGGCAAGTGTTTTAGCACTTTGAAATGAGTGTAATGGTGAGTCTAAGGACTGGTGAGGACCTGGAGAGGGCATGCAAGTGTCATGAGTCCTCTTCAAACAGTAAAAAACATGTAAAACTAAATAAACCCCAAGGTAGAGCATTGAAACACCAATGAATTCCACCTTTAAACTTGATTCATTTAGTTATGAAAAAAGAGAGAGATGATGGCACACATAAACATAAGATCAACTGAATTACATAGAAGAAAACAATGCTAATTCACATTACCACAATAATCCCACAAAATGCTGCAAAACCCTCGTTTATTTGCTTGCCAAACTGCAGAAGTGATGTACAAAGTAGCTCAATGCATCCACAAGAGTCCAACCTTGAAAAATGACTAAGAAAGTACAAGATATAGGCATCAAACCACCCATGATAGCCATCAGGGGTCGAATCCATGAGTCAAGGAGTTGTTTCAATAAGATCTAAACTAGGAACTGAAAAATAGGCACTGGAACAGCTTGCCTCTAAAATAAGGAAACTGATTCACTCAGCTCAAAACCACCTAAAACTGTTGTATCTACCTCCTTAAGTCAATTTTCATCATTTTTACATCAAATTACATAAACTTATATCATATTACATCATGAATATGACCATGAGAGAGAAAAAGTCGAAGTGGTAGAAAACTAGGCAAATATTTCAGGTTTTGCGCAAAATTGGCAAAATTTTCCCTCATGTGCAGCACCTTTTCCAAGATGATTTTGAAAGCCTTCCCCTTCACCAAATTTGCTCCAAGATGGCTTGTTGGAAATTTTTTCTGTCTACTTTCTAGGACAAGTGTAATTGTTAGATTTAGTGTCCATTTTCCCCTCCAAAAATCAGTTCTCCCAAGACTGCTTCCTGTGGGTCCAAAAAGTGGTAGAGAGGGCATTTTTGAGGTATTTTTGCCCTTTAGGTGACCTAGATTTCCTCCAAAATTCATGAAATTTTCTGGGTTTTCATATTTTTTCGTGAGGAATCTAAAAATGTAAGCCATTCCTCAAAATTCCCAACCAACTGCGCATGAGAGGAAAATTTCTATGTTTTGCAGCTAAAAATTAGGAAATGACAAAAAGTTCTCCAAATGCCTCAAAATTGGAAAGAAGCAAGCTTATCAATTGCTTTCTTGAGACAAGGAAGCTTCAGACAAGATTATAAGTTTATCTTGCTCCTTTTTAGCTTTTAATTATCTCCCTAGCTTGGCTTTTAGGCCTCTTATTCTTATCTTGCGAATTTTGTTCGAGGCCAAATAGTGATAGGCCATGTGGCGCAACATGTTATTATCCTTATTAGCCTTATCAAGAAGCTTCTCAAGGTGGACATTCACTATTTCCAACCATGATTCTCGGTTAGCCTCTATTTCCTGCTCTAGTGAAGTCTGCTTGATTTTTCTTCTTTTTTCCATTTGTCAGTTTTCCCTTATGTTTTGCAGCTCCATGATTGTTTGTTTGTCCTCCAATTGCTTGTTCTATTTCTCAAGGTAATTAATGATCCATTTAGCCCTCTCAAGGTCAAGTGATAAGGCTTGGATCTCAGCTTCTTTCTCCTTGCTGATCACATCCTTGAGTTTTGAGCTTTGGGAGCCCAAATCAGTCTCCTCTTCCTCAATTAGAATGAAATCCCTATCTTGGCCTTCAGAAGGCCGTTCATCATGCAATGGTTTCTTTCCTTTGTCCTGTACCTACTCTGTTGAAGAAGAGGGCAAAGCCCTTTCCACCCCAGGTGAAGATAGCATTTGCCTATTGTCTGGTGAAGAGAACGAGACCCCTTCCACCCCTGGTGGAGATAATACTCTTTTGGCAGCTGCAAAAAGTCTTCTTGTCCCCTTTTCATAAGTTATAAACACAGGAATATGAGCCTCTTCAGTTCTTCTTTCATGCTCTCTTTGTTGCCCAGAAGGTCCACCTTCCTCTTGAGGTTCTGCAAACATTTGAGGCCCCTTGAAAATCTCATGGGTAATGAAGGTTTCCCATGGCACTCCCAACTGAGTGAGTTGATGCAAAAAAACAATCTTGATGACAACAAAGTGATAAATGCTATTAAGCTGTTGTGGGTATGGTTTTCTCTTTGCAAGCACAGTCACCCTCTCTATATTTTTGCAAATGAAGTATGGAATACTCATCATTCTAACCCTAGTAAAATGCATAAACAATCTGATATGATAGGCATAAATTTTGGAGAACCTTCCCTCACATGTGAAGTATTTAATGATGAGTTTCATTAATGGCACATACCGGTCCTCCAAAAACTTAAAAGGAAACACCCTGCCCAATTGACTATGATATTTGGCTTTAATGTAGGGTTCATAGTTCTGTTTGCTGATATTTTGTCTTTTCTTCCATCTTTCCCCCACATCTGGCATCCTAGTTGCTTCTGCAATAATGGCTAGTGAAAGAGTAAAATTGATGCCAGCAAGCTGTACCCTATTGTCCTCCATGTTGATGACAAATAGCCTAGCCAATTCATGATGATACTTTACCCTATCAACTAACTCAGAAAACTCAAAGCAAGATTGGTATCTGAAACAAGTGGTGGCAAGAGGGCATGCAAGAAGTCAAGCAATACTAATAGGCTCCTCTCTGATTATCTTCCCACCCTTGTGAGGTCTCCTAGGTTGTACATTCTTATCCCCTGAACTGTCACTTTGTGTTTCTTCCTCATAGCTTGAGTCACTATTTCTTACCATAGTGCTTGTCTTCGGAAAATGATGAGATGAAGGTATGGTAAAAAATGGTGACAAAGGGGGACAATAGTGATGAGTATGAAAATATTTTACTCTTGGGAAATGAAATTGGGGAATGAAGGGAATGGTTTTGGGAAATTAGGGTTTAGTGAGGGATTTAGGGTTTGATGAGGGAAATAGTTTCTTTAGGGGAGTGGGATATGGGAAAATGGGATAAATGGAGTGTATTAGGGTAATAAAAGAGTGAAAAGGGGTTCAATTATGTTTTTGTGAAGATGGGATGAGAATTGCACAAACAATGAAGAGAAACTAGGGCTTCATTTTCCACATGCAAGATTTATGAAAAACACCAATGTGACCTCAAATTCAGATTTGGGGTGATTATTACTTACTTGTAGCATGCAAATATAGAAAATTTGAGGGTTATGGCATGATTTGGGATGATTTCGACAAATTTGGACTGATGCGCAACCCATTGGGCCCAATGCGCAGCGCCCTCCTCATGCGTAGCACCAGTTCAAAATTACACTGCAGTTCTACCTCTGATGCACAGCGCCTACCTGATGCACATCACACTACTTATTATGCACAACTCCAGGCCAAGTTGCCTTGAAAAACAGGGTTTTTGTCTCCTTGGCTCCCAAATCACGAGTTTTCTTTCCAAGAGTAAATTTTCACAATGAAATTATAAAGAGGACCTCTTTCACTTTAAATATGAATGACTTTAATTTTTTACTCATCTCAAACCCGCTTTTCTAATGTCAAAGTCACTATTGGTTTTGAACTCTATTTTTCCGTTGAAATTGACTTTTCTTAACCATCTGGTAAACTAATGCATTAATGCTTGTGTTTTTGCTTGCAGTAGCTGGAGTTGGCAAGGTGAGCTAGGGCAGCAGCTCTGAACTTATTACATATAGAAAAAATGAAATTACATAAAAATTTAACACATAGGAATAAAAACTCTGTTTCCACCTCAAAACAGAGTTTTGAGGTAAAAACCACTTATTGTGTATATAATCATTGAAATTTTGATTTTGTGAACTTATTAGACCTCCTCATGTGCCTGCTGAACTTTTATTGATTTTTCCATGACTATGGTGGAAAAACCTAGACTTAATGAGACCTAAAACCCTAAAAATGGCTTTTGCAAATGTAATGACAAAAAATGATTGTAAATGACCTAAACTTGTGAAAATAGGCCAGCAGGTAAAGACCATGAGGGAAATTCGATAATGAACCACTACCATTAGTTGATCCGTGACCTAATGGAATGCAACTGATCGGATGGGACACCTAAAATGCATGCAAAAAGAAAATTTGATCACTGATGGAGGGATGAAGATACTGACACTAACATTGGCTCCAATGGGGATGGTAGCTCCTGGGAGCTGCCAAGAACTACAGATCTCTGGAAAGCAGAAAATGCCTCTTCCATTGGGCTAAATGGAGTCGATAACTTCAGCAAACTAGAACCAATATCTTGACTCAAAACTAACTCAATTACAAGAATGAAAACTGACTCAAAACTAACTCAAACAACCCACACTAAATAACCAAAAATTGAAATTAGACCTTCAGTTTTATAGCCTTCACTTCGGGCCTGAAACTAAATGAATGACTACATTACACACTTTGCAATGAAGGAAATAAAATGGTATGTATAGTGACATATTATGACAACAGAAAATTTCTCAAAGATAATACTGTTTCAACAGCCGACCATTGACCAACCCTCCTGGACAATCTTCCCCATTCATTTCTTTGAGGAGAAAAGAATTTTGACCTCGATATGCAGCAATTCTATATGGTCCCTTCCACGGATTCTTGAACTTTCTGTGCTTGCCTTTGTCCTCATTTCTAGCATCCCATTTTAGCACTATGTCTTCAATCTGAAACTTATCTACCTTTGCCCTCCGATCATAGATTTTCTTGATTCTCTCTTGCAGCCTAAAGGTATTCTGAAAATCCTCCTCTCGTCTGATGTAAATGGATCATTTGGTTTATTCTTCACTGAAAATGATCCTCCTCGGTGCCAGCTTCCTGCAGAAGTTTTACAATCGCGACTGCGAGAGATGTCATGAACACCCTGTCAATACCATATACTATTTTGAACGGAGACATGACGATTGACTTCTTCTGACTTACTCTATCCGCCCATAGTGCATTAACCAATTTCTTGTGCCAGCTCTTTTTTATTGTTTCCAGCACCTTTTTGATGATGTTGACCAATGATTTGTTCGAAGATTTAGCCAATCCATTACCTTGTGGATAGTATGCAATAGAATGCCCCAAGGTAATTTGATATTTGTTACAAAAATCAATCATCTTTCTAGATTTGAAAGTTGTTGCATTATTTGTAATCAGCTTGTTAGGACAACCAAAATGGGACAAAATATTATTTTCAAGAAATTGAATTATTACCGCATCTGTGGCCTACCAAGTGGGGCCTCAATCCATTTTGTAAAATAATCCGTCGCTGTTAAGGTCCACTTGTGATAAGCTGAATATGTGGGATGAATCTCTCCAATAAAATCTAGGCCCCATTGCTAAAACGGAGCACTTACTTCAACTGGCTTGAGAGGTAGTGGCTGCAATTTTCTCCTTCCTTGAAAATTTTTGCATTCGTGATAGCTCGTAATAGTTTTATAAACATATGCAAAGAGGGTAGGCCAATAGTACCCTACTCTCAAAAGTTTATTTTCCATCGTCTTCCAAAATAGGTGACCTCCACAGTCTCCCTTGTGAAAATCATCCATGACCTGTTTTGCTTCCTCCTCAACCAAACAATTTAGCAACATACCTCTGGGATCTTTCTAATACAATGCATTATTCATAATACAAAATTCGGCAACCTTTAGTTTCAAAGTTCTACTTTTATTTTTAGCCATCCCCCGGTGGCGGTGAAAGGTGTTGGAGCACATATACAATATCCGAATACGAAGGAGAATGGAGAAAAATTCACATACCTGAACGAGTGAACTGTCTTCATCTTTTTTGGACAGAGAAATAATCAAGTTTATGTCCAAGGCATGCAAATTAGACTCCGCCATCAGTTTTGCTAGACCCTGCCCCTTGATGAGCTTTGTTGGCTTTATCTCCAAGTCATATTCTAACAAAGCTACGATCCATTTGCCTCGCCTCCCTTCCAGATCTGTTTGTACCAAAACATCTTTGACGGCTACATTAGGGACATAAGCAAGAATATGAGAGTGCAGAATATATACCCAGAAATCTTTCAAAGCTTTCACCAAGGAAAGAGCTTGCTTTTCAATAATGTTATATTTTAAGGCTGCATCTCTTATTGTCCTGCTGAAAAAGGCAATTGGCTTTTCAAGCTGGTCTCTTTTCTGCATTAGAACTGCTGCCATAGTATGCTCTGAAGCGAATGAAAATAATATGAAATCTTGGGAATAATCTACCCAGTGATTAAAATTGGAGCTAAAGAAAGAGCCAACTTTACCAGGTTGAAAGGCCTTATGGCTTCTTCGGTCCACTTTACCAAACTATCTTTCTTCAACATGCTTGTAATTTCCCTCAAATGTTCAGCTAGATTTGGCACCAACTGACATAAGAAGTTCATCTTATCATTGAATGCTTGGATCTCCTTTTTACTACAAGGAAAATCAATTTTCTGAATGGCTTCCACTCGAGCAGGATTGATGCAGATGCCATCCTTGGATATTATGTGACCGAGAAGCTTCCCCTCATCCATGGAAAAAAAGGTCTTTTTGGGATTGAGAGATATGCCATACTTTCTACAATGTTGAAAAATAATTTTCAAATGGCAGAGCTGTTCCTCATCTGAATTGGAAAAAACTATCAAATCATCAAGATACACTACTAAAAATACATCTTTCTCATTTGCAAAGGCCATATCCATAGCCCGTTGAAAATTTGCACCACCATTCTTTAAACCGAATGGCATATTGGCATAATGAAATGTCCCCCGTGAAGTGTTGAATGCTGTTTTGTCCTTGTCATCCTCATGGACCAAAATTTGATTGTAGCCGGAATACCCATCGAGCAACGACATACGAGATGCCCCAACTACCCTTTGGAGTATGTGGTCCATTTTTGGCAACTGATAATTATCTTTCAAAGACACCCTATTCAGATTTCTAAAATCAATGCATAATCTAATCTCACCTGTCTTCTTCCACATGAGCACCAAATTGGAAATCCATTCTGAAAATCTTATTGGAACGATTATACCAGCCTTGTATAATCGATTCACCTCCTTCTTTATTGATGGTAGCAACTTTGGATTAATCCTTCTCAACTTTTGGTGAAATTGCTTTTGGTTTAGCTTTATTGGAATGATGTGTTGAATTATACTTTTATTGTACTCCTTCAAATTTTAATAGTCCCATGCAAATACATCAGTTAATGAAGACAATAAACTAATGTATTTTGCCTTTACCTAAGGAGATAATGCCTTTGACAACTTCACCATCTTTGGATTTTCTGCTGTTCCGATATTCACATCTTCAACTCCCTTTTTGGTCGACAATAAACTTGGCTTCTAGGCTACATCATCTTCGTCAAATAATTCCTCTAAAGGTATAAGGCCTTTAGGGATGACATTGTCCTTCAGCTACAAAATTTCCATCTATTTACTTCCATGTCTGGTTCACCATCATCTTGCTCGCCATATATAGAAGTGTCCTGATATTTGCCTTCATTTTGCAGAAATTCTTCAATCTCTTTGTCATCCTAAAACACCTGCCAATATCTTAGATTATTAGGGATAGCTGGGCAATGCTTCACGTGAATTTCAAACTTATTGTTTGAATTCATTGGAATATTCAAGTTACTTGTAGCTGTAGTAAGGGAATCTGCAATAACATTTTGTGCACGAGGAACACATGTCAAGGTATAATCTAGAAACAACCTCAAAATATCTAAAACCACATTACAGTAGGCCCTCATTCGAGGATGTTTGGCTTGGTATTCACCCTTGACTTGTTTGATTACTAATTCAGAGTCACCATAAACTGAAATTCTCTTTGCATTCAACTTCTTAAGGATTTTCAAGCCTACAATTAGTGCCTCATATTCGGCTTCATTATTGGAACAATCAAAGGCCAACTTATAGGAACAAACTCTTACATTACTCGAGACTTTATTTGGTAGGAAAATAGGGCTGCATATCCAAATACCAATTTCAGCACCTTCGTTACCTACTGCTCCATCAAAGTCCATACTCCACAAACCGGTTTCTTCCTCCAAGTGCTAGAATTTTGCCTGCTCTTCTACCTTTAGCTGTTGTCCATCAATTTTCTGTTGCTGGTGGGATGTTGACTGTTGAGTGGTACTTTCAAGCCTTTGTCTCTCTTGATCATGTACAACTCTGAAATTTTATGTTATCTCTAGTATATCTTCAACTTCAACTAATTGACTATTTACATCATTGAAACCACTGTCAGAATAAAGAACAAAAGATTCTAAATCTATATGTACATAATTAATTGGATGATTCAAAGGTTTCTCCTTGCTCATGATCATATACTTCATCTTTTTCTCCCTATATAACTTCCTCAACTGACCAAAGATGGGAATAGTGGCATAGGAGAAATCTAATTGCAATGTCCCTTTGAGTTTTGGACCCCATGACCTAGATAAAAGCATGCCAGATCTAAAGGGAATGTCGGCCACAACTACATCCATAAGAACATTCTTCACTGGAATCTAATCTAAAGTCACAACCAAATCTTTAATGAGACCAATACATCTGACCCTACTCGAATCAAAGGAATAAAGATCATGGTACTTGAGAGCGATGTCCAAACCCAATTTTTCCATAATTGCCTTTGACATCAGGTTGTGAGACACTCCTGAATCAAACATGGTGTTGTGCAAAACATAGTCATGCAATCTAAGGCTGATATAAAAAGGGGCTACATCACTATCCTCATATTGGCCTTCTAATGCTGGACCAAAGATAAGTTCAGGTTGGTCATCTTCCACATTAACCATATCAGACAGGGGGTCTATATTCAAAATCTTTGCCACTTGACCTTTATAACTGCTATTCTTCATTAATTCAGTCAAAGGTATTGAAACTTTTAACTTAGTAATCTCATTTTCTAAGCTAAAGGCTGTAGTTTTCTCTACCTCTTTGACTAGAGCATCCTTCTTTTCAGTCTTCTCCTTTGTTGCACTTGGCTGATTTGACTTTTCATTTGTTGATTGTACTTTGTTGGAAGTAGGATTTGCTGGCTCCTTTCCCTTTTTCTAAACATTTGGAGATTCATTCTTTGGTGTTGTTGCTTCCTTCCGCTTCTCAATTGGATTGATCAATAAATCCCTACTCCTAAGTGAGTACTATCTTTGCTGCGTTGTCAATGCATTCATGTATCCCCTCTGATATTCATCTAATTCCTCTTCTAGGATTGTTTCATTTGCCAATATAAAATCTTCATCTTTTTGTACAGCTGGGCTTTCTGAATACTCTTCATCTTCGGTGATATAAATTGGCAAACCATCTGGTGTAAAAAAGTGATTCTCCTCTCCTATTGGAGTCTCATCATCCTCTAATTCAGTGCCATGGACATAGTTCTGCTGTAATGGTGTTTTGACTTGCTGTTGAGCTGATGGATCTTGAGCTCTTTGCTCCCGTTGCTTGATTATGAACTGTGGTTGCTGCTGACCACAAAAATTTGGATTTCTGACCTATGTCTCGGGCTTATCTGCAATGGTTAATCTATCGAACATCTTCTCAAGCTTACGAAGCAAATGATCTGAGGAAGAAGCTTCTTCCTTTATGGTCACCTTTTTCTCGATCTTTGTTCTGGCTCTCTTAGCTATCAAATTTGCCTCCACGCTCATTGCAATTTTCTGCATGTCCTCCAATGTAGCCGGGTCTCTTTTTCTTAATTGATATGCCATGTCAGGATCAAAACCATTGGGAAATTTTATCAAAGCCAGCCCCATTGGTGGTTTGATATCAGCTGGAATAGCATTATAAACAGTATTGAATCTAACATAGTAATCCTGGACACTTTCACCAACATTCCTTTTTATGTTTTCATACTCAGAAAGGATTTGGAGTGGATTTTTCTTTACCTCCCAATGATCCAGAAATTGTCTTTGAAGAATCGCCAATGTATTGATAGTTCTAGCAGGCAATGCTCTAAACCATTTTCACACTTTGCCCCCAAAAGTTTGCACAAATAATCTCATAGTCACATTCTCTTCATCTATCTTGTGGAGATCAATGAAATCACTCATCCTGTCAACATGTTGTTGTGCTGTGATACCTTGGGAAGCATCAAACAATGGGATTTTACTTTGGTAATCAGCAGGCATAGCATCCAAGTTCTGTGGCAAAATGAGAGGTGCATATCTGACAGCCATTACTCGAGGTGGATTTAAAACTGGCCTTGGGGATGTAGGAGGAGTGGGAACAATGATAGCAGTCGATGTGATGGGTGTATGAGGTGTCGAAGGGGATGAAGAAATATTTTATGTTTGAGGTGTTGAAGGGGTTGATGGGGGAGAAGGGACTGTAGATCTCTAATCAGATATGGTGGGCTGCACGGGAATGGTGGGAATAACAGGAGGCTCAGTAGGAATTTTTGAACTAGATACAATAGCGGATGAGCGAAGAGTAGCAGATGCAGATTCTAAGAATTCAGGAATATTGGTAGCCACAATTGAATTTTGAAGTTTTAGAATGTAAGCATCAATTGATCTATTTTCTCTTTCAGTTTCAAGATATTGCACAAACTCTGGATTTAGAACAGTAACACCAACTACACTTTCAGACTTAGTTTCAAACAACGATAGAGCAAAATGTTCATCAAATGGGAGATCTTCAAGATATTAAAAAATAATTAGGCATGAATGAGATCTAAACACAGGAATCACAGAGCTTTCTTGACGGAGAATTCTTGGAATGAGATTTGGGTTTGCATACACGGGAGGAGGATCAGGATCAGGATTGGCTCTGGTGTATCGTCTGGAAGCCAATGTGTTGAATTATTCCCAAAAATCAAATTGAAATTACAATCTTGTCAGCCTACTGAATTCTAAACTCATCATCCAAAAGTATAGAATTATTTAATGTACTGGGGCAATTTTCAAGTCAGATGTTCAGTTTATAAAACTAAACTGGAGATTGACTGAAGCAGCATTCATCTACTTATGCACTTGCATAGAAAGAGAAGTTCAAAGGCTACCTAGCTAAATTCAGGCTCCATCTGTAGTTTATAAAGCAAACAAAATTAAAGAACAAACAAACATGTCTCCCCAGTATGGTCGCCACTATGTTAGGGCCTAAATCTACCTCAGGCTAAGAAAGATAGGTCTAGGGTAACATCAAACCACGCTTAACCTGGTAGCTAGCCCTACCAGGTCAGGAGTGGGCTCTCTCCTTGTCAATCTCAATGAAAATATATCAAGGAAGACTTGAGATGACTAATATAAAAACTAATTTTTGGCTAGGTATGCTTGCTCAAATGAGTTTGATTGATTTTAATGGTTGGTTGCTGGATCAAATTAGTAAGGCATCTTTGGGTCCAGGAAATGAACACAGATTTGTAGAGGTTTCTGTGGCGCGAGGTAGGCAAGTGTTTTAACACTTTTAAATGAGTGTAATGGTGAGTCTAAAAACTGGTGAGGAGCTGGAGAGGGCATGCAAGTGTCATTAGTCCTCTTCAGATAGTAGAAAACATGTAAAACTAAATAAACCCCAAGGTAGAGCACTAAAACACCAATGAATTCCACCTTTAAACTTGATTCATTTAGTTATGTAGAAAGAGAGAGATGATGGCATACATAAACATAAGATCAACTGAATTATAGAAAAGAAAACATTGCTAATTCACATTACCACAAGAATGCCACAAAATGCTGCAAAACCCTGGTTTATTTCCTTGCCAAACTGCAGAAGTGATGTACAAAGTAGCTCAATGCATCCACAAGATTCCAACCTTGACAAATGACTAAGAAAGTACAAGATATAGGCATCAAACCACCCATTCTAGCCATCAGGGGTCGAATCCATGAGTCAATGAGCTGTTTCAACAAGATCTAAACTAGGAACTGAAAAATAGGCAGTGGAACAGATTGCCTCTAAAACTAAGGAAACTGATTCATTTAGCTCAAAACCACCTAAAACTGATGTATCTACCTCCTTAAGTCAATTTTCATCATTTTTACATCAAAGTACATAAACTTACATCATATTACATTATGAATTTGATTATGAGAGAGAAAAAGTCAAACTAGTAGAAAACTATGTGAAAATTTTAGTTTTGAGCAAAATTGGCAAAATTTTTCCTGATGGGAAACACCTTTTCCAAGCTAATTTAGAAGGCCTTCCCCTTCACTAAATTTGCTCCAAGATGGATTTTTGAAAAGCTCTTTCTGTTTGCTTTCTAGGTCAAGTGGAATTTTTGGATTTGGTGTCTATTTGCCCCTCCAAAAATCAGTTCTCCCAAGACTGCTTCCTGTGGGTCCAAAAAGTGGCAAAGAGTCCATTTTTGAGGTGTTTTTTTCCCTTTACATGACCCAAATCTCCTCCAAAATTCATGAAATTTTATGGGTTTTCATATTTCTTCATGAGGAATCCAAAAATGTAAGCCATTCCTTCAAATTCCCAACTAGCTCAATGCACGTCAAAGGAAAATTTATGTGTTTTGCAATTAAAAATTAGGAAATGACAAAAAGTTCTCCAAAATGCTTCAAAATTGGCAAGAGGAAAGCTTATCAGTTGCTTTGCTGAGCCAAGGAAGCTTCAGCCAAGATTTTAAGTTTATCTTGCTCCTTTCTAGCTTTTAAGGCTCTCCCTAGCTTAGCTTTTAGGCTTCTTATTCTTGTCTTGCAAATTTTGTTCCGATCCCAATAGTGATAGGCCATGTGGCGCAACATGTTCTTCTCCTTATTAGCCTTATCAAGAAGCTTCTAACGTGGAAATTAACTCTTTCCAACCATGATTCTCGGTCAGCCTCTATTTCTTACTCTAGTGAAGTCAGCTTGATTTTTCTTCTTTTTTCCATTTGCCGATTTTCCATTATGTTTTGTAGCTCCATGATTGTTTGTTTTTCCTCCAATTGCTTGTTTTGTTGCTCAAGGTAATTAATGATCCATTTAGCCCTCTCAATGTCACGTGATAAGGCTTGGATCTCAGCTTCTTTCTCCTTTCTGATCACATCCTTGAGTTTTGAGCTTTGGGAGCCCAAATTAGTGTCCTCTTCCTCAATCAGGATGAAATCCCTGTCTTGGCCTTCAGAAGGCCCTTAATCATGCAATGGTTACTTTCCTTTGTCCTATACCTGATCTGCTGAAGAAGAAGGCAAAACTCCTTTCACCCCAGATGAAGATAGCATTTGCCTATTGTCTGGTGAAGAGAACGAGACCCCTTCCTCCCCTGGTGGAGATAATACTCGTTTGGCAACTGCAAAAATTCTTCTTGTCCCCTTTTCATAAGTTATAAACACAAGAATGTGAGCCTCTTCAGTTCTACTTTCATGCTCTCTTTGTTGCCCAGAAGGTCTACCTTTCTCTTGAGGTTCTGCAAACATTTGAGGCCCCTTGAAAATCTCACGGGCAATGAAGTTTTCCCATGGCACTTCGAACTGAGTGAGCTGATGCACAACAACAATCTTGATGACAACAAGGTGATAAATGCTATTAAGTTGCTGTGGGTATGGTTTTCTCTTTGCAAGCACAGTCATCCTCTCTATATTTTTGCAAATGAAGTATGGAATACTCATCATTCTAACCCTAGTAAAATGCATAAGCAATCTGATATGATAGGCATAAAGTCTGGAGAACCTTCCCTCACATGTGAAGTATTTAATGATGAGTTTCATTAATGGAACATACCAGTCCTCCAAAAATTTAAAAGGAAACACCTTGCCCAATTGACTATGATATTTGGCTTTAATGTAGGGTTCATAGTTCTGTTTGTTGATATTTTGTCTTTTGTTCCATCGTTCTCCCACATCTGGCATTCTAGTTGCTTCTGCAATAATGGTTGGTGAAAGAGTGAAATTGATGCCATCAAGTTGTACCCTATTTTCCTCCATGTTGATGACAAATTGCCTAGCCAATTCATGATGATACTTAACCCTCTCAAATAACTCACAAAACCCAAAGCAAGATTGGTATCTGAAACAAGTTGTGGAAAAAGCGCATGCAAGAAGTTCAGCAATGCTAATAGGCTCCTCTCTGATTATCTTCCCACCCTTGTGAGGTCTCCTAGGTTGTACATTCCTGTCCCCTGAACTGTCACTTTGTGTTTCTTCCTCATAGCTTCAGTCACTGTTTCTTGCCATAGTGCTTGTCTTAGGAAAATGATGAGATGAAGGTATGGTGAAAAATGGTGATGAAGGAGGAAAATAGTGATGAGTATGAAGAGATTTTACTCTTGGGAAATGAAATTGGGGAATGAAGGGAATGGTTTTGGGAAATTAGGGTTTAGTGATGGATTTAGGGTTTGATGAGGGAAATAATTGCTTTAGGGGAGTGGGATATGGGAAAATGGGATAAATGGAGTTTATTAGGGTAATAAAAGAGTGAAAAGGGATTCAATGATGTTTTTGTGAAGATGGGATGAAAATTGCACAATAGAATGGCAAACAATGAAGAGAAACTAGGGTTTCATTTTCCACATGCAAGATTTATGAAAAACATCAATGTGACCTCAAATTCAGCTTTGGGGTGACAATTAATTTCTTGTAGCATGCAAATATAGCAAATTTGGGGTTATGGCACGATTTGGGATGATTTAGACAAATCTGGACTGATGCGCGGTGCACTGGGCCCAATGCGCAACACCCTCCTAATGCGCAACGCCAATTCAAAATTACGCTGCAGTTCTGCCTCTGATGTGCAGTGCCTACCTGATGCGCAATGCACTGCTTTTGATGCATAGCGCTAGGCCAAGTTGCCTTGAAAAATAGGGTTTTTGACTCCTTGGCTCCCAAATCACGATTTTTGCTCTCCAAGAGTAAATTTTCACAATGAAATGATAAAGAGGACCTCTTTCACTTTAAATATGAATGACTTTAATTTTTTACTCATCTCAAACCCAGTTTTCTAATTTCAAAGTCACTATTGATTTTGAACTCTATTTTTCCATTGAAATTGACTTTTCTTAATCATTTGGTAAACTAATGCATTGATGCTTGTGTTTTTGCTTGCAGTGGATGGAGTTTGCAAGGTGAGCTAGAGCAGCAGCTCTGAACTTATTACATAGAGAAAAAAATTGAAATTACATAAGATTTAATACATAGGAATAAAAACTTTATTTTCACCTGAAAATAGAGTTTTGAGGTAAAAACCACTTATTATGTATATCATCATTAAAATTTTGATTTTGTGAACTTATTAGACTTCCTCATGTTCCTGTTGAACTTTTATTGAGTTTTCCATGACTATGGTGGCAAACCCTAGACTTAATGAGACCTAAAACCCTAAAAATGTCTTTTGCAAATGTAATGACAAAAAATGACTATAAATGACCTAAACTTGTGAGAATAGGCTAGAAGTTAAAGACCACGAGAGAAATTTGATAATGAACCACTACCATCAGTTGATCCATGACCTAATGGAATGTGGCTGATCGGATGGGACACCTGAAATGCATGAAAAAAGAGAATTTGATCACTGATGGAGGGATGAAGATATCGACACTAACAATAACAATATGACAATTATAAATAACATGACACCAATACCACTTATTGGAGCTTTATAACATATCTCATGGTGGTATTTACATCCATATACATATGTACATATATAAAAAAATCACCCCAAAACATTTGCCAAAGCATATACCAAACATCATACGAAAACTACTTTGCCTCAACGGAAATCAATGAAGGATACATAGCCTGCATCTAATACACCATCTCCTATGTAAATTCATAGGGCCCAAAGTGCTTCTGTTGCACTTTACCCTACTCCATTCCTCGGTTTTGGAGCATGAGCGCCTTTTTCTGCAATATAGACTAAGGTTCCGGCTGGAATTCTCCATCTGGTTCCACCTACAATATAGGCCATTCAATCACATGATCAACATCTTTAAAATACTTCTTAAGTATTGAAACATGGAAAACATCATGGAATTTCATTTTCCGAGGCAGTGCAATTCGATAAGCTACTGACCTAATCCTCTAAATAATAATAAAGGGTATGCAAAATCGTGGTGCCAGCTTGTTATGTGATCCATTCCCTAAGGAGATATTCTTTGGTTTGATACAAAAGTACACATGTTTCCCAATCTGGAACTACTTGAACAAAGTGTTTTGATCTGCATGAATCTTCTACCTATCTTGTGTTGCCTTTAGATTCTTCTTTATAACTTGCATTTCCTATTCCTTGTCCACCAACATGTCTGGTCCAATCAACACCCAATTAACTCGATAGATCCATCTGATGGGATTATTGCAACTCCTCCCATAAAATGCCTCAAACATACTCATCTTCGAAGATTCATGATACCCATTGTTGTAAGTGAACTCTACTAGTGGAATATACTCTTCCCACTTTCGTTGTTGATGCATCATTTACATCCTCAAGATGTCCTCCAATATCCTTTTGACCCTCTCAGTCTATCCAGCTGTCTGCACATGACAAGGTGTACTGAAGGCCAACTCTATGCCTAAACCTACAAACAATTCCTTCTAAAACTTGGAAGTAAACTTTTCATCCATGTCTCACACAATCTTCTTTAGCATTCCATGCAATCTGTCTCTGATGAATACCTATTCTACATTGCTATCTAAGAATGTGTTAGGTTCCTATACCAATAGGAGTCATAATTTTGAATGACTAAGGTTAAGCCTTGTAATATTGTGCATACCTTTGCTTTCTGCAAATGTTTTCCATATTAAAAAATTTAAAAAATGTAAAGAGGGTATGTCCTAAAAGAATACTCAAAGGACAAAAAGAATGAAAAGGTAAAAAAAATGAAAATATATGAATCCCAAAAGACAAAAAGAGGCCATGAAAGTGTGCAACTCAAAATGCCACTACTATTTACTTTCTATGCATAATAATTGATTGTGTGCAGCTTGTCACTTATGCCACAATCCATGATAGTCAAAATGTTTAAACTTGGCTATTTTATACTTTTAATTTTATGTTTATAGGTAGTGAATAAATTTGACCAAACAGTGTAATCTAGGTAGATCATTAGATAGGTAGAGTGAATAAAAGGAGCTCATAAGTTTAATCTGAGCCATTGGAGGATATAAGGTTATAATTAGATAGTTTATTTTGTGAAGAAAAGAAAAAGATTGAGAAGGGTTTGCTAGCCTAAATGCACCCAAATAAAATGAAGAAAAAAATGGTAGGATAAGTAAGTGGGTATGTAGTAGAAAGGTTGCAGAAATGTCATGAAATTGATACAAAAAGAACTTATGTCATTGTTCCAAATGCATCATTTAAATATGCATATGTGGTAAACAAAACAAAATCGGTGGTTCACAATTTGGTTTACTTAACATCCCCTCATTCATTTTAACCCCTATGACAGTCACTAACTTCGCTTTCATAATAAAAATATTAATACCTATAGTTTTTAAGTCAAAAAGGCTTAGAGAATTTCTAGACTTCTGGTGGGACCGAACCCTCGGCTTGATGACTTAAGAAGGAAAGGTGTTGAATTCCCTTCTAATTCATTCATCCCCCTCACAAAACCCCTTTCCTAAGGTTAAGTTCTCTTGCCTAGGAAAACCTCTTTATAAACATTTTTTATACAAAAACCCACCAAATACATTTATCCTAAAGTACTAAGGGTATGGAACATGCAGAACATTTCATACACCTAAGCGCAATACCCCTTCCGCTCATTTCATTTCATATTAACTTTTTAATTAAATATATAAAAATCCCCGATAAACCCATTGTCCCATATATATTTAACTTCTTTATATAAATTAACCCCACCCCTTAGTTTACTTATAAACTATATTACTACCCCATATCCCACAAATATATTAAATCCTGCCCTTAGTCATTATTCCCTCATTAAAGCACCCTCACAAGATTAAGTATTAAGTTAATCATATACTGTTGGTGATTAGCCCCATGGGCCCCCTCAAAAGCTTTTTGTATAAATTACTGTGCAGCTTCACATGTCGATCATCGTATGATCTCGCTCCCCCTCATCCAATGGTTCGCATCCATATTAGGCCGACCCAATGTCCACCCTTTACCTACTCAATAAGGTGGTTTTCATCCCGACCACCGATGCTATGTGTCAATCAATGAATGGGATCAGGCGACCCCTCCCGAATACTCCCTGCACCACAAAAGCGGTGCGATGGACCTCCCAAACCACTTCCCCCATTCAACCAAAAACCGTCACTGTTCATCAATCAATGAACCCGCCAAAAATTAACCGTTTTGCTATAAAAGCCCGTTTAGCCCTCTTTTCACTCTTTTCGCTCAATTGTTATTGAGAATCTAGAAAAGCCATTGCAACCCTTGCAAAAAAAAAAAATTGCTCACTAACTTTCGCCATTACTCCAGAGATGTTGTAGACAACCCAACTCATCCATCAGTCCATACCAGAACCATACGAGCCTTTGGAACCACCATCAACCACCATTTACAATCAATTCCACCCAATTCCAGGTATTTAACCGTGGAATTCCAACTCCATTTTCAAAATTCCAAGTCAATTCACCCTCATGACACTGTTAATTAAGTAAAAAATATCAAATTTACTTAATTTTAACATTGTGAGCCATAAAAAAATGCAAAACCTCCATTGCCCTAAAACTTTGAATCACCCCCCACACTCAAATCCATAAGAACTGAGTATAGCTACCCCAATTTTTATGGATGTAAGGCCCATCACTACACCTCATTTAGACTTGGACCACCTTCCTTTAGCTGATAAAGATTTCCAAACAAAAGATACCTTTAACCAAGGGTCCCCACTCAAAGTACATTGCCAAAGTAGGGTCAGGTTCCTGAACCATGCTGATGAAGTTGGCCTTTGGGAGTCAAATTTTCCCAAGTACTAGTTCCCCCAAGTCCACATTTTTCCTGAAATTGCTCATATGTGCTATGCTTGCTACGTCCCCAGCCACATAACTATCATGTCTCATGACCAGAAGGTCCTTTTCACCATCATTTCTGAGTCTATTAATGAATTGTTGCAGCTCCAACCAGGGCCAAACCTAACCCCACTTTCAATTACAAACTTTTTGGACTTGTATCCTAAACTTAGCTTTGCAAAATTGGCCAAACTATTCCAAACCTTCATCACAGAAGAGAAACACGTCACTAAGGACTCCCCCCCATATGTAGCTATTATTTTTCCGCATGGGGCCAGAATATTGTAGCATTAATATCTTGCATTGTGGGGTACACCACTAGTGAATACATTGATGAGTTAATCCTTGCCTTCATGTCCATCTACACTCTAGGACATCCTCTTGTTGTCATTTATGACTATGCCCAGTTTATAGCTGATAGGATGCATGAGAAATTCCTTAGAATGAACAATGAAAGAGTTTTCAAGTATTCCTCAGTCATATACCACATGTTCTTATATTACCAACCTGATAAGTTCCCATTCACCCTTCAGAAGTTGGACACCAAAGGTCAGCCTAGGTCAGTCATTTTTTGTACCCCATTGATCCACCAATCCTAGTCTCCATACTCTTACTCTGATTTTATTGATTTATTTGTACACCCAGTCATGAAAATGTTGGCTAGAAGCCCTCCCCCTAGAACTAGTGCAGAAATAAAGAGAGTCCTTCAATTGTCTAAACAAACCAAAGTGGGTGACTGGTACCTTTACCAAAACCATACAGAAATCAAGATATATGGTTGCATGCTTGCACCATATAAGTTGCTAAGATACCTCCCCATGAGGTTGTTTACCCTAGAATATTATAGACAAATCATCAATGTAGATGAAGTCAACTTTGTCAGTGCTAAGAAGAAGGCTTATTTCAAGATAAAAGATCAACTAGGCCCCTTCATATGCAACTCTAGGGAGGCAGGCAAGGAAGAAGACCTAATTTTGTAGAGAATGAAGTTCCAAAAACGTTTTGTTTGGAGATATGATCCTTTGGAATTCATCACAAAGAAGAGACAAAAGGTCAAGCTAGGACCTTTCATTCACCATCCCATACCTGAAATAGAAGCATATGCAAGTCAAACAGAATGGGTGGAAGGTACCCTAGTAGACCAAGACAGCACCAGACTAGATGTAGATAATGCTCTAATTGATTTAGAAAAGAAGCTCGATGAAAACTCTTTTCTGCAGGTACCAAAAGGAGCAGAGACTACTATGAGCACCCTTACAGTAATGCAAACTCCTCAGAATGAGGAGAAGATCTAAAAAAGAAATAAAGAAGGGGCTTCCTCTTCAGGAATGGCCACCTCTTATTTGCAGCAGGAATCAAACAAGAGGCAAAGGCTAAATCCAGCCTCTGAGCAGGAATATACTGAAGACTCAGCTAAGGTCACAAATACAAAAGAAGAAAGAAGTAGGCCTACCACTCCATCTGGAGGCATGCAATATCCTTCCACATCACAAACTCAGATGTTGGAAACACAACTTAATGTTGAAGTGTCTTCCTACAGAATGCCTACTGACAAAGACCAAGATATCAAGGAAAGATATAAAGAAATCAAAGCTAGAAATGAGAGGCTTAAGGTCCAAACATATGCTTAGTACCTAAAGTTGACTCCCACCAATCAAACAAGGCTAATTTCAGCCTTTGACATTAAAGAGGGAAGGCTACAAATGACTTTTGTCAAGCCCATAGCTCAGCAGCCGAAGACAACATCATATTTTAAGAAGGTGGATTTTGAGGTATTGGCAAGGGATAGGTATTGGCAAGGGATATTCATCCCATAGACCAGATTGAACTACAAAAATAGGCTGGAGAGATGATATACTCCACCCTGACAAGTAAAGCCAAAGCTGCCCATCAACTACAGAACTCTCTGAACAACATCTCAACACAATTCCAGTTAGAGAAGGCCTCCTCACAGGCCAAGGATACAACGATCAAGTCCTTAGAGGACTTAGTGATTGAATTGGGACACGATCCTAAGGATATAAAAGCTACAGAGTAGCTTATTAAGAATAAAAATGATGATATTACTGCAACATCCTCAAACTCAGAAGTCATAGAGAATCAAACTAGACATGAGGATTTGATGGACTTGGTCTTGAAGTTGAATGATCAACTAAAGGAGACAGAAACGGAATTGGATGCTTTAATCCAATTAAAACAAGCAGGTGTGGCCACTTATTCAACAAATGTTATCCCTACAGTCTCCACAGTAGTGCCATCCACACTAGCAACATCTTTGGCACCTACAGCTCCACTTGCAACTACCTTGTCAACAACAACAAAATTTTCAACGACATAGGTGTGCAAGGAGAAAAAGCAGCATAATTGATCAAAGACATGGAGGAGATGTCTATCCAAGCTACTGAAATGAACATGTTAAGAGAAAACATTGCAAGTTTGGAAACAAACTGCAAACTTTCCCAACTGAAGCAGAAAGAAGAAGCACAAAAAGCCCAAAGAATGAGTGAAAGGATCAAAGTCTTAGAGAAAGACTTAACACTGGAGAAACCATTTAGGAAAACCAAGGAAATGTTTTGGGGCAATATCATTGACTCTGTCGAGGATAATTGGCCCTCAATTCAAGTTATTTTTGAATAAACAGAGTTAGTAAAAATAGCTACAAAAGCTATCTAGAAAGTGAAGGAGGAGTTGGAAGATAAGTCAGAGGATGCCATTAGACTCATCCACTTCCTCAAAAACAAGAATAGATATGAGCTTCGTGAGCTAAATATAGAAGATATGACTGTGACCATTTTGGAAATAAGGACGGTCCACTCCAAAAGGAATCAGTTGAAAGATGAAAGTAAAGAAGACTCCAGTGTGAAACTCCACAACTGCATGCTAGCATAAAGGGATACAAATTCAACAATAAAGGCCAGCACAACCATATTAAGAGGGACAACATGAAACAGTTCATTAGTTGTCTCTGTCTTCTTGCAAGAAGATATTCGTATTTCCTAGATCAAATCTCAAGTTGTTTTGAGATATTTTGTAATAATTTTTTGTATAGATACTTCACAATTCGAAATATGTAGGGTGGATACTTAGACATTTCTATAGTTTTCTTGATCAAAGACTGTAAGCTGTTGTATCACTGTTGGGACCAACAAGCTGGATTAATGAATAAAGCAAAGACATTTCACTGGATTCATGTGTAGTGCGAAATACAGACAAGTATCTTCTTTTCTGTTGTCATTTTTCTTTAAACATTTTTCCATAATATTAAATGTATATGAAATCTAAATGCTATAATATGGAATGATATCTCATAACTTGCTTCACCACACTCTGTTTTAACTATTATGCATTTTTTATGTTTTCGACTAAATTATCTAAGTTAAGGAATTATTGATTGCTCCTTAGTTCAAGTAGTTTCCCTCTGGTCTATAGTAAAGGATTCTTAATTGCCCTTTGCTCATGATTATCCTCTATTCCTCATTTTAATCCCTGTTTGAGAATTCTTAAGTGCTCTCTCACCCTGGTTAAGACCATTTGACCCATTCCTATCTAAAGACTTGTATTTCGCTATGTTAGCTTGCCCTTTGAACACTCCCTTTAATGAGCTAATCGTTGTTTTGCTGCCCTTCTTTGACTCCATAGCCCAATACCCAGAGACATCATTCTATCCATCTATTCAAGGATTCCACCATCCAACTTCCAATACAAATCCAAAACCCCCCTGAACTTTACGAACTAGACTAAAATCCCAGTAAATAAAACTAAAACATATAGAGAGAGCCCTCTCTGAGTCACAGGTTAGCTAGAGCCTTGTTGTGGCCAACAACAACCCCCCTTTTATTTAGTTTTACTAATAAAGCTAAATAAACGAGGACCCTTCTAAAAAATAAAAATAGCACTTATGTTTCCCTTTGAATAAAACATGCTATCATAAACTTAGGAAAACACCCGCAAAACCCAAAAACCTAAGTTTTATGATAAGTTCCAAATAAGATCATTCTCTTAAATAATAAAACATCGCATCACAAAGGGTAATGGGGAACATCATATAAATAAGCTTTTGGAACTGCGAAAACGTGATGCGAGATTATGCGCCTTAAAGACTCATCTCACATCATAGCTTTCATACGCTGCAAGTATAACCTAAGGTAAAATATCTCAATCCAGTGATATGCGATAAGATATCTCGCAAATCACATCTCACAGATGCTCAAGGTGATAAATGATTGTTGATGAAATAGATTAGAGATATTGTGATCTGCGATATTGTGAAGCAAATCGCAAAATCGCTTTATCGCAGATCTGCAGGGCTCATTGTTCAATAAAGTTTTTCTCGTAATTTGATACGAAGTTATGAGCATTAATGTCAATTTAATGGTTAGTTGATGGTCATTTATGAGATAAGATTTAAAACTAATCAAAAGGTTATTTCATGTAGGGTGGTATATTTGATATGATTTTAGAATTAAAGAGCTTTCCCGTCACTTTATCTCTTTCCTTGTAAATTTGCGAGAGCAACAAGCAGGGTAATATATGCAGCAGTGTGCAGAACGTAATGGGAGAGAAGGGAAAGGCTCTAGTTGTAGAGGACAAAGAGATGATGTCCTTATACACAAACACCACCTGTAACAAAGATGCCGACATAACTACTTGGGAAGGCATGTACAGTCTCCTCGAAGAAGAAAAGTCGAGACTTATGGAGGTTAAAGCAACAACAGACTCGTGCAGGTCATCTGAAGCATCAATCACTGACCTTGCATGTTCATTCTTACACTGAATAGCAGCAAGGCCAAAGATTCTTCCATACACAGACATGGTCAAGTGGGTATTGGACAATGCCGATATAACAGACAGATAATTCAAGACTCGAGGCCAAGACCTCATTGGATCATTCACTGCACAAGATTTAAGGCTTATGTATCATCTACTAGAGGTTTAGGCAACCTATAACAAGTAGTTCGTGGAGAAGTTTACCAAAGAAAACGAAGATTTGGCGAAGTGAACCAAGAACTAGTTAGTAAGGGAAGAACCATTGAAAAAGGGCAAAGTGCGCTGACCGAGGCCCATCAAAACCGCGCAGGAGGAAAAAAATAGCACCTGGGAAGCCCGAATTGGAAAAAGGAAGTAGTTTTCGATGTTAGCACTAATCGTGCATTGTTGGAAAAAAACCCTCAAGAAGGAAAGCCCCCAAGCACTTGGTCGCATGTAAGCCAGAAAACCACGGGGAAAAGCGCTAAAGGCTAAAGGTGAAACAGGCAGCAGAAGAAGCAGCTACAGCAGAAAACAACGTCATTGACTGTGTTAATGAAAACTTGCACAGAGCAAACCTTATATCAGAGACCGCTCTCGGATTTCTCCCAAAAGCACAACAACTGCAGACAAGCTGGAGACAAAAGGCTGAGGAAAGGGCAGATTCCATTAAGAAGTTAACCAAGTTGAATTGGGAAACTTACTCGCAGTACTTGGTTAAACTGCACAGTCAATGCATGACTCTCAAATGCCTTACAAACTTTGTTGAGAAGATAGTGCCAGCACTTGCCAATTTTGTTTTTGCAGGGCAACTAAAATCCGAGGTTGGCCAACCGACACTCCTCAAGCTGATGTTGACTACTTGCGACCATAGAGAACAGATACATAGATAGTTATTTCTAGATTCAGTTTTAGTTTTAGTTTTGATTTATTTTTTCCTTAGATGAGGATTGTCATTTAAACCTCTTCCTATATTTTTGTAATAAACTATTTTTAGTATTTAGGAAGTGGTATTTTAACCCGTCTCATGCATTTAGAGAAGGGTCTTGAAATTTGTCAAAAACATTTCATTGGAACATGCACTTCTGCACCCTCAGAGGAGGTTTTGATGAATTAATGGAACAAGATTTATTGATATCTATGTTTGATGTCTACTACTGAAATGCACTTTTGTATTCTTAGTAGACAGTGAATTAGGAAGAGATAAATCTATATTGCTAAAGCTCATGAGTAGGACTTGTTATCAATGGTACTTTTATCTCTTAACGATTTCTTCTTATGTGTCTAAGTAATATTTTATGCTTAGTTATTTATATATGAAAGCTTGAATGTTTGAGTTATCATTTGGCACTTTGTATGGTGATGACTATTCTGTTTATGATCAATATGTGAATGACTTACTATGTGATATGCTTCTCACAATTTTTTTGGCTAAATTTTTATATGAAACAATTCATTTTTATCTAATTCTTTTCTTGTAGCGATTGAATGATCTTTATTACCAATCGATGTTCGAAATTTTCTTATACACATAAATGAAAAATTGAATCCTGAGTTAGTTTTAGACTTAAATATTTATGTTCATTAGAATACAATTGCATTTTTAAATTAGACTTAGATTAAAAGAATTTTACTTAGAAATCTTTAGAAAACAGAAATATCAAATCCTTATCAACACACACAAATTCGGAAACTGGTCCCATTATCCCCAGTCGGACCCACTATCCCAAATGAAAAAGGAGCTGCTTTCAAGGTCTAGACTGGGTGGGTATCCCCCTTGTTGTAGACCTGATTTTTGGGGCTTCAACATATTTGGCACTAGAAGGAGGACCCAAAACTATGAATGGCTAGTTAATCCAAATCTAAATACCATTCTGAGAGTAAATTTCCCTCAACATCTCCCCTAACTTCTCCATCACATTCCAAATCTTCAAATCCTAAGCAAGAAGTTGAGAAAACAACAACCACTACTACAAACCCAAACATTTCAAAGAAATATACTATTGAACCTCCTGAAGTTGAATCTTTGATTCATAAACTTCAAGGATTTTCCATATCACCACGAAAGTCTAAAATATCTCAAGGTAGTGTGACTTCACAATACAATCCTTCTCATCCTCTAACCAGATTGCAGAGTGAAAAATTTGGTATCGAACGAACCAAATTACCTCTACCTGAAAGGAAAAGAGAAAGGAAATCTCCTCAAGCTTCTGATAGTGAGACTCTTTCATCATCAACATTCATTCAAACTTCTCCATTGCAAAGTCAACCATCCACCCCTCCACTTCAAATTGTTGTACATCAGAGTACTGGAACTTTAACATCCTCATCCCTTCCATAAGCGACTTCGTCCACGCTTTCCTCTGTTAGTAGTTCAACGATGGCCCAAATACCATGGAATAACCAAGGGGCAATCTTAATGCCTAACCCCTTAAGTCAATTACCAGCCCATCCTGAAAAATGGATGCCTAAGTTTAATCCTCAAGCAGGCATGCTAGCAGAAGAACACATAAACAACTTTATGTTTTTAATAAATTTAAATGGTGTTACTAATGAATATGTTGTTGTTTGGCTTTTCCCTTATACTCTACAAGGAGCAATCAGATCCTGGTATTTTTCATTACCATCAGGATCCATCACTAGTTGGGACATTTTCCAAGAGAAATTCTTGACTAAGTTTGGCAATGATAGATCTACAATAACACTAATCAATGATCTATCGAATCTAAAGACTGAATCAAGAGAAATTATGAAAGATTTTAACTCGCGTTTCAATAAGATTTTGAATAAAATTTCGACCGCTTCCAAGCCTAGCGAAGAAGTTAGAAGTGAATGGTACATATCTTCTTTACCATTGCACATAGCTATCTTTGTTGACAGGGCTGCAAAGGCAACATTAGTGGAAAACATGAAAGAAGCGATAGCAATAGAGAAACGTGTCTTAGCTTTAGAAAAGAAAACCGCTGTCAATGAAAGAAAATCTAAGAAGGTTAATTTTAGAGATGATCCTAAGAAAAAACAATCAAAATACCCATTTGATTTAGAAGGATTACGTAAAGTCTTAAAAACCATGTCTAACGAAATGGTTGACATTAAGAAACAAGTCGCAGAGACTTCTTTGAAAAAACTCTACAAGCCTTATAGAAAAATCCTTCAACTGATTCAAAGCCACCCAATGCTATAACAAATGCAGAATCAGAAGAAGAAGAAGAGGAAGTTTCTAACGAAGAACCTACTGATGAAGATGAAGTTGTAGAAGTACAGGGAATGTGGGACTTCATTCTTCTAGATGAAGAGGATCAAGAGGTATTACCAGTTAGTACAAGAAGTAGAAATCAACTCAATCCTCCACAACCTAGTCCTAAATAGAAGAGTGCAAGCTCGACATCTAAAGATAAAGTCGTAGGTAAGAAATCATCACCAAAAGTGACTCAAACAAACCCAGTCTAATCCGATCCCTCAACTCCATCAAAAACACTGATTGTTTTTGATGAGATGGAGTATAATATCATTGAAGATATGAAGAAGACTAGGGATAACATTACTTTTCATGAGTTGAGAAAATTGAAGCATCAACAAAAGATGCTTATGAAAGAGTTACATGCAGTACCTGTTGCACTTCTTCCTACTGCTGTAATCTTGCAAGCTTCTCATGATATGGGAAAACCTCCAACTTATATGGAAAATAAAGTTGATCTGAATGATATTGCTTTAATTGGAGGTAGGTCAAAATCCCATACTCCCCCATTCCTTCTTACTTACGAAATTTTCAATAAAAACTTGCATAACTGTTTGGTAGATTCAAGAGCTTCATCTAATATCTTACCTAAAACAATATGTGCAAAGTTAAATGTCCAACCTCAAAAATTTGTAGTACGTATAGTTCAGCTCGACTGATCACAGGTTGAAGTAATTGGTGAACTAAATAAAGTTACCGTAAGGCTGTCATCTAATCCAAAGGTATGTCAAGTTATTGATATTCTAGTTGCAGACATTCCCGAATTTTATGGTCTAATTCTTAGTAGGGATTGGTTTGAAAAGCTTCATGGATACTTTGCGACCGATTGGTCACATATGTGGCTCCCTTACAAAGGTAAACCAAATTAGATAAAGGTTGAGCGAGAAAGACACCAAAAATACATAGTGACGAAATTGGAAGGAGAAAATGAACCTGTAGCATACAACGACAATATAATTGGCAACTATTTTGTTGACTCTTTCTTAGGAAATTTTAATGCTCATACATCGCCTTACTTAGAACATTTTTTTCTGTCCCAAGTGGAAAATTTTTCTCAAACAGATAGTTCTAAATGTGTTAATTTTATAGATAGTCCTATAAATAAATATTTATTTTTGAAATTATTTTTTGATGGTTCTAAGTCTAATGATGGATCAGGAGTAGGATGTGTATTAGTTAGTCCAAAGGGAAACAAAACTATGCTAACATGTATACTCGAATCTGATTGCACAAACAATACTGCAGAATATGAAGCTGTAGTCCAAGGACTATACAAGGCAATCAGATTAGATATCAAGTATCTACAACTCTTCAGAGACTCTGAGATTGTTATTAAACAAGTACGAAATATTATACATTGTGTATCAGGTCATTTGAAGCATTATCAATCTTTAGTGCAAGATTTGACTGAACATTTTATAGCATTTAATATTTCACCTATCCCCAGACTCCAAAATGCAAGTGCTGACCTCCTGGCTAATGTAGCTTCCAAGCTCATTCCATCAGAAGACTTTAGCCCAGACAGATTCTCAATCGAATTGATCTTTAGGCCTTCCATCCTTGATAATGTTACAAACTGGAGAATTTTTAATGATGATCGTGATATTGTAAGTTTCCTGACATCGGAAGGATCTTACACTAATCAGATAATTGATGAGGACCAACATGACCAACAGTTACAACAAGAAAGCACTAATAATGCTATACCAAAATATGTAGTCAAGTTGGAAGACCTATATGATTTGAAAGACCATTTTAAAAGATCTACCAATTCAAAACTTAAAAGTTCAACTCTAAACTATGAATTAGTAAATCTAGGAATGGATACCAAGCCACAAAATATCAACCTAGGTCTTGGCCTAGCCCCAGAAGAAAAATTAGCTTATGTTCAACTTCTGAAACAATACAAAAACGTCTTTGCCTAGAACTACGATGACCTTAAGACTTATGACACTTCGATTATTCAGCATACTATCCCAATGATAGCTGATGAAAAGCCTGTCTAGCAAAAGCTGAGAAAAATCCATCCTAATCTCGAAAGTCAGATTAAGTCCGAGCTTAATAAATTATTGAAAGCCAAAATTATTTTTCCCCTTTGACATTCTAGGTGGGTTTCCAATATGGTCCCAGTTAGAAAGAAAAATAGAGATATTAGGATTTGTATTGAATTTTGAAATCTTAACAAAACTTGTCAAAAGGATAATTTTCCCCTGCCTCCTATGGAACAAATATTGCAAGCAGTTGCAGGATCAGAATTAATGTCCTTTTTAGATTGTTTCTCTGGATACAACCAGGTTCTGGTCCATCCTGAAGATCAATTAAAAATCATGTTCAGAACCAAATGGGGTACTTACGCATATCAAAAGATGTCGTTTGGTTTGATTAATGCTGGTGCCACATTTCAAAGAGCCATGGATATCACATTTAAGGGATTAGTAAACAAATTAGTGGTGATTTACTTGGATGACATAATAGCATATTCTAAAAAATGTGGTAATCACGTTAGAGACTTAAAGAAAATCTTCCAATGTTTCCAAAGGTATGGGATTTCACTTAACCAAAAAAAATCCTTTTTTGCATTAAGTAAAGGAAAAATTCTTGGATTTACAGTGTCAAAATCTGGAATCCATATTGATCCTGATAGAATTAAGGAAATTTCTGAAATATCCTTTCCACATAATAAGAAAACCATGCAATCCTTCCTTGGCCATATTAATTTTGTTAAAAGATTTGTTCCGGAATTCTCAAGAATCGTGTCACCATTACAAGCAATGATAAAAAATAATTCACTTTTCAAACGGGGCCAAGAAGAATATGAAGCGTTCAGTCTGATTAAGCAAGCGATTATTAATGCCCCATCCCTAGTGACTCCAAATTTTTCCGATCCTTTTATTTTGTATACATTTGCATATGATAAATCATATGTTGCGATACTCACTCAAGCCAATCAAGACAAGGTAGAAGCCCCAGTTGCCTTCTTTAGTTCAAATCTGCAAGGGGTTGAATTAAATTATTCTCACGTTGAGAAACAAGCTTATGCTGTTTTCAAAGCGATCAAATATTTTAGATACTTTCTTCTTAAAACCCATATAATGATCATAGTACCATTTCCAGCGGTAAGAAATCTCTTAGTAGAGAAAGATGTGGTTGAAAAGAGAGAAAATTGGGTCACTGCCTTACAAGAATACGACGCTGAGATCAAGCCAGCAAATATTGTAAAAGGACAAGGCTTTTGCAATATGTTGGCTGGAGCATCGCTTATTTCTGAAATATCATCTTCAAATCAAGAGGTACAAATGTATGAGGTAAGCCTAAATGATATTGAATCGAGATATGCTGATATCATATTTGATCTAAAGAATGGATATTTCCTTAAAATCTAGATTATACAAAGAAAAGATCTTTAAGATTGAAGGCTAAGCAGTATCAACTCATAAATGATGTACATTTTAGGATGAATTATGATTCTGTTCTCCTTCGATGTCTTGAGAAATCTGAAGCTGAAAAGGTGTTGTAGGAACTCCATGATGGACTAGCAGGTGGACATTATGTGGGAGATGCTACAACACATAAAATCTTGCGCGTAGGATACTATTGGCCTACACTATTTAAAGATGTGCATAGCTATGTAAGGAAATGTCAAGTTTGTCAAACTGCTGCCAGAAGACAAAAGAAACCATCATTGCCTTTGCAACCAGTCAACATCGATCAACCTTTTGATCAGTGGGGATTGGATATATTAGGTGAGATCGTTCCTCACTCTTCTAAATAGCATAGGTATATCCTTACAGCTACAGATTATTTTACTAAATGGGTAGAAGTAGTTCTGCTCAAGACAACCAATGTTGATCATATCATTGATTTTATAGATCAGTTCATAATCACCAGGGTTGGTTTACCCTCTACTTTAATGTTTGATAATGCATCATATTTTTCTGGCAATGCTATGATTGAATTTGCATTTAAAAGAGGTTTTAAGCTTAAATATTCTGCCAATTATTACCCACAAGGGAATGGGTTGGCCGAATCAACAAATAAAAACTTAATCAGAATCATTAAGTGAACCATTGATCAGAATCATAAAAATTGGCACAAACCTTTGATGTATGCTTTATGGGCAGACCAAATAATCCAAAAGGCTTCCATTGGCAATTCTCTCTTTAATTTAGTTTATGGAAAAGAAGTAGTTCTCCCAAATCATCTAGCAATTCCTTCTTTGGCCTTAATTCAATTTATCGATGAAACACCAACTTCATCTTTACAACTAAGACAATCTTAAGCTAGAAGAGCAACGAGAACAGGCTAAAATCACACACGCTCATCATCAAGCATTAGTAAAGGCTTCCTTTGATTCAAGCATGGTATCTAACAAGGATTTTCAAATTGGAGATTTAGTTTTGAAATGGTATAAAGCTCATGAAGAAAAAGGCAAACATTCTAAATTCCAATGAATGTGGCTTGGCCCATTCCAAATTGTTGAAATCATAGGTCCATCCGCTTTCATGTTGCAAGATTTAGCAGGGAAAAGAGAATCTTTACCTGTTAATGGGCAGATCCTTAAAAAATACTTTCCATAGAAGATGACCTCTTCTATTTTTGTAAATTATTGTTTATAGCTTTATTTTGATAATAAAATAGGTTGTAAATGGTTAACTTTTGGAATTCACAAAAAAAGATTAGTGTTTCTTTTAGATTTTGTTTTTCGCTTGTATAAATAGAACTGATTTGGAAAATTGTTCATTATTATTAAAAAATACAGTAAAATGCAATAAGCCTGAAAATGCTACTAGTTTCAGCCTTACGAATTGTGATTAAAAACAACCTTTAGCGAGAATTTGTTTTATATCAATCAATGAAAAGCATCAATAACAAATCAAACTTCTCTGTAGAAAAGTTGTTTCCAAAAACTCTATAATTGTCGTCTAGAGCTATTCTTAAGGAACCAATGACTTCCTCCCCACCTAGGGAATTACGAGTTTCAAGGAATAATCCAATGATACACTCTAAGCTTAAAGAATAAGAGGTCTAATCACGAGCTGACTTATCATGATCATAGATATTATGACCTGCTGACATTGCCAAAACTGAATACCACAAGGGGGCAATGGCTCAAGATTTTTGCAATCAAAAGACAAGGGGTCTCATCATGAGCTAGCTTGTTCAGCAAAGTTACAAATCAAGTGAATGGCACTATCATAATTTGGCTACCAAACCAAGACATTGTTCTTTAGCAATTAAAAGAAAACAAAAAACAACAATTGTGGATATGGATTTATCTTTGAAAATTGTATTTTTCTCCAAGTAGGATATAGGATCATTGTTGGGTAACAAGTAACCGTGTCGAGGCTATGAACGCCTGCTGGCAGCAGAGGCTCTACCTATGACAAATGAGCATACTTAAAACTGATCTACAGAGAAGTCTTTGTTTTTATCTTTATAAACTAAGTAGTGGCTGATGTAAATACAATTACTAGATTTGGTAAGTAAATAATCAGACTTAACATAGGAGAAAAAAACTACCATTGACAGCTGAAAGCATGATACACTTTATATTTCTATAATAAAGTTTGATTTTCCAGAAAACATTTCTTTTTTAAAAGTTTAGAAAATTCAAAAGATAATCAGAGATAAGTGGTTCTTCCTAGTGAATCGCCAATTGTTGTGGCTAGCAACAACCCCCCTTTTTATTTAGTTTTACTAATAAAGCTAAATAAATAGGGACCGTTCTAAAAAATAAAAAATAGCACTTATGTTTCCCTTTGAATAAAACATGCTATCATAAACTTAGGAAAACACCTGCAAAACCCAAAAAACTAAGTTTTATGATAAGTTCCAAATAAGATCACTCTCTTAAATAATAAAGCATCACATCACAAAGGATAATGGGGAACATCATATAAACAAGCTTTCAGAACTATGGAAATGCGACGCGAGATCGCATGCCTTAAAGACTCATCTCACATCACAGCTTTCATACGCCGCAAGTATCACCTAAGGTAAAATATCCTGATCCAGTGATATGCGATAAGATATCTTGCAAATCACAACTCATAGATGCTCAAGGTGATAAATGATTGTTGATGAAATGGATTAGCGAAATTGCAATCTGCGATATTGTGATTTGCGATATTGTGAAGAAAATCCCAAAATTGCTTTATTGCAGATCTGCAGGGCTCATCGTTCAATAAAGTTTTTCTCATAATTCGATACCAAGTTATGAGCATTAATGTCAATTTAATGGTTAGTTGATGGTCATTTATGAGATAAGATTTAAAACTGATCGAAAGGTTATTTCACATAGGGTGATATATTTGATATGATTTTAGAATTAAAGAGCTTTCCCATCACTTTATCTCTTTCCTTGTAAATTTGCAGGAGCAGTAAGCAGAGTAATATACGCAGCAGTGTGCAGAACATAATGGGAAAGAAGGCAAAGGCTCCAGTTGCAGAGGACAAAGAGATGATGCCCTTATACGAAGATTCCACCTATAACAAAGATGTCGATATAAATACTTGGGAAGGCATGTACAGTCTCCTCGAAGAAGAAAATCCGAGAGTTATGGAGGTTAAAGTAACAACAGACTTGCACAGGTCGTCTGAAGCATCAATCACTGAACTTGCATGTTCATTCTTACACCGAATAGCTACAAGGCCAAAGATTCTTCCATACACAGACATGGTCAAGTGGGTACTAGACAGTGCCGATATAACAGACAGACAATTCAAGACTCGAGGCCAATACCTCATTGGGTCATTCACTACAAAATATTTAAGGCTTATGTATCATCTACCAGAGCCACATGCAAACTATAACAAGCAATTCGTGGATAAGTTTACCAAAGAAAATGAAGATTTGGAAGAGTGAACCAAGAACTGGTCAGTAAGGGAAGAACCATTGAAAAAGGGCAAAGTGCGCTGACCAAGGCCCATCAAAACCACGCATGAGGCAAAAAATAGCACCTAGGAAGCCCAGATCAGAAAAAGAAAGCAGTTTCCAATGTTAGTGCTAATCGCACATCGCTGGGAAAAACCCCTCGATAAGGAAAGCCCCCAAGCACTTGGTCGCATGTAAGCCAGAAAACCATGGGAAAAAGCGCTTAAGGCTAAAGGCAGAACAGGCAGTAGAAGAAGCAGCTACAGTGGCAAACAACGTCATTGACTGTGTCAATGAAAACCTGCATAGAGCAAACCTTATATCAGAGGTCGCTCCTGGATTTCTTCCAAAAGCACAGCAACTGCAGACAAGCTGGAGACAAAAGGCTAAGGAAAGGGCATATTCCATTAAGAAGTTAACCAAGTTGAATTGGGAAACTTACTGGCAGTACTTGGTTAAACCACACAGTCAATGCATGACTCTCAAATGCCTTACAAACTCTGTCGAGAAGATAGCGCCAGCACTTGCCAATTCTATTTTCGCAAGGCAACTAAAATCGGAGGTCGGCCAATTGACGCTCCTCAAGCGGATGCTGAATGCTTGTGACCACAGAGAATAGATACATAGATAGTTATTTCCATATTCAGTTTTAGTTTTAGTTTTGATTTATTTTTGCCTTAGATGAGGACAGTCATTTAAACCTCCTCCTATATTTTTGTAATAAACTATTTTTAGTATTTAGGAAGTAGTATTTTAACCCCTCTCATGCATTTAGAGAAGGGTCCTGAAATTTGTCAAAAACATTTCCTCGAAACATGCACTTCTGCACTCTCAGAGGAGGTTTTGATGAATGAATGGAACAATATTTATTGATATCGGTGTTTGATGTCTGCTACTGAAATGCACTTTTGTACTCTTAGTAGATATTGAATTAGGAAGAGATAAATCTATATTGCTGAAGCTCATGAGTAGGTCTTGTTATCAATGGTACTTTTATCTCTTAACGATTGCTGCTTATGTCTAAGTAATATTTTATGCTTAGTTATTTATATATGAAAGCTTGAATGTTTGAGTTATCATTTGGCACTTTTGTATGGTGATGAATATTCTGTTTATGCTCAATATATGAATGAATTATTATGCGATATGCTTCTCACAATTGTTTCGGCTAATGTTTTATATGAAAAAATTCATTTTTATTGAATTCTTTTCTTGTAGCGATTGAATGATCTTTATTACCAATTGCTGTTCGAAATTATTTTAGATCGCATAAATGAAAAATTTAATCCTGGGTTAGTTTTAAACTTAAATATTTCTATTCATTAGAATACAATCGCATTTTTAAATTAGGCTTAGATTAAAAGCATTTTACTTAGAAATCTTTAGAAAACAGGGAAACTGGTCCCATTATCCCCAGTGGTACCCACCATCCCAAATGGAAAAGGAGCTGCTTTCAAGGTCTGGACTAGGTGGGTATCCCCATTGTTGTAGACCCAATTTTCGGGGCTTCAACAAGCCTATACTTAAAATATTGGTTTGTGGTTACCTTGGTCTTTTCCTTCTTTGGATAACTTCTAGGGGAAAATTCTGAGTGATAACATAGTGGCAACCATACTGGGGAGAACCCTCAGTCCTAATAAATCTTTAAGAATTTTTTTTGAGCCTCTTATAATAATTTATTAGAAGTTATTTCTCACAAAAAGAAAACAATTAAAAAAATTCTGAAATTCTGGCTTCGAGGAGAACTCATTATACTAGGGCTAACCCATATCCAAACCCTCCCCCAGTAGTTGATAATCCCAACCTAATTTCAAGAAAAACCAAAAAAGAAGAAAGTTTAGCTAGTCACACACCCTTAGTTAAAGCTAATTGATGCCCTGATGAATGGTTGTTTTTAGAATATCTTCCCTTTGATGAGAAATTTGATTTGTCATTATTTAAGTCAAAGTCTAAAAGTGAAATTCATGATACTGTCCTAGATCCCAAGTTTATTGCAAACCTTGAAGTCCAAAAATCCAACAAATCAATTGATGAGTACATTCTGAATTCACCATAATCATCCCTTAGTACTGTCAAGATCCATGAGCTTTCTGAACAATTGTCCACTACTCTTAGTTCACCATTATTCCCTTCAACTTCTGAAGTACATTCCCCACGCCCATTCATACCCTCACTCCCTTACCAACCTAACACTACTCCTTTACCACTCACCAATCCTAGTTCATCCTCCACTACTATATCATCTTCCAGTGCCTCAACCCCACATCTTAACCCTTCCCAACTTATAGCCATGGAAAATAGATATGCTCCTCTTGTCTTACTTGCTCCACTTGGTGCCATGCCAGCAGACTATCCAAGCAAAATCGTCCAATTTGATGGCAGAGGACACTACACTGCACAACACCATGTTAATAAGATGACAAACTACTTTGAACTTCATGAAATTGATATTATGGATGTCCAAATGAGACTATTTGCTCAGACTTTAGCTGGTGATGTTAGGAAATGGTTTAGATCACTGCCTGATAATAGTATTGATAGTTTAGAAGTATTTCATCGGCAATTTTTGAATAGATGGGAGAAGAAAAAGAATCCTCTACAGATCCTTTCAGAATATGAATATATTAGGAGGGGATCCAATGAAACAGTTCAATATTATTGCACTAGATTTAACAATATATACAATGCAATTCCAGTTAATCTTATACCCCATCCTGACTTAGCATTAATAAAGTCCCCTAATGGTTTTTACAAAGACATGGCATTCCAACTCAGGAAAAGAAATCCCCCAACCTTAGAAGATATGCAAAGTGTAGCTGTATGTGTAGAAGCTAATTTATTAGCTAAAAGAGCTAGAGTTAGGAATGAAAGAAGAGGAACAACTAAAGATGAGCCTTCACCCTCTGACATTAAAATAGATATCTTAGCGAAAGGCATGGAAATGTTAATGGATAGAATAGAGAATATAGAGAGGAAACGCCAATGGGATAATCAACAGGCACCTCCAGTTAGAAACCCAAACTTTAGGAAAAACCAAAACCAAAACACTAGAAAAAATGGACATGATCAAAATATTAGGCCTCCTTTCTAAGGAAATTATGTAGAAAAATCCCATCCTGAAGACCTAGAGCAAGACACACAAATTAACCCGATGGGATTAGATGATGAAGGTGTTGTTTTTTGACGCAAGATGATCAAGAATTGCATGTGCTGCAGCAATTGAAAATCCAGTCTAGAGTGTCATTTGACTATAAACAAGGTTATGATTATGCCATCTTTGAAGTGCATAAATAGTATAACCTAAGGAGTAAAAAGAATTCTGATATCCATGACCAAACTAAGAAAACAGTACTAAATCAACCCAAGAAAATCCAAGAAGCCTCGCTTTCTAAAATCCTCTAGATTCTCCCCAGCCAAAACCAGAATCCTTCTGGCCGCACCATTGTAGATATAACCCCTAATCAATCTTCTGATGATCAACCCTCTACTCCAATTCCCCGTAAAAAACTAGTTGACACACCTCAAAACACCAAATCTGAAAATCTACATAAAGAGACCCCTAGTAAAGGAAAAGAAGACCATCCCACTCAAATTCCTGCTGTGAAAATTTCAAAACCCTCAAACAGAAAAATCCCCTTTTCCATTCAATTTGGGAGCAGAGGTAGCTAAGTTAAAGATTTCAGCTCCTTTAACAGAACTAATCAAGAATGAAATTTACAAGACACAGATAAACCAGACTCTAAACATTGCTGAAAATGAGGATTTCGTTAACCTATTTGATGACCAACCAGAACTTATATATGGTCTAGATGTTAATGGCAAACCACTAGAAGGATGAATACCACCTTTCTACATTAGCCTTAGCATCCATGACAAAATTCTTCACAATGCAATGTTGGATTCTGGGGCCTCCCACAACTTAATGCCCAAATCAGTAATGGAGAATCTAAACCTGGACATTACAATGCCTTACAAGTACTTATTTTCATTTGAATCAAGTCAAGTAAAGTGTCTGGGATTGATTAAAGACTTGTGTGTTACCTTAGTTCAATATCCTGCCAAGAGCATCCTTATGGATATTGTGGTTGCTGACATCCCACCAAAGTATGGCATGTTGTTATCTAGATCATGGGGAGCCAAACTTCAGGGATCTTTACAACTTGATATGTCATATGAAACAATTTATATTTTTGGACAACCCAAGAAGCTGTACTGAGAAAATTTAATGAAATACATGGTAAGTAGCCAGGATCGGCCTCAAAACTTTCCTATCTACTCCGTACATTCAGACATTGATTCTTTTATCCTTTATAATGCTAATCAAACACAAGAAAATCTTTTAGACAGTGTTGATACAGAACCAAAAGAAATATCATTTTCAAAACAAGAGGAAATTGTCCAAACCTTAGAACTTTCCAGAAAACAAGGCAGTCAAAATGAGGAAAAGTTTGTTGAACGAGACGATGAGAATTATGAACATGAGATATTGTGGCATCTTGAGTTTGATGGGTCAGTCAATAAGTTTGGAGCAAGAGAAGGAGTTTGGATATACAATCTGGAGAATAATCACTCAGAAGGTCATGCATACAGACTAAATTTTAAATGTACTAACAATATGGCCGAGTATGAAGCACTAACTCTAGGTCTTAAATTAGTTAGGAGTCTAGGAGCTAAAAGAGTTTCTGTTATGGGAGACTCTAAACTGGTTATAAAACAAATCGATTTTGTATATATGACAAAAGACCCTAGATTAAGTTGTTATAGAGGAACCATTGTAGAAATACTAAACACTTTCTTAGAAACCAAGCTTGTTGTAATTCCTAGAAAACATAATATGCAGGCTCATAGTTTAGCAATGTTTGTCAGCACCTGTAAGTTATCCTTTAAACCTAACCATCAGTACACTGCTGAAGTTAGGCATAGACCTGCAATCCCAGATAATTTGAAGAACTCGCAAATATTTTCTAATGACATATAGATAAACAATTTTTTAATCTCGGAAGAAGAATTTGTATATAGAAATATAGATGCTAACACATCAATAGATCCGAACATTAAAGACAAAATAGAAATAAATGAAATAGAAGATGAAGAGATAGATAGATTTCATCCCACTTAATTTACAAAATCAGATGTAGAAAACATAAAACAAGTTGAGATTGATGAAATAATTAACGAAGACACCAAAGTAATCAACCTCAAAGACAATTTCTTACCTAAGGGATTAACCCCTTTGGAAGACTTATTTGATTCAAATGATGTTCCTATAAAGCCCAAAATGGAACCTGAAAAATCTGATATAGAGGAGTGTAATATAGGCACTAATGAAGATCCAAAATTGATTAAACTTTCGAAATCACTACCTCTAACTGAAAAGGTGAAATACATTGAGTTATTAAAAGAATTTCAGGATGTCTTTGCTTGGAGTTATGAGGACCTCAAATCCTATGACACTAGCATCATACAACACACAATCCATATAAAAGAAAATCAAAAACCTTCCAGACAAAAACTTAGAAGGATTAATCCTGTCCTATTACCTACAATTGAAAAGGAAATCTAGAGAATGTATGATGCTAAGATAATTGCACCAATCAAATTTTCTGATTGGGTTTCAAACTTGGTGCCAACTAGGAAGAAAATTGGTGAGCTCAGACTATGTTTGGACCTTAGGAACCTCAAAAAATTATCACTTAAAGACAATTACCCTCTCCCCAAAATGGATCATATTTTGCAAAGGATAGTTGGATCAACCACAATCTCATTATTGGATGGGTTTTCTGGTTACAATAAGATCTTAGTTCATCTTGATGACCAAGCCAAGACTGCCTTCACTACTCCTTGGTGCAGATTCATGCATGTGAAAATGCCTTTTGGACTAATTAATGTAGAATCCACTTTCCAAAGGGCTATGGATATAGCCTTTGCCAAAGAAATCCATGATTTCCTTGTGATATATCTAGATGACATTACTGTGTTTTAAAAATCTAATACCCAACATTTGGATCATCTAAGGCGGGTTTTTATTAAATGCAGGAAATATGCAATTTATTTAAACCCCAAGAAGTCTTTGTTTGGTTTAGAAGAAGGATAGTTACTAGGTCATATAATTTCAAAATATGGTATCCGAATAGACCCTGCAAGAATAGAAGTCATCTTATAGATACAACATCCAAGGAAAATTAGGGAATTACGAGCTTTCTTATGGAAAATTAACTTTCTTAGAAGATTTATTTCTAATCTAGCAGAATTAATTAGATCACTGAACAATATGTTGAAAAAATATTTGACCATAAAATGGACTGTCGAGGCTAAGAAATCCTTTGAAGATATCAAACTATCATTACTAAAACACCAGTTTTGATCAGTCAAAAATTTGACAGAGATTTCATCTTATTTTCCTTTTCTTCTTAGCACACTATTGTTGTAGTTTTACTAGAGAAAAATGACCAAGGCTATTAACAACCTATCGCTTTCTTTAGCAAAGCCCTGAGAAATGCCCCTCTAAAATATAACATAATGGAAAAACAAGCCTTTTCTTTGGTCAAAGCTATCAAGGATTTTAGGGTATACATTTTACATTCTCATATAGTAGCATATGTTCCTAATTCAGTAGTCAAAGACATCCTAACTCAGGGTGGTCCAGATGGAAAGAGGGAAAAATGGATTGCTACTATTCTAGAATATGACATAGAAATCAGACCAACTAAGTTAATCAAGGGCGAAGTTTTAGCCAAGCTCATGGTTGAATCAAATTATTAGGGCCTGGATATAAAATTTATTACACAAATAGATAATGAAGAGGAGATGGTGACTCCACTAATCAACGAGGCCTTTATTGAATCATCATGGTATGCTGATATCATTTATGTTTTACTGAATTTACAAGCTCCTCCTAAATTATCTAAGACCAAAAGTAGATTTTTAAAGATGAAATTCTTAAATTTTTTTATATTAGACAATGTTTTGTTTTGGAGAAATCATGAAGGTATTCTTATCAACTATTTATTAAAAGATGAATCTGACAAAGTATTACAAAAGTTTCATGCAGGTGACTGTGGAGGACACCTTTACTGGAAAACCACTGCTGATAAGATTCTTAGAGCCGGTTTCTACTAGCCTACCTTGTTTTTCTGATGTAAAGAAACATGTGACCTCCTGTCACAAATGTCAAATATTTGAGGGAAAGAGAAAGCTTCTACCTTTACCCCTCAAGCCAATCTTTGCTAAAACGCCTTTTCAACAATGGGGTTTAGGCTTCATTGGTGAAATTCACCCACCTTCCTCTGTCCAACACAAGTGGATCGTCACTGCCATAGACTATTTCACAAAATGGATAGAGGTCATACCTTCAAGGCAAGCCACTGACACTGTTATCATAACCTTCCTTGAAACCAACATTCTATCAAGATTTGGATGTCCAACTAAGCTCATTGGTGATAATTCACCAGCCTTTAAATCCAAAATAATGATAAATTTCTGCAACAAGTATCTTATAACCCTAGGTCATTTCAAAACCTATTATCATCAAGGAAATGGACTCGCAGAATCCTCAAACAAAAGTCTGGTGAATATCATCAAAAAGTTGTCAGAGGACAATAAGAAAACATGGAATAAAAAGATAGTCAATGCCTTATTGGCAGATAGACTAACCACTAAGAAATCAATTGGTACCTCTCCCTACCAACTAGTGCATGGGATGGAAGTTGTTTTTCCATCCTCTCTGGGAACACCAATGATGAAGCTGCTTCAAGAGTTGTAGGTTGAACCAAATAATATCCAAAGAAGAATCAACCAAACAATACACCTTCAACAAACCAGGGAGGAAGTATATATCAGGTCTCAAGTTGTGCAGGAAAGGATTAAAAATATTTTTGATAAGCGAACCAAGGCTAAAGATTTTTACCTTGGTGACAAGGTCCTAAAATGGGATTCAAGGAGGGAAGATAAAGGTAAACATGAGAAATTTGATTTCCTATTGAAAGGCCCAAATGTCATTTATGCTTTCAGAGATAATAATGCTTTCTTTCTAAGAGAAATGGATGGTACAGAAGTAGAAGGTGGACCGGTGAATGGTGGAATGCTCAAACACTATTTTGAACCTAACTACTGATTTTTACTTTCCATTGTACATATTTCATTTTTCTTCAAAAATTTTATTTTGGATTGGATGGTGATCTTTGAAGTTGAAGCCTAAAGAGAAGGCCCTAAGCTTTAAGGATTCACTATCATAAGTATCAATAATGTAGAGGCATAGAGGATAATTTTGCAAGGTAACATCAACAACATTTCAAAGGCTACTAATCTACAAAGTTCTTGACATTTCACCAGGAAATTCCATCCCCAAGTGGAGCCACTGTTAGGTTCCTATACCAATAGGAGTCATAATTTTGAAAGACTAAGGTTAAGCCTTGTAATATTGTACAGACCTTTGCTTTTTGCAAATGTTTTCCATATTAAAAAATTGTAAAGAGGGTATGTCCTAAAAGAATAATCAAAGGACAAAAAGAATGAAAAGATCAAAAAAATGAAAATATATGAAACCCAAAAGACAAAAAGAGACAATGAAAGTGTGCAAGTCAAAATGCCACTACTATTTACTTTTTATGAATAATAAATGATTGTGTGTAGCTTGTCACTTATGCCACAATCCATGATATTCAAAATGTTTAAACTTGGCTATTTCATACTTTTAATTTTATGTTTATAGGTAGTGAATAAATTTGACCAAACAGTGTATTCTTGGCAAATCATTAGATAGGTAGAGTTAATAAAGGGAGCTCATCAGTTTAATCTGAGCCCTTGGAGGATATAAGGTTAGAATTAGATAGTTTATTTTGTGAAGGAAAGAAAAATATTGATAAGGGTTTGCTAGCCTAAATGCATCCAAATAAAGTGAAGAAAAAAAAACCATAGGATGAGTAAGTGGGTAAGTAGTAGAAAGGTTGCAGAAATGTCATGTAATTGATACAAAAGGCACTTATGTCATTGTTCTAAATGCATCATTTAAATATGCATAAGTGGTAAACAAAACAAAAACAATGGTTCACAATTTGGTTTACTTAAGATCCCCTCATTCATTTTAACTCCTATAACACTGACTAACTTCCCTTTCATAATAAAAATATTAATACCTATAGTTTTTAAGTCAAAAAGGCTCAAAGTATTTCTCTAACTTCTGGTGGAACCAGACCCTCGGCTTGATGACTTAAGAAGGAAAGGTGTTAAATTCCCTTATAATTCATTCATCCCCCTCACAAAACCCCTTTTCCTAAGGTTAAGTTTTCTTGCCTAGGAAAACCCCTTAACAAACATGTTTTATACAAGAACCCACCAAATACATTTATCCTAAAGTACTAAGGGTGTGGAACACACATAACATTTCATACACCTAAGCACAATAGCCCTTCCACTCATTTCATTTCATATTAACCTTTTAATTAAATATACAAAAATCCCCAATAAACCCATTGTCCCGTATATATTTAACTTCTTTATATAAATTAACCCCGCCCCTTAGTTTACTTATAAACTATATTACTACCCCATATCCCACAAATATATTAAATCCTGCCTTAGTCCTTAATCCCTCATTAAAGCACCCCAATGAGATTAAGTATTAAGTTAATCATATACCGTCGGTGATTAGACCCATGGGACCCCCGAAAACGTTTTGTATAAATCACCGCGCAACTTTACCTCCCCATCACCATACGATCTCCCTTCCCGTCATCCAACGGTTTGCATCCATATTGGGCGGACCCAATGTCCACCCTTTACCTACCAAATAAGGTGGTTTCATCCCGGACCCTGATGCTACATGTCAATCAATGAATGGGATCCGGTGACCCCTCCCGAATACTGCCCACACCATAAAAGCAGTGCGCTAGACCTCCCAAACCACTTCCCCCTTTCAACCAAAAACCATCACTATTCATCAATCAATGAACCTGCCAAAAATTAACCATTTTCCTATAAAATCCTATTTACCCCTCTTTTCTCTCTTTTTGAACAATTGTTATTAAGAATTTAGAAAAGCCATTGCAATCCCTACAAACAATGAAATTCCTCACTGACTTTTGCCATTACTCCAGAGATGTTGCAGACAGCCCAGCTCATCCATCAGTCTGTACCAAAACCATACAAAACTCTGCAGCCACCGTCAACAACCATTTACAATCAATTCGGCCCAATTTCGGGTATTTAACCATGGAATTCCAAGTCAATTCACCCTCGTGACACTATTAGTTAAGTAAAAAAGATCAAATTTACTTAAATTTTAACACTGTGAGCCATAAACAACTACAAAACCTCCATTTCCCTAAAACTTTGAATCACCCCCCACACTCAAATCCAGAAGACCTGAATATGGATGCCCCAATTGCTATGGATGTAAGGCCCATCACTACACCTCATTTAGACCTGGACCACCTTTGTTTAGCTGATAAATATTTCCAAATAAAATATACCTCTACCCAAGAGTCCCCACTCAAAGTACATTGCCAAAGTAGGGACAGGTTCCCGAATCATGCTGATGAAATTAGCCTTTGGGAGTAAAATTTGTCCAAGTACTAGCCCCCCCAAGTCCACATTTTTCCTAAGACTCTTCATATGTGCTATGCTTGTTACGTCCCCAGCCACAAAACTATCATGTCTCATTACTAGAAGGTCCTTTTCACCATCATTGATGAGTTTATTAATGAAATGCTACATCTCCAACTAGGGGAAAACCTAACTCCACTTTCAATTGGAGACTTGTTGGACCTGTATCCTAAACTTAGCTCTGCAAAATTGGTCCCAAATATTCCAAACCTTCATCAGAGAAGAGAAACACATCCCTAAGGACTCCCCCCATATGTAGCTTCTATTTTTTCCCCATGGGGCCAGAATATTGTAGCCATGATATCCTGCATTTTGTGGTACACCACTTGTGAATACACTGATGAGTTAATCCTTGCCTTCATGTCCATCTACACTCCATGATAGTCTCCTATTGTCATTTATGAATATGCCCAAATTATAGCTGATAGGATGCATGAGTAATTCCTTAGAATGAACAATGAAAGAGTTTTCAAGTATTACTCAGTCTTATACCACATGTTCTTATATTACCAATCTAATAAGTTCCCATTCACCCTTCAGAAGATGGACACCAAAGGTCAGCCCAGATCAGTCATTTTTGGACCCCATTGATCCACCAATCCCAGTATCCATACTCTTACTCTGATTTTATTGATTTATTTATACACCCATCCATGACAATATTGGCTGGAAGCCCTCCCCCTAGAATCAATCCAGAAATAAAGAGAGTCCTTCAATTGTCTAAACAGACCAAAGTGGGTGACTGGTACCTTTACCCGAACCATACATAAATCAGGATATATGGTTGGATGCTTGCAACATATAAGTTGCCAAGATACCTCCCCATGAGGTTGTTTGCCCGAGAATATTATAGACAAACCATTAATGCAGATGAATTAAACTTTGTCAATGCTAAGAATAAGGCTTCTTTCAAGATAAAAGACCAACTAGACCCATTCATATGCAACTCTAGGGAGGCAGGCAAAGAAGCAGACCTAATTCTGTAGAGAATGAAGTTCCAAAGAAGTTTTGTTTGGATATATGATCATTTGGAATTCATCACAAAGAGGAGACAAAAGGTCAAGCTAGGACCTTTCATTCACCATCCCATACCTGAAATAGAAGAATATGCAAATCAAACAAAATGGGTGGAAGGTACCCTAGTAGACCAAGACAGCACCAGAGTAGACATAGAGAATACTCTAATTGATTTAGATAAGCAGCTTGATGAAAACTCTTTTCTACAGGTGCCAGAACTACCAGATACTACTATGAGCACCCCTCTAGTCATGCAAACTCCTCAGAATAAGGAGAAGATCCCAAAAAGAAATAGAGAATGGGCTTCCACTTCAGGAATGGCCACCTCCGATTTGCAACAAGAATCAAACAAGAAGCAAAGGCTAAATCCAGCCTCTAAGCAGGAATATACTGAAGACTTAGTTGAGGTCACAAATACATAAGCATAAAGAAGTAGGGCTACCACTCCATCTGGAGGCATGCAAGAGCCTTCCATATCACAAACTAAGATGTTGGAAAGGAAACTTAGTGTTGAAGTGTCTTCCTTCAGAATTCCTGCTGACAAAGACCAAGATATCAAGGAAAGATATAAGGAAATCAAAGCTAGAAATGAGAGGCTTAAGGTCCATACATATGCTCAGTACCTTAAGCTGACTCCCACCAATCAAATAAGGCTAATGTTAGGCTTTGACATTAAAAAGGGAAAGCTGTAGATGACTTTTGTCAAACCCACAGCTCAACAGCCCAAGACAACATCAGATTTTAAGAAGGTGGATTTTAAAGTATTGGCAAGGGATATTCATCCCATTGACCAGATTGAACTACACAAACAGACTGGAGAGATGATATACTCCACCCTAATAGGTAAATCCATAGTTTCCCACTAGCTACAACACTCTCTGAACAACATCTCAACACAATTCTAGTTAGAGAAGGCCTCCTCATAGGCCAAGGATACAAGGATCAAGTCCTTAGAGGACTTAGTGGTTGAATTGCGACACGATCCCAAGGATATAAAAGCTACAGAGCAGCTTATTAAGAAGAAAATTGATGATATTGCTTCACTTAAGAGGAAATTGAAAATACACCAACTAAAACATCCTCAAACTCTAGAAGTCATAGAGAATCAAACTAGACATGAGGAGTTGAAGGACTTGGTCTTGAAGCTGAATGATCAACTAAAGGAGACAGAAAAGGAATTGGATGCTCTAATCCAATTAAAACAAGAAAATGTGGCCACTTCTTCAACAAATGTTATCCCTACAGTCTCCACAATAGTGCCATCCACATTAGCACCATATTTGTCACATACAGCTCCACTTGCAACTGCCTTGCCAACAACAACAGAATCTGCAACGACAACAGGTGCACAAGGAGAAAAAGCAGCAGAATTGATCAAAGCCATGGAAGAGATGTCTATCCAGGCTACTGAAATGAACAGGTTAAGAGAAAAGGTTGCAAGTTTGGAAACACACTACAAACTTGCCTAGTTGAAGCAGAAAGAAGAAGCACAAAAAGCCCAAAGAATGAGTGAAAGGATCAAAGTCTTATAGAAATACTTAACACTGGAGAAACCACTTTGGAAAACCAAGGAAATGTTTTTGGCCAATATCATTGACTCTGTCAAGGATATTTTACCCTCAATTCAAGTTATTTTTGAACAAATAGAGTTAGTAAAGATAGCTACAGAAGCTATCTAGAAAATCAAGGAGGAGTTGGGAGATAAGCCATGGGATGCCAATAGATTCATCCATTTCCTCAACAACAAGAATAGATATGAGCTCCATGAGCTAAATATAGAAGATAGGACTGCGACCATTTTAGAAATAAGGAAGGTCCTCTCTAAAAGGAACCTTATGCTTAACTTAGAAGAAAAATGTCACAATATGTAGGTAGCAATTGATAGGTTCATGGCTAAATTCCAGATTTTAAGGGAGAAAGGTCTACCAGTCCTATGGTTATCAATGACAAACTCATGATATAGTTAGACTATGATAACAGACTTAGACAATTGGCAAAGGATCAAGCCAACTCTTCATCCATAAAATCATTGCCCACAGGTAAAGTTTTGTATAACACATTTGAAAACTTGTTTTTCCTAGAGCATGAGATCGAACATTTATTCCTCACCAAGCCCGATTTTGCCAAATATTTGAAGTTGATGAAATCTACAGGAGAATGGTGAATGTGAAATTACCAGATGTAGAATGGCAGGAGACTATGACTAATTTACTCTGAATAATTTACAGCTAAAAGTTACCACATAGTAAAAATGAAGGCAGCCAAGTAAACAGATAAAAACAAAGCAGCAGGGTCAAAGAGTATTAGTTGAAAGATGAAAGTAAAGAAGACTCTAGCGTGAAACTCCACAACCACAAGCCAGCATAAAGGGCTAAAAATTCAACATTAAAGGCCAGCACAACCATAATAAAAGGGACAACATGAAATAGTTCATTAGTTGTCTCTATCTTCTTGCAAGAAGATATTTGTGTTTCCTAGATCAAATCTCAAGTTGTTTTGAGATATTTTGTAATAATTTTTTGTATAAATACTTCACAATTTGAAGTATGTAGGGTGGATTCTTAGACATTTCTATAGTTTTCCTTATCAAAGACTGTAAGCTATTGTATCACTGTTGGGACCAGCAAGCTGGATTAATGAATAAAGCAAAGACATTTCACTGGATTCATGTGTAGTGCGAAATACAGACAAGTATCTTCTTTTGTGTTGTCATTTTTCTTTAAATTTTTTTCCATAATATTAAATGTATCTGAAATCTAAATGCTATAATATGGAATGATATCTTAGAACTTGCTTCACTGCACTCTGTTTTAACTATTATGCTTTTTTTATGTTTTCTGCTAAATTATCTAAGTTAAGGAATTCTTGATTGCTCCTTAGTTCAGGTAGTTTCCCTCTAGTCTATAGTAAAGGATTCTTAACTGCCCTTTGCTCATGATCATCCTCTATTCCTCATTTTAATCCTGATTTGAGAATTCTTAAGTGCTCTCTCACCCTGGTTAAGACCATTTCACCCATTCCTACCTAAAGACCTATATTTCCCTCTGCTAGTGTTCCCTTTGAACACTCCCTTTAATGAGCTAATCCTAGTTCTACTGCCCTTATTTGACTCCATAGCCAAATAGCCAGAGACATCATTCTATCCATCTGTTCAAGGATTCCACCATCCAACTTCCAATACAAATCCAAAACCCACCCGAACTTTAAAAACTAACCTAAAATCCAATCAAACTAAGCTAAAACATATAGAGAGAGCCCTCTCTGAGTCATAGTTTGGCTAGATCCTATACTTAAAAGATTGGTTTGTGGTTACCTCGGTCATTTCCTTCTTTTGATAACTTCTAGGGAAAAATTTTGAGTGATAACAGAATGTATACTTCACTGGAATGAAGTGCGTAACCTTTGTCAAACTGTCCACCAAAATCTTGATGGAATGATGTTGTCTCACTTTCCTCGACAAAATTGTGATAAAATCCATGGAAATGGCTTCTTATTTCCATTCTGGAATCGCAATCGGTTGTAGTAGTCCACCTACATGCTTACACTCTACCTTACAATGCTGAAGTTCGAAACACCTAGCCACAAATCTACTACATCCTTCTTTAGATTCGGCAATAATAGAATTTCTTCACTGTGGTCAATGTCTTCTGGTAGCCTGGGTGAGCTGAATATGGTTTTGCATGAAACTCCCTCAAGATAACGCTCTTGATACCACTATTGTTTGGAACATATATCACGTTCCTAAATCTAACCAATCCATCTGTTGCAAGATAATAGTCCACATCCTATGCACCTGCACCTGCACCTCTACCTCTACTACTACCTATACATGTGCTCTGCTGCAAACTGTGCACAATCTCCATATACCTGAGATCCTATTGACCTACCTGAAAGATCCTATCATGTAAGTCTATCCCATAGGAGATGATAGCTGCTAAGTGATTTACTTGTACCCACCTACTAAGATCATCTACCACCCTATTCTCCTTTCCTTTGATGTACCTTATCTCGAAGTCAAACTCACTAATTGTGGCTAGCCATCTAGCTTTCTAGGTGTTCAGATTTGGTTGGCCAAAAAAATACCTTAGCTCAATGTGATTACTCATCAGCACAAACCTCTTGCCAAGAAGATTGTGCCTCCACATATTCAATGCATGTATTATCGCTGCAAACTCAAGATCATGTGTTGGGAAGTTATGCTCATGCCCTATTAGTTTTTGAGACTCACAACATACCACCTGTCCATCCCACATAAGGACTCCACCGATTCCTCTTTTGCAAGAATATGTACATACTACAAACTCCTTGTCTAGAGCTTTAATTTGTAACATTGGTGCATGTGTCAACAACTACTTAAGTTGCTCAAAAATATCCTCACGCTCCTCTGTTCATTCAAACTTCTTACCTTTCCTCTGCAATGATGTAATAGAATAAACAATATGTGAGAAGTTCCAAATGAACCTTTTATAATAGCCTACCAATCCCATGAAGGATCTCACCCCATCCACATTCCTGGGAGCTACCACTCCATGATGGTCCTTATCTTTTCTAGATCTACTGCAATTCCCTCCTTGGAAACAACATGTCCCAAGTAGTGTACCTCAATTTAAAAGAAACTGCACTTGTTGAGGTTAGCACACAACTGATGCTCTCTTAACAACCTTAACACTGATGCTAAATGCTCAGCATGCTCTTCCTCATTTTTAGAATATACCAATATGTCATCAATGAACATAGTAACAAACTTATCCAAATACGGACACAACACACTACTCATCAAGCACATAAATGTAGCTAAAGCATTATTAAAACTAAATGGAACTACAAAAAACTCATAATGCCCACACCTAGTCTGGAAAGTTCTCATGTAAATGTCCTCTTCCTTGATGCATACTTGATGGTATCTTGATCTCAAGTCGATCTTTGAGAACACTACTACTCCCTTCAGTTGATCGAACTAGTCATCAATCTTTGGTAACAGATAACTGTTCTTCATAGTCACTTTGTTCTACTTCCTATAGTCATTGCACAATGTGAGAGTACCATCTTTATTCTTTACAAACAACACTGGTGCACCCCAAGGAGATACACTTGGCCTAATGTATCCCTTGTCCAACATTTGCTTCAACTACAACTTCAAATCTACCAATTCAGGTGTGCTCATTTTGTAAGGTGTCTTTGATAGTGGAGCTACCCCTGGCACTGACTCAATAAAAACTTATACTTCCCTGTGAGGTGGAAACTCTGAAATGACTTCAAGAAATACATCGTAAAACTGTTGTAGAAATGGGTAACTTCTCAAAACATTTGCATCCTTGACTTCATTACCCTTGTCACTAGAAATGTGCATTGCTAATAACATACACCATTTTCTGCGACTATGTTTTTCCTTTATAATTGTCACCATCTTAATCGATGTGGATTTCTACTTTCCTTGTCAGACTCTTGGTTCCCCATTGTCATCCACACAATCAATGGCTCTGTCGTAACAATCCAGCTTGGTCCTATGAAGGTACAATCAATCCATGCCCAACAACATACGGTATGATCCCAATGGTGATACATTCAAATGTGTTGTGATTGGAATACCCAATGATAAACTTGCTTCTTTATACATGTAGCCAACTACACTAACCAAGATTCTGGATGAAATTCCTTATTCAAACCACACTTATCCACCAAGGACTAACATAACTATAATTAGATCTAGGGTCACAAATCTTACCATCCATCTCAATGATAAATCCCTGATGGTCTGTCTTTTTGTTATCCAATGTTGCATAAACATGAGGAACGTTCTCACCAACATCCCCAATAGTTTGTTCCTCCTATGCACTATATATCTTAGGACTACCACCCTGATTCTCTGGGAAATCTCTCTTAAGGTGCTCCTCACTACATGTCCAACACTCCAACCATCTATTACCCTCACCTCTATGTTATTGTTGACACCCATGCCCATGTCTACTTGCGTTGAACCTCTTTTTTGGTGGAACATTTTCTTTCTCATCTGCATTCTGAGGCTTTTCTCTTTTCGGCTGCCATTTAGTTTTATCTTTGTCTTTTTCTTTCCATCCTTTTCATGATTCATTCTTATGCTTTGACAGACCATAGCAATGCTTCAATTTACCAATGGCTTCCTCAAGTGACCAAGGATCATCATACTCAATCCGATCTCTAAATTCTAATGGCAATCCACTGACAAATCACTGAACTTTATCCTTCTCATATTTAAGATATGGTACATACCTCAATAGCTACATGAACTTAGTTGTGTACTCTTCATTTGTCATTGATCCCATCTTTATCTCATAGAATTATTTGGCCTTACTCTTGTAGTACCTTTCTGGAAAGTACTTCTTCTCGAGCATCCACTTGAACTCGCGCCAAGTCAAGTCATTTGTCTTGATGTCTCCAACCCACTTCACATCTTCCCACCAGATGTTTTCTTTACCTCTCACACTGAAGATAACTATTATGGCCTTCATATTATCTGTGTACTCATGCAACTCAAATAACATGTTCATCCCAAGTATCCAAGCCTCTCAATCTTCTAGTTTCTTCAAGTCTCCGTCAAAAGTAGGTGCCTTTTCTTTCTTAAACTTATTTGTATCCCCTATCACTCCTCCTATAAGGATGATAACAATGACGATCGTGATGTCTATCAAGGCCAGAACTAGAAAAGTACCCATATCCATCACCTCTCCTATCTGGAGTGTCCAACAACCTGCCTTCTCTAACTGTGTCATCTCTATCTGGAACGTGACTACCATAAGACATACTTCCATATGCCCCATTAGTTTTGTCCTCCTGTCCATGGCCAATACAAAGTGGCCCTTGTCACTACAATTCTGACAACTTTCAAGGAGTATAACATTAACCTCTCCTTGTTTCTCTTGTGCCTGTATGATCCTGTCATTGTCTGACTTACATCCTTCTTTTTTCCTTCAAGCATCTCATTGTGTCTGCCAAAGTAGAAGAGTGCTCAGAACCACATTTCTCATCTTATGCATAGGGAGAGTCTTTGTATTCTACCATCTTGCTAGTCATTTTGATCTCTTTCTTGCAAGGCATACAAATAACAATTTTTTTTTTTGTAAAATAAAATATATGTAAAAATAAAATTATTTATATATATAAATATAAAAGAGAAAATTAAATTAAAATTTTAAAATTTTATTTTCATTTAAATAAATAATTAGAAAAACCTATATATAAACACAATATAGTAGAATCGTAAATTTAAATTTAGAAAACTAAAATTTATTCCAAAGAAAAAGAAAAAGAAAAAAAAAACATACTTTAAAAAAAAATGCAAACAAAAATTGAATTAACATGTGTTTGTTTTATTAAGTTGTGTTGTTGTTTTTTCCAATTAATATTTTTAAACTATTATATGTTTATCTCTTTTTTTCTTTTTGTTTGTAAGGTTTGTAGGACTACATCTTCATCATGTCCATCTTCTCACTCCGATTGGTGGGGGGTAGCACAAGATTTGAACCCAAGGCTTCTCGTTCGGTGAGACTTCATTTCCACGGCCATTGGCAATTGAGCTACCCCAAGCAGCCTATATTTTTATCATTTTAAAATATGTGTTTTAATTATTATTTCTTCCCTTCTATATTTTAAATTATGCTTTAGATTTTTCTGAATGGTTTTATTTTTTATTTTTTAAATTATGGAATTTGTATTATTTAATTCATTAAAAAAAAGTGTTCATTTTTTAAATTTTATTTAAAAGATAAATGGCTTGATGTAAATTTAAAAGAGAAAATAAAAGAAAGTGGGTTATTATTTGGTTATTCTTAAATTATTGATATATTTTTTATGAAAAAAATAAACTAGAAAAGTTAATTATTTTTTTGTAATCTCAGTAGGACCTTTTCATTCATTTTCAGCAAAAGCATGTTACAACCATATTCAAGGAGTTTAGTGGCCTCAACCTACCCATTGCAAAACTAGGTTTGTTGGCCACCGAACAACATTATAAGCCATCTAGAAATAATATAGTTTGAATTTGTCTAACAATTCCCTATAAGACTAAAAGTATTAAAGCCATCTACAAGCTAAATAACTATAACATAAAAGCCTAACCAACATATTTACTATAGAAAATTAAAAAAAAATGAAACCAAGTAGATTCGAGCATATTTTTATTCATCAAAGGAATCCACTCGAGTTAGATCCTTTGCTCTTGAACCCGATAATTCAGACTGAGGAAGACACATAATGTGTTTCTCAATGTGATTGAGATGAACATTTTGTTGTTGAATTTGGAATTGGATAAGTAGAAACTCCTTTTGGATTTCTTGAAATCCAGGATTAGACTTAAAGAAGCCAGTTGGAGGGTTCATTATACCCTTGGCCACAATAGTTTTCATCAACCAATAAAGGTGAGTGGTATGCGTTTATTAAGAGGTGTGACCTCTGGAATGACCAGGGTCAGGGACCAGGTCTCTTCAATCTTCCAATTGAAACTCAACTTCTGCACATCTATGATAGAACAACAACCATCTTAGAGATCAAGAAGGTATTACAGAAAAATAATTTGATCAATCAATTAGAAACTAAGTGTCAAACCCTGGATATTTCTGTCAAGAGATTTCATTCAAAATTTAATGTTTTAAATCAGAAAGGGTTGCTAGGATTAGTAGGTTTGAATGATGAATTGATTAAATCAGATGATTATTGTAAAGGATTATATACCGTGGCAGTAGACAAAACAAAATTTGCAAGGGTTTAAGGATAGATAACAGGGAAGGCTTTCCTAGAAGCCTTGGAGTATGATTTAACCATCTTACATGAAATTAAACACTAGTTTCTCACCAAGCCTAATTTCGAGAGATACACAGAGGTGGATGAAACATTTAGAAAGATGGTAAATGTAAAAATACCAAGCGAACAAATATGGGATCAATTGTATGAAACAATTGAGTAATTTTCTCATTTTTACAGCAGAACAACTCATCAGTGTTTTCAGGCTAGAACATCAATAGACCCCTAAAGGATAGAACCACCTCTTCAACATTTTTTTTCTGTTCCTATTATATTGTTCTATTTTTGTAATTTTGTACTATTTTGGTATTGTATTCCAAACAGATTGTAGATCTTTTGTAAAATTTTGTATAAATAAATCCTCCTTTGAGTTTTTAAGGGTTGAACCCTTGAACAAGTTATCAAGGAGATTTGTACTAAGCTGGACCATTTTTGAAATAATAAAAGACTCTGGATTTACCTCATATGGTCTGTCTCTCAATGAGTTGTATTTCATATTGTCTATTCATTATGTTTTCTTCATATAAATTAAGTCTATGAATCCTCTGTGAAGTTGTAATTTAAATAAGAGAATAATTTATAGAATTATTTGTTTTTCTAAATTCCTCTTTTAATATAAATTACATTAGATCTGTGTAATAGTTTGATTATATTACGTTGATTAAGAAATCACTATTTTCTTAATTTCTTCTCCTAAATGTTTAAAATGTACAGTTTCAATATCAAATCAATTATACCTCTCCATACTCTACTTCTCCATCACATTGAAGTCAAACTAACCATGTGCATATAAAGAAAAACTTTTTATTTTACTTAAGAATCTATCTAAGTTTAAAGCACATGTTTATAAAATAGTTCACTCGTCATCCAATCACTCAAAACAAAAAAACATTATAGATGCTTTGGTGTAGCTAATTGACCTTAGGTTATCTCAAAGGACAACATTAGATTGGCACCGTTGCTAGGGAGTAAAAGATTGAAAGTTAAATTTTCCCTGGGGCAACGATTTTCTCTTTTCCTTTAAGGTGAATAAAGGATAGGGTATAGGTCAAAATCTTTCATCTAGCGATTCTTAACCCTCTACCAGATCTAGAAAGGCTTATTAGGGGAGCCTCTTTAAGGATAAGACATAAAACCTCTTCTTCTTCTTCAACTTTACACCCTGAAGACATATCATATGTATATCCTTTTTCTTTTGGGCCATCCAATCCTTACCGGACTGAACTACCTCCTAGGGTTTCTGAACTCCATTCAAGAGGAGTAGATCTTCCATCAGCCTTTTTAATACAATCACTTTAGTCATATCAAGCCCCATCCATTCCTATAAAATCACCTTCATCTAAGGAAGAATTGGGTTTACATTTACCTGAATTCAAACCTACAGACTTCATTTCTCCAACTCATTTTTTTCCAGCAACTTCTACTAGTCTCGAAGAGACATTTTCTATCTATTCAATTCCTCTATTTGATAATAAGGAAGACTTTCCATTAGGAGTTCCAAAGTTGGTTATCAAAACCCCTTTGAAGTATTCAAGGAGGTCTCCTCCCTATTTTTCTCCTCCACATACCAATACCCCTACCAACTCCTCTTCATCACCTTCATCTTCATCATCTTCCTCTTCCTCATCATCATCCACTCACTCACCCCAGACTCCTCCTGCCAATATGGCTTTTCGACCCATTGTGAAAGAAAGGTATGCTGCTCTAGTCCTCCCTGGAAACTTGACAAATTTTCCTGATGGATATCTAAAGCATTTACCAAGATTTAATGGAGTAACAGGTCCCTCAGGAGAGGATCATGTATCAACTTTCCTAGAGATTTTGTTGACAATATGAACATAAAACAAGAATATATTTGTATGAGATTATTTGTGCAATCCTTAGAAGGAAATGTTAGGATCTGGTTTAGTCAACTTAGAGTTGACTCTATCACAACATGTAATGATCTCATAACTATCTTTAAAAATAAATGGGGGGTAAATAAGGATCTTGTTTACTTTCTCACTGAATTTGAAGAATTGAAGAGAAAACCTAGTGAATCAGTTGCTAAATTCATCAAGAGATTTAATAAACTCTATCATAAAATTCATGTTGATTGTAAACCACCAGTAGCAATTGCAAAAGTCATATTTTCCAAAGAATTTGAAGATGACTTTGTAGTGATGCTAAGAGAAAGGGTATCTAACACATTGGAAGACATGTAGACACATGCTATAGAGGTAGAATCTAATAGGTCTACTTCCCGCAAACTTAAAGCTAAAGCAGAGAAAGAACAAAGAAAATTAAAAGATAGGATTGATGAATCATCTTCTTCCAAATCTAAACTTGAAGATCAGAAAATTGATGAAATTACATATTTACTTAGAAGCCTTTCTAATAGGATTTCTAAAATTGAAACACAACATATAGATACTCAACAAACTATTGTCAAACCTCAAGCTCAAACTCAATTCCAAAGAACTACTCAAATGCAGATTCTTCAGAGACCAGGTTCTTATCAAAGCATTCAACCACCCTTGCTAATTGATGATCAGCAGCCACAGGATACAAGTCCTTTAATCACTTAAGATGTCAATAATATTGATTCTTCAACAGTACAAATAGCAATAATTCCTTCATCTTCCCCTCAGTCTTTTGAACAAGAACAAGGAGATGCTCAACTTTCAAAATACCAAGAATTCTCTAAATTTTTTCTTGCAGAATTAAAAAAGAGGTATGATCTAAGACCTAGATCGGGTCCAGGTAGACCTTCAAAATCTACCACTATAATCGAACCTGCAATAATATCTATTCAAACACAAACTCCAACACCTCAAACTACAGAGTCATCCATTGAAACCTTTTCATCTGACAAGACCATTTTGACAACTTTCAACATTGAAAAGGAATTGGAAAGGGTCAAGATTCCTATACCTTTAGTTGAACTTTCCAAAAATCCTAGTTATAAAAATCAAGTGTCTAAATGGATACAGTCCTCTAGTGTTGATGCTAAGGGAGATGTTATTTTGTAGGATGAAAAGCCCTTGGTAGTGTTTGGACCTAGTTCTGATATGATTAATGACATTGTTCCACCATTTTATGTAACTTTAAAATTTCATGACTTTATTTTTTATAACTGCATGCTAGACTCTGGAGCTTCTCATAACCTTATGTCAAAGGTAATTATGGACCACATTTAGTTACAAGTTACTCGTTCTTATCATGATCTTTACACCTTTGATTCAAAGAAACTACCATGCCTAGGATTGATCAAAGGCCTAGTTGTGACCTTAACCCAAATACCTATCAAGAGTATAGTTTTAGACATAGTTTTCATTGATATTCCTACCAAGTTTGGTATGCTCCTGTCTAGATCATGTTGTGCTAAACTTGGAGGATCACTTCACATGGACATGTCTTTTGCTACTATCCGAGACTATGGAGGTGAACATTTAAGTTTATATAAGGAAGTCATATTCCTTCATACTGTTTGTAGGTCTAATCAAGCAAAAAATCACACTATCTATGCAATAGATCAGGATTTTGGTTTCTTTTAGTTATCTTTACAAAATTCATAAAACACTCAACTTGCCATTGAAAATACAGTTTCCAAACCTAAAATTGTAGAATGAGATATATGGAAACATTATTTTGATGGCTCTTGCTCAAAGGAAGGAGCAGGAGCAAGAATTGTTATAATTTCACCAAATAAATAAAACATAACTCAGTCATGTAAACTTGAATTTGAGGTCACCAATAATGTGGCTGAGTATGAGGATTTTCTTCTTGGTATTGAGCTAGCTAAGAGTCTAAAGGTTCAAAACTTGAGTGTCTTTTCTGATCCTGAGCTAATAGTGAAGCAGGTTAGAAATCTGTGTCAAACAAAACACCCAAGACTTAGGTCCTATAGAAATGAGGCTTGGGATACAATTGGAAATTTCTTCCAAGGATTTAACATAACTTCTATGCCTAGAGATGAAAATATGCATGCTGACTCACTAGCTGTCTCAGTAAGCTCTTTCAAAATCCCTGAGCTAGTATTGTTAGAGTACCAAATTCAAGTCAAGTATAGACCATCAATTCTTGATAACCTTAAACACTAGCAAATTTTTGAGGATGATGAACAATTAAAATCTTTCCTTCAAGTCATTGATGAATTTTCAAATATGCAAATTGAAGAAGATCAAAAAGATGTTCAGGAATCAAATCACCAAAGCCTAGAAACTTCATTTAGTCCTAAAATTCTTGATGATGATATCATCCAATTATCTAATAATTTTATTCCCATAGGATTAGTTGAATTGGAAAAACTATTTGATAATAATGATGTTTCTAAAAACTCCTTGTTTAGCTCACCTAAATAAGAATTCAAAGAATGCAATATTGGGACTTTAAATGATGTGAGAAATGTTAAATTGACATCAACCTTGCCTTTGGATGGAAAAATCAAATACTTGAATCTTCTTAAAAATTACAAAGATGCTTTTGCCTGGTCTTATAATGAGTTAAAAGCTTATGATACATCTTTGATTGAGCATAAGATTCCTATGAAAACAGAAGCAAGACCCTTTCAACAAAAACTAAGAAGAATAAATCCCATACTACTTCCAACTATTGAGAATGAGCTTTAAGAAGCTGCTTGATTCTCATATTGTAGTACCTTTAAGGTATTCTGACTCGGTAGCCAACCTAGTTCCTGTCAAAAAGAAAAATGGTGAGATTAGGCTATGTGTAGACTTCCGAAATCTGAACAAATCATCCTTAAAGGATAACTATCCATTGACCAAAATGGATCATCTACTTCAGAAAGTTTCAGGTGCAAATATGATTTGTATGCTAGATGGATTTTCTAGCTACAACCAGATCATGGTAAGTCAAGTTGACCAAGACAAAACTGCTTTCACCACTCCTTGGGATACATTCATGTATGCTAGAATGCTATTTGGGTTGATGATCTGAATTTTATTACTAGTTAATGTTGTGCTAGTTCATTTCTAGATATAAAATTTCTTTTCTTTTGTTTGCTTATCCATAGATATTTTATCCATGAGCATGTGATTGTCAATTCATCTAACTTGGTGAAATTTAGGTTTTGCATGAACTTAAAAGCTAGAATTTAAATGGCTGAAAAGAAGCATATAAAACATAGCAAGCACAAATAACAGAGCTCAATATACAATTTTTTGTTGAAGGAGTTCACCCCTCCTAGGCTACATCTCCTTGGTCCAACTTCATAGTGTGGACCTTTGTATTAGCTTCAATAGTGATCAAATTGTTGTTAGATGCATCCAATTCTCTTGGAACCTATTCCAATGAGTTTAAAACATTCAAATCTACCATAAATGACTATTTTTTTTACTCAATTTGGTTACCAGCTGCTCTGGGAATGACCTCCAACACTTGGTGCCCCTAGGCTTAAAAGTCCTTCAAGTGACCAAAAACACCTGTTGATGACCTTTTATGCCTCTGAAACCTACTCCAATGAGTTCCCAACATGCCAATTAGCAAAAAATGATGATTTTTTTTACTCAATTGGGTTACCAACTGCTCTGGTAATGGCCTCCAACAACTGGTGGCCCTAGGCCTCAAAAATATTCAAGTGAAGAAAAACACCTGTAGATTACCTCTGCTGCCTCTACAACCTACTCCAATGAGTTCCCAGCATGCCAATTAGCCAAAAATGACTACTAATTTTCAAAATTTTGGTGAGAAGTGAGTAAGTTATGGCTCAAGCAGTTTTTCCTAGAAAACCTCTGCTAAATCTAGAGAGACTCCAGTTAAGTCCGCCAAGTTTGGTGGCGGTTCCAGATTTAGTGGCTCTGCCATAAATTCCACCAACTTAATTACAAATTAATTAAATGCTAAACTGATTAGTGGCGCACTAATCCTGCTTAACAGTTGGCCCCTATCTCTTGGTTTGGGCACTTGGTCACATAGGGTGGGGGCTAGCCCCGCGAGGCTCTTTTTTACCAAACTTTCAGAAGCTCTAAGTTTGCATACGATGTCAGTTTTTCGAACCGTTAACAATGATGGAATACTAGAGATGAAATCTATGCAGTCATTCAAGTCTAAAGAAATTCTGAGCACTTTAATTTTTTAGCTAAAACCGATCCCTGATCAGTTGACCAATGCTGGAGCCACTTTCCAAAGAGCCATGGATCTAGAATTTGTAGGTAAAACATATGAATTTATTGGCATTTATCTAGATGATTTAATTGTTTTTTCTGATTTTGGTGAAAATCATTTAAAATACTTAAGCAAGGTTTTTGACAGATGCAGGAAATTTGGCATATCCATCAATCTGAAGAAATATTTATTTGTTGTAAAGGAAGGGAAATTAATGGGGCATATAATTTCCAAGGAGGGAGTTATAATTGACCCAAAGAGAGTTTCAGCAATTCAGGCCCTATCTCTACCAAGGAACAAGAAGGAGATACAAGCCTTCTTTAGGAACATAAATTTTCTTAGAAGGTTCATCCCTAATTATGTAGAGATAGTAAAGGATATAACTGACACGCTAAAGAAAAACAATGAAGTGAAATTAACAGTTTCTGCTAGATATGCTTTTGATCGGATCAAAAAGGCTATATCTAAGGCCCCTACATTAGCAAGTCCTGATTATTCTTCACCATTTAGTATATTTACTTTTGCATCCGAGACAACCTTAGCTACTGTACTTTTAGAGAAGAGCACAAATGGTGATGACCAGCCAATAGCCTTCTTTTCCAAAGTCATGAGGGATGTTGAGCTTAGGTATAATATTATTTAGAAACAAGCTTATGCCTTAATCCAAGCCCTCAAAGCCTTTAGAACCTATGTCTTGCATTCACACATTACAACTTATGTCCCTAATGACATGTTAAAAATGTTTTGTCCCAGCCTGATACTGATGGAAGAAGAGGAAGATGGATTGCTAAAATCCTTGAATTTGACCTTGAAATTAATACCACAAAGATAGTAAAGATTCAAGGCCTGGACAAATTGTTAGCTGGATCCAATTGCAAAGTATTGGGGATAAATCTGGTTTCTAAAATTTCATCTGAGGAGAATCCACAATAATCTTCTTCAATTTAATCTGAGGAGAATCCACAAGAACCTTCTTTAATTTTATTTGGGGAGAATCCACAAGAAATTATTTTGATTTGGGGTAGCATCAGATGTGCTCTAGCCACACAATTTGGTGGAGAGGTTGGGGCTCATGAGATCTCCAATACCCAGAAAGGGTTTGGGTGGATTCTAAAAAGATCAGAAGGTATTAGAATAATTAATATATTTAATGGAGTCCCTAAGTCTAAACTTAGGGAAAATAAAATATTAATGTGTATTAATATGAATCTATATTCGAATGGTCCAAAAGACATGGATCAAGCCAAGTCTAATCTTAGTTGTTGATTAGGGACTTAATCTCGGCCGTTGAGATGTCAACAGGAAAAGTATAAGAGGAGGCTTGAGGGGCATTTGGAGAAGACACTGAGGGAGACCAGTCAGTTCAATTTCTGGAGCGTGTTTCTGAGAAATTGAACCAGTGGTCTAGAAAGCAATCAGGAGGCAAAAATTACGGAACAAAGAGATAGGATATCATCACAGAGGCAAAAGAGGCAGACATAGAGCCAAAGGAAGCCACGCAGAGGTAGCAGAGACTACGCAGAGCCAGAATGGCCTACGTCATCCACGCATAGGTAGAAGGAGTAACACAAAATGCCAAAGAGGATGCGTAGAGCCTTAGTAGGCTGACGCAAAGGGTTTGAGGCTGACACAAAGGGTTTGAGGCTGACACAAAGGGTTTCAGGCTGACGTAGAGGTCAATGGGGCCTATGGTGGATTCACAAGAACTGTTGAAATTTTTTCCATCTGTGGGTAAGCCAGTTTGACACCTTGTTGTACTAGAAAATTAATGAATAATAACATCCTCCCTTGCTACACTGGTTTTCCCACATTGGGTTTTTCGTGGGACATTAATCCAAAATAACCTTTTCAATGTGTGCATATGTTTGTTTCTTTATTACAGTGTGATATCTGCAACAGTATTTATTTTAATGTTTTTTGAAGTAATTTCATGATTAACGTATGATGAAATAAGTAGGAAAAGTAAATGAGTTGCTACAGTGATAGAATTTCATATGGTATTAGAGCAAGTAATGAGAGAAATAAAGGGAAAGTCAGTTATGGATCAAGACCGTGATGTATAGGCATCCACCTCAGGGGACTCTCGTAGATTTTCAGAAGATTACACAAGAGAGAGAGATTTTGATTTCTCTATGTTGGCTTCCAGGTTGGAAAAAGAAATGGCATGCATGACTAGTGCTGCATCATCATAAGTATGGTATATAGACAATGGATCCTCATGGCATATGAAGGGAATCAGGGAGTGTTTCTCAAAATATCGAGAAGAGAAGATGAACTTTTAGATCACCATGAGGAACAAGGCAAAATGTACTCCAGTAGGAAAGGGTGCCATAGTTTTTTAGACAAAATTGGGAGAGTGGTTCCATGCCACAAATGTACTGCATGTACCAAGATTGGGGATGAACTTACTTTCCGTGTCACAGCTACAAAGCAAGGGCTATGACATCTACTTTATCAAGGAAAAGGTATATGTCAAACAGCTGAATTGGAAAAAGAAAGTGCAGATCGGGATCAAAAGTGATCAGTTGTATAGACTACAACTAGAATCTCCAATGGTGCTAATAGGCAGTCATGAGGACAAAGACCTGAATAAACTATGGCACAGAAGGATGAGTCACTTACACCATGGAGCTATGAGAATTCTCGCGAGTTATGGATCTGAGTATGGAACGAGATGATGTATGCAGGGGATGCGCTCTAGGAAAGTATGCCAAGGCGGAATTTCCTAGGAGCAACCACAGGGCCAAGAGTGTATTAGGATTGATACACTTATATATCTGTGGACCTATATTTGTCAAAGCTCTCAGTGGTGCCAAGTATTTCCTTACCTTCATTGATGACCACTCAAGGAAAACTAAAAACCAAGGATGAGTTTTTTTGTTGATTCAAAGAGTTTAAGGCTCTAGTGGAGAATCTGACAGGTAAGAAAATAAAAGTCTTGCACTCAGATAGTGGTGGAGAGTATATCGATAAGGACTTCACCAATTATTGTGCTAAGGAGGGCATCAGAAGAGAGTGGACAACTCCCTACAATCCAAAGTAGAATGGGGTGGCAGAAAGGAAAAATAGGACTATTGTAGAAGCAACTAGGGCTATGATGTATGATCAGGATATGCCAAAATTCTTGTGGGTGGAAGCATGCAACATAGCTGTCTATGTTTAGAATAGGACTCCTCATTGAGAATTGGGCAAGATTACTCTCGAGAAAGTATTCACTAGGAAGGCACCTGAAGTCAATCATTTCAGGATATTTGGGAGTTTAGCATATTATCAGATACTTGAAGAAAAGAGGAAGAGGCTAGATCAGAATGCAGAAAAGGGGTATCTGGCAGGATATAGCGAGAATGATAAGGCATACAGGATCTATCTTCCAGGGAGAAGGAAGATATTAGTACAATGAGATTTAAAGTTCATGGAGGACAGAGCTTTTGGAAGATCTCGTGAAATGCCTTCCAAGGAGCAGTTGAAGGAGTATTCATTGGTCATGCCTCTTCAACCAACGGAAGTGAAGAATTCTTCCTCAAATCAGGAAGATTATTAGGATGAGGAAGAGGAGCAAACAAAAGCACCTATTGATAGAGGAAGAACCAGCAGGGAACTTCATCAGATTCTGCGTGATGCGGAGAACTTCATCGAAGAGCCAAGGAACATTAAAAGGGAGCGAAAATAGCCAGACATGTATCATGTGTTAGTAGCTTAGGATGGAGAGCCTACCAGCTTCAAGGAGGCAGCTTAGCATTAGGTTTGGTTAGATGCGATGGTGAAGGAGTATAAATACATAATGGTAAACGATGTCTTGGAGGTGGTGTCAAGGTCTCAAAACAGATCTGTGGTAGGTTCAAGATGGATCTACAAGATCAAATATGTTGCGGACGACAATGTTGAAAAATACAAGGCCAAGTTTGTGGCTAAGGGGTATGCTCAAAAGGAAGGGATTGACTATGAGGAAACCTTCACCCTGGTAGCCAGGTATACATCTATTTGGATAGTGATATCTCTTGCAGCCCAGATGGGATGGGAGATCCATCATATGGATTTCAAGATATTATTTATGAATGGGGTAATAGAAGAAGAAGTATACATTGAATAACCAGAGGGCTTTGAAACTCATGAGAAGAAGTCTCATGTATGCAGACTGAACAAAGCCTTGTATGAGCTGAGGTAGGCACCAAGAGCGTGGCATGGTCAAATAGATGGCCAATTGCAGAAGATGGGGTTTATCAAGAGTGAAGCAGATCTGAATCTCTACTATCTGGTCGTAGAGAGTGAGCCACTTATCTTAGTATTATATGTGGATGAACTCTTCCTGACAAGATCATCTAGACTCATTGAAGACTGCAAGAAGAATCTAGCCACAGAGTTTGATATGAAGGATTTGGGATGAATGCACTATTTCCTAGGGTTGGAAGTTTGGCAGCAGAAAGGAGAAATCTTCCTTGGACAAGGAAGGTATGCTATAGAAATCCTGAAAAGGTTCGGGATGGGAGACTGCACATCTATGGCTACACCAATGATCACCAACTGGAAGAATATTGATGCAACAGAAGACAAGGATGTCAATCCCACCCTATACCAACAGCTCATAGGGTCCTTGATGTATCTAGTCAATACTAGGCCAGATATTTGCTTCGCTGTCAACACCCTCAGTCAATTCATGGTGGAACCAATGAGGGCTCACTGGGAAGTAGCCAAGCACGTTCTCAGGTATTTATAGGGAATAGTTGATTACGGGCTCTTGTACAACAAGGGGAAGGATATCAGGTTGAGTGGATTTATTGATGCAAATTAGGCAGGAAGTTTAGTGGATCAGAAAAGTACCTCGGGGTACTGATTCAACATTGGATCAGAAATGACCTCTTGGTGCAGTAGGAAATAGAAGTCCATGAGTCTGAGCTAGTTTGAGGCAGAATATATGGTAGCAAGCATAGCTTCGTGTGAGGCCATATGGCTTAGAAAACTGTTGGTAAACCTATTCATAAGAAATATGGAGGTGACCAAGATCATGTGTGATAATCAGAGTTGCATCAAACTCTCTAAGAATCTAGTATTCCATGATAGGTTGAAGCATATTGATATCCGGTGTCACTTTGTCAAAGATTGCGTCCAACGAGGAGCTATACAGTTGAGCTACACTCCTTCAAAGGGAACAAGTGGTAAATATCCTCACTAAGGCCATTGGAAAGTAAATATTTGGCTACTTCAGGGAAAAGATGGGGATCATAAAGAACCCCATTCAGAAGTAGTGTGTTAGCAACACGAATGAAGAGGGAGTTACAGTGTAGATGAAATGTTGGGAGAAAGGAACAACAACAACACAGATGTAGAGGGAGTTGCAGTGCAGATGCAGTGTTGGGAGAAAAGACCAGTAGCAGCACGAATGCAGAGGGAACTATCGTACAGATGCAATAGTGGAAGTAGCAGAGTCATGGGTAGCATTATAGAAGGCATAAATGTAGAGGATGTTGAGCAGGAAGGCCTAGCATCAACATAGGTACCGATGTCAGATGATTAGAGTAATACTCAGTGAGGAGTATTACTAGAGCACAGTCCTTGCTAAGAGGGAGTGTTGATTTGGGGTAGCATTGGATGTGATCTAACCATGAAATTTGGTGGAGAGGTTGGGGCTCATGAGATATCCAATACCCAGAAAGGGTTTGGGCAGATTCTAAACAAATCAGGAGATATTAAAATAGTTAATATTTTTAATGGATCCGTAAGTCTAAACTTAGGGAAAATAAAATATTAATGTGTATTAATATGAATTTGTGTTAGAATGGTCCAAAAGACATGGATCAAGCCAAATCTAATCTTATCCATCGATTAGGGACTTAATATCGGTCATTGAGATGTCAACAGGAAAAGTATAAGAGGAGGCTTGAGGGGCACTTGGAGAAGACACTGAGGGAGACCAGTCAATTCAGTTTATGGAGCGGGGTTTGCTGAGAAATTGAACCGGTGGTCTGGAGAGCAGTCAGGAGGTAGCAAGTATGGAATAGAGAGATGGGAGATTAGCATAAAGGCAGAAGAGGCATACGCAGAGCTAGAGGAAGCCATGCAAAGGCAACAGAGACTGTGCAAAGCCAGAAGGGCCTGCATCATCCACGCAGAGGCTGCAGGAGTGACTCAAAAGGACAGAGAGGCCGCACAAAGCCTTAGTAGGATGACGCAAAGGGTTTCAGGTTGAAGCATAGGGTTTTAGGCTGCCGCAGAGGATTTTAGGCTGACATAGAGGTCAGTGGGCCCTATGCTGGATTGAAAAGAACTAATGAAAATTTGTCCATTTGTGGGTAAGCTAGTTTGGCACCCTGTTGTACCAGAAAATTATTAAATAATAACATCCTCCCTTGGTGCACCGATTTTCCCACATTGGGTTTTTCCGGGGACATTAGTCCAAAATAATTGTGTCAATGTGTGCATATGTTTGTTTTTGTATTACGGTGTGATATCTACAGTAGTATTTATTTTAATGTTTGTTGAAGTAATTTCACGAGTAACCTATCATGAAATAAGTAGGAAAAGTAAATCAGTTGCTGCAGTGATAGAATTTTCACAACTTCCTAGTCTCACAAAAGGGGAGAACCCACAAGAACCTCTTCCTTCAGAACAATCTATTCTTGTTCATATAGATCAGAAATATCTACTCTCTGATTGGTACTCTAATATTGTCCAGTTTCTTAGGGATTTTCAATGTCCATCTGAACTTGACCTGAAGGAGTGTAAAGCCCTTAAGCTTAAAGCATTAAAATACTGCATTATCAATGATAATCTATACTGGAAAGACCCTCTTAGTATCCTTCTTCTTTGTTTAAGTGAAAATGAAATAGAGGGATTTATAGATCAGTTCCATGTAGGGTTTTGTGGTGGACACTATGCGTGTTGAGCAACAACTTACAAAATTTTAAAGGCAGGTTTCTATTGGCCCACACTTTTTAAAGAAGTTGGAGCAAGAGTGAGAAGTTTCATACCATACCAATTATTTGTAGGGAAACATAAATTGTCAGCACTTCCTTTGGTTCTAGTATTGGTTCATGCTCCTTTTCTACAGTGGGGTTGGATTTTATAGGGGAAATTCATCCGTAATCAAGTAATCAACACAAATGGATTTTAACTGCTACAGACTCTTTTACCAAGTGGGTAGAGGCCACGATATTTCCTTTCAAATGGCCATGAGCTATCCAGGAGCAAGATACAAACACCAAATATTGAAACCAGAAGCCAAGCATTTGGGAACGAGGAGAGTCAAACCATTAACACCTATAAGGAGATATCACTCTAGCTCGTCTCATTGTTATTAATTGATGGCATGTGCGTTGCCACCCTACCTTCAATACCAAGCATGCGAAGGCTGTGGGTAAACCGCCCTCCGACCCTTACAACTCTCACCTTACACATGGCTTAGATCATTGCTGGATCACACCCCGATTGGAGAAAAAAAAATTATTTCTTTCAATAACTTATAAATAGATGTTTTTTAATATTTATGGGAAAATTTATTATTAAATAAATTTTTAACTTTTAAATTTAAGACATTAATTTAATATTTTTATTTTCAATGAGATGTGTTATCATGTTGAGAGTTCAATTCATAGTAGTTTTGACTCTAAAAATAAAAGTATTACTTTACAAAAACCTATGGTTTGGAAGACGATATAAACACATGCTTTTACATATGTAGTGACACATTGGTTTTCTTCATTATATTAACTAAGAATTGAGTCTTAATAATATATATCATGCACACCAGTGTATTTAATATATTTTAAAGCTTTCATGCATATCAAGATGTGGCACACCAATGCATATTGTTGATAGAAGTTCTCTAGTGTTGTTAATCTTTAAATTACACATGGAAGCTCCAAAAATATGTCATACATACTATTGTTTAGCATAGACATTCATAAACCTTGGTGTGTGTAAAAACATGGTGCATTGATGTATATTACATATATTGGGGAAATTGATTCACACTATTGATATAAGTACACCAACAAACAAAACGTCTGTTACAAATAGCGAAACTTTTTTGTAAGATAGCTTTTTTTATATATATTTCGTTGTCCTGTAACATGAAATGCCTCTAGAAAATCCTTCATTAAAGAGTGTTTTCCCTATATTATATGCAAGATCCACATGAAGGTCACTTTAAACTCACAAATAGAATTATTTGTTATATTAAGGGAACTTAACAACTTGGTCATGAAAAACAATAAACTTGGTCTATTTTTGACCCACAAAAGTAAAGTATCATGGTGCACTACATCATTGTCACAAATATAGTAATGGATTTGACATTATAATGGGTGGAATTGGTTTTCAAATTGAGACATTGGTTGTGGTATATTGTGAAAATCAAAGTGTGATATAAGTTGTAACTATTTATGTTTCACATAGTAAGATTAACCATTCTCATCTTCATGTCCATTTATGGAGAAGGTCAATGCATGATAATGTGATACATATTTTAGAAAAGATGATCAAGTTACTAATGCTTTTATGATTCCTCTATCAAAATCTAGGTCTGTAAAACATCAAGTTATACTTGGGTTTCGTGAAAGTCCAATTTTCAAGGGTGTATACATGAGTAATTTCATCTCCTGAATTTCAGGAGGATTGTGTTGATATATGGATTTCGAAAAGAAAAGTATGCATATTCATAACAACTTCACATATTTTGTAGGTATCAGGTGAATTGAGAATTGATTGCACAATGCACTTAGTGGATCAATTAGATAGTTGGTTGGTCTTTTAGCTAGTCGGATAGTTAGCTCGCAAAGAAGTCAACTATTGGGGAAAATGAAAGCAAAATCAGAGCATTTGATATGCACACACATCATCTATGTGGACCTCACGTTTCTCATTTCAAGAGAGTTAGTTCCATTTTATTGTTGTATAAGATGGCCTTGTGGTACGAAAAAAGAGGTGGTTTACTATTTAGCCTAATGCTTCAAATGTCAACAAGTAAAGACAAAACACCAACATCCACTCAGACTTCTCCACCCACTATCCATTCCAGAATAGAAGTAGGAGATCATTAAATTGGATTTTATTACTGGCCTACCTAATACCATGAAAAAAAATGACTCCATAATGATGGTAGTAGACAAACTAAGTTTATTCATTTCATTATGGTGAAATCTACCTTTAAGACAATTCATATTGCTAATATATTTATGAAATAAATTTTAAGGTTGCATGGGATACCAAAGGTGGTAATTTCTGATAGAGATGTTATATTTACTTCTATATTTTGGAAGGCCTTGTTTGAGGGGCTAGGTACTCAAGTACAATTTAATGTTCCATGCCACCCTCAAATTGATGGGTAGGCTAAACGGGTGAATCAAGTGATTGAGGATATGCTGAGAATGTATGTAATTATGTAACACCCTCCTCCCACATCTATATGAGAAACAGGCCAACTGAGGTAAACATGTGACGAGAGGCTACTATGATTGTATTCAGCCTCCTATGTGACCTTTAGGAAGTGGAATTGACAGAAACACAACATACAGACCTTCCACATCAACTACAAGACTCCCATGAACCATCCCAACCACTCATGTAGCTAGCCCGTGGGTCCCACTAAGGTTTTAGACCACTTTACCTCTGGGAGCTCCCATGTTATGGGCTTCACAGCATCTAGGAGGCTTTGGATGCTCTCATGACAAGGCACGTCGGCATCGAGGGACTATTTTTCGCAATGGTGTGCCAACGTGCCCATAATTTCAACCACTTTTTTAGGGCGATAGCCTAGGTCACTAGCCAGAATTGAATGAAACATTCATAACAGAAAGATAACAAGGAAACAATGATGCAAATGTAAATACTTGAACAAGCCCCTAATCGGACCCCTACTAGCTATGACAGACATTTCATCAAACATATCAAGAATATGTACTCTACAGGTGTAAACAACAGATTTAAGCATAGGGATCTCATACTTATATGAGAATCACTAAGGAGCATTGTACCCTTATATCATTTGTTGCATTATCATCTATTAGGTCATAGATACATTATTCATTCATTTACAAGTAAAAACATGATGAGATCCATACATAGCCAGTGTCATCAAACATATACACAACCAACATAATAGTAACATAAATACCAAGGAAATCACAACCATATTATCCACATATAAACCAGTATAATACTCATAGAATTACAAGGATAAATAACCTCATATTGATGATGCAAAATGCGAACCCAGGATGGGACTACCACATTGCACCCGACTGTAGAATGGTTGAGCAAAATCTCTCTTCAGCCATTCACCCTCGTGCCATATTCCAAGCATGAATGTGGCACTCAAACCAAAAGAACCAACCGAGGTATCTCGAGGCTAAACCACCTCACCCTCATCAATAGAAACCAGGATTTACCGTAATCCATCCTGGATCACTACGCCAACATAATAAACATGTAATAACAGGCTTTACCATCATCTCCACCCTATTTCTAGGCCAAACAAGCAAGGGCACCACAGGATTTATCCACCTACACTGTGAGGAATTTTCCTGTCTCCTAGTCTATCAGGCTTTACCGCGATCCACACCTGATCATTATGTCCTAAACCAAGACCCACTCTTCAGGATTTATTGTATATCCCAATCTGGGATTACTAGGCTCAACAGAGAGAAATCCACCTGTTGGCTTTACCGTATATCTCTACATTCATCGGCAACGATTCCTAGTCCCACCGAGGCAACATAATCCTGGATTTATTGTAACCCATAGTCTGGCTCAGGTGTTACTAGGCCAATGGCTTTACCGTAATCCATAATCTGGTTTAGGGACCACTATGCCATGTGTTATATCATTCATATATCCACCTCACTTAGCTTCGAATCCATCCGGAAATCCATCTCAACCAAAACATGAGAACCCCATCACACCATGGCTATTTGGAAATGGTAAGGCTAGGATGGAAACACTGTCACACCTAGAAAAACTCATTCCCTAACAAAAAAAGAACCACATGAAATACCATGCATGCCAAATAGCAAGGAAAATAAACATGAAAATCGATACCCACAAAGAATATTGTTGTAGTTGTGTTAGAGTCGGTCTTGTCAGTCCTCCATCCTAGATCAAAACTCTTCCTGCATTTCATTTTTAGGTGTCTCGCTCCATTCACTCAGCCACATTCCACTAGGGGCATGCCATAAATCGGATGGAAGGGTCTTGCCATTCATTACCCCTCATGCTTTGTACCTGCTGGCTCAGCTCTATTCATCAAAGTTCATTAAATGATAGTCAATATTTGGTATTTTAATGGGCAAAAAATCATATCAGTCATAGGTCTAGGGTTTCATAAGTCGTGTTTTCCGAGTACCCAAACATGCCAGCAGGCCAGAGGGAGGTTCAACAAGTTTCATCTCCAGATTTTCATCATCCATAATGCTCAAGGGTGATTCCTCTTCAAAACTCTGTTTTGAAGAGGAAATCGTAAAATTAATGTTTATGATAAATATGTAAAGTTCTCCAACATGAAGCACTTGAAAAGCTGGTTCTGGTCATCCTTTGCCAAATGCCATGACAGCTACTCCTGCAAAAAATTGCCAAAAATTTCATCATTTTAGTCAAAAATCCAAAAAGAGAAGGATAAATACAGAGTTGTATTAAGTTGCGGAAAAAGTGCCAAAATGAAACATTGCAAAGTGGGTTTCGAAGAAACAAAAATCAAACCCATGACTCCATGCCTTTATATATATTTTCTCATAATAATTAAAGTCATTTTACATGCCAAGGTCGGAGAGAAATCATTTCAAAGGAATTTGGTGAGCCAGCGCACGTTTTGGATGAAGTTGGAGGTGTTTTGACAGGCGCAGCACATAGGCAGAGTGGCGCGGCGCACTGAGGGAGCACGGCACACTGGGCACAACCACACAGTGTTAAATAACACGAGCGTGACGCACTCAAACGGTGCGGCACACTAGGTATGTTGCGTGGTGCATACACATAAAAGCCCGATTTTGCTCAGAATTGCAACAAATTGCCTTTTAATCCCTTGAATTTTCCAGGTGGGGTCAATCTCTCAGTGTTTCATCCATTTTTGTGTTAGTATGATGATGGTTTATGGCTGCTTATGGTTGCAACAAAAACTCTTAAACCCTACCACTTAAAGTCATCAAAACAATTGCTGTTAGGGTTGCAAATTCATTGTGTTGGTGCCAAGGTTCCTCCTCCATTTCATTTTTCCCTTCTTTCCATCATTCCCTTCTTCCCTATTCCATTTTTCCCATTTTTCCCTATCCTAAAATGTTACTAAACTCCTATTCCCTATCCCCTCCGCTCATTTGTCAAATGTAAAACCCCAAACCCTACCCTATATAAAATTTCCTAAACCCCCTACATGTCCCTAAATAAAATTCCTCCTCATAGTCCCTAATCCCTTCATATTATTCCCCTTCCTAACAGTCCCTTGTTGCATTTTTCCCCTTGGTGGCAGATTTCAACACATCACAAAAGCAGTCCAAACACAGTTTTATCACCAGCATCTTTTTCTCTAAGGTAGTGGAAAAACAGTAGTCATGGCATCTGAGCATGTATCGGACTATGAAATGGAAACTCAAAGCGACTCATCCTCGGAAGAACAGGCTCCCCGGAGGCCTCACAAAAGTGGCAGACATGTTAGATAAGAACTGACCACCCTTACAGAATTGTAGTCCTGCCCTCTTGCTATGTCGTGTTTCCATCATCAGTCATGCTTTGAGTTTTGTCAAAAGGTGGCTAGTGTTCAATTTCATCATGAGCTGGCTCATCTATTCGTGCTGCACTTACATGGAGATCAGGCTACTTTAGCTGGTGTCACCTTCACACTTACACCAGAATCTGTCTCATTAGCAACCGACATACTGAACATTGGAGAACCATGGAACAAGAAGCAGAAGATTGATCGGCATTATTATGAGCCATATATTAAAACCACTTTCTTGAGGCAGCTCAAAAGAGTCTTTCCATTCCGATATCTGAAAGATGAATATGCTCCACTAATGAGATTGATTATGAAATATTTTAGCTGTGAGGGATGATTCTCTCGTCTTTATGCTTATCACATCAGGTTGCTCATGCATTTCTCCAGGGTACGGATGATGAAAATTTCGTATTTCATTTGTGGAACATAGAGAGGATGACCACCTTTATACAGCATAAAACCCCTCAGCAGCAACTTAACAGTGTTTATCATTTTTCTCTCATCAAGATTTTAGTGGTGCATCAGCTTGATCTACATGGTATCACTTGGGATTATTTCATCTCCCGTGACTTCTTCCAAGCTTCACAGGGACCTCCAGAGACTATATTTGAGACAGGGGAACCTTCTCATCAGTACAAGCACCATGAGACCGCCAGTGTGCCAGTATTCGTCACATATCAGAGGGGCTCTAGACATTTGTTTGCAGTAGCAAAGCGAGTGTTATCTCCACTCGGGGTGGAAGGGGCCTCGCTTCCAACATCAGCACTATAGGTACAGGACAGAGGTAAGGAGCTAATGCATGATGAGGGGCCATTAGGTGAACAAGAGACCGACTTCGTTCTCCTTCATGATGATGATACAGATACGGATCCGCAAAGTGCATAACTTAAAGAGATCATCCAGGAGCAGCAATCAGAGATCCAAGCCTTATCCCTTGACTTGGAGAGAGCCAAATGGAATATGACATACCTGGAGCAGAGGAACAAACAACTTGAGGATCGGCAAGCTGAGATAGAGTTGCAATTGATCAAGGAAAACTGGAAACACATCATGGCAGCACAAGGTAGACCTATGGAGCAAAGAGATGAGGACCGGGAGTATGTTTTAGAGAAAGTGAACGTTCACTTGGAGCAGCTGGTGGAGAAGGCTAATAGGGAAAAAGCAATGCTGAGGCGCATGACTCACCATTACATGGCCCGAAACATGAGCTCCAAAGCAAGAATCAGGAGCCTAAAGGCGAAATTGAGGAAGGTGACAAAAAGACAAAAGAGGCAAAAAGAGCAAGATCAGCTCCAAATCTTGGCCGAGGCTTCATTGGTCCAGCATGACATGTGATAGAGAAGGTACAACCCAAATTTCAAGAAATTTGGAGCACATTTTTGCGTTTGAAATTTTGTGCACAAGAAACAGGTTTTTTCTCCCTATGCACTGCGCCACCTGGAGCGCACTTTCGCTAGGGAGCTCCAAATGACAAAAAGTTTATATTTTTGGATTTTCCATGGAAAATTATGACTACTGGTGCATGGCCAAGAAGTTTGGGCAATTTTTGAGTCCTCAGGAGGTCAAAAACACCCAAAAAATGACGTCTCTGCCCCTATTTTGACACACAGGAAGCAGTCTTGGGAGATTGCAGTTTTGGAGGGGAAAATGACATCTAATTTCATAAATTCCACTTGGGTTGGAAAGTAGACAAGCAGGGCTTTCCAACAAGCATACTTGGGCTAAATTTGGACTTCAGGAAGTGCCTCAAAACCACCTCCAAAGTGGCATGACACATACATCTTTTGGCGCGGCACACAGAGACCCAAAGGCCAAAATCACTTCCGCTCCACGAGATGTCGATTTGAAATTTTCTCCAAATGGGCCCATTCATTAAAAATAATTTTTTCTCGGAATCAAAGGCAAAGTTTAAAAACATTTTCATCAAAGGTTGGCTTCTATCCAAGTGGCAAAAGGAAGGCGAGCAGTCACCCAAAAAATCTACGCTCCATTTTTGTTTTTTCTGTAACGCTACAGCTATCACTAATGGTTGGCTTTTCATTTCTAGTTTGTAATGATTTAAAAAAATCCTAAAATTTGGGTTGATCCATTTCCTGATGGTAGAGTCTATTTGTTGTATGAAAAATCATTTGTAAAGAGTTGGTTGGAGTTTCTGGGAAGCGGTGGGAGAGAAAATTAGTTACTCACTGTACATTTTGACAGAGAATTAATGAAAGATTGCAGCTCTGGTTCTTGAGATTCCTGTGGCATGAATTTAGCAAATGTATTTTCTTTCTGTTTCATATGTATTTCCTTATGTTTCAAAGTTCATTCATATTCATTTCCAGAGAAAGCTTCTAAGTAAGAAAAGGTAGAATTCAGTTTACTGCTCTGCCTTGGGAAAGTTTTCACGTTCTATGTTTTCTTCTGTTGAAAAGGATTCATATATTTATGCCCTTTTCACCCTCTTAAACAGTCCCTCCATTTCATGTTATTTAAAATTTAATTGCTAGACTTTCGGCCTATCTTGCCTCATGAAATAATCTACGTCTTTGAGTTAAATTCTCTGCTCATGCTATTCCTTGGTCCCATACGTCCCATAAAACTCCGTCATTCATCAAATATACCTCTTTCATATTTATTTACCTAGCCTAAAATCATTATCCATTTTAAGTCATTCTGAGACCCTATTTGTTTATTCTTCACTGAGCGTGACCCGGAGAGAGCCCTCTCCTGTTCTGGTAGGGCTAGCTACCAGACTAAGCGTGGTTTGTGGTTACCCTAAATTTTTCCTTCCTTCAACCTAAGGTAGATTTAGGTGCTAACAAGTTGCTTGATCCTGCTCTTCCTTGCTTGCTCCTTCCTTCCCCTTTCCTTCTTTACCTTTCTTTATCCAATTCCAAAATGCTCCAAGAAAAATCTAAGTTTCCAAGAGTGAGAAAGAGAGAAAGAATAATGAGAGAGCTCCCAAAATAAAATAACAAAAGGTTACATATTGATCCTTAGAAACCATTTTATCAAATAGTCCTCCATTTTATTCATTTTCCATTATTTTCCTTCATTTTCCTCCTCACATGCAACCTGTGACCTTTCACCTTCCTTTTATCCTAATTTCCATTACTTCCATAAATAAATGTGCCAACAATGTCATTTTCCTTTCCAAAGCCTTATCCGTTTCCTTTGCCATTTTCCTTAGCCATAATAAACCAAATGAACACCCACTAGGATGTATTTCCCACCATTCAACTTGGAATAAGTGTCCCTTAAACCGTGGTTATTATTTTTTAACTTTTATTACATGGAATTTTCACCAAGGTTGTTATAGAGACCTCCCCATCTGGGGACACCGTCCTCAGTGTTCAACCACACTTATAACTCAATAAAATCACTGAAAAACAACCATATTGCCCATGGAGCTTTATAACATAACTCAATGTAGTATTTACAATGATCACCCTACTCACAAGCAAACAACCATGACAACATAACAATATGACAATTATAAATAACATGATAGCCATACCACTTATTGGAGTTTTATAACATATCTCGTGGTGGTATTTACATCCATATACATATGTACATATATAAAAAAGTCACCCAAAAACATTTGCCAAAGCATATACCAAACATCATATCAAAATTGCTTTGCCTCAACCGGAAATCAACCAAGGATACATAGCCTGCATCTAATACACCATCTCCCATGTAAATTCATAGGGCCCAAAGTGCTTCCGTTGCACTTTAACCTACTCGATTCCTTGGTTCTGGAGCATGAGCACCCTTTTCTGCAATATACACTGAGGCTTCGGTTGGAATTATCCATCTGATTCCACCTACAATACAGGCCATTCAGTCACATGATCAACATCTTTAAAATACTTCTTAAGTATTGAAACATGGAAAACATCATCGAATTTCATTTTCCGAGGCAGTGCAAGTTGATAAGCTACTGACCTAATCCTGTAAATAATACTAAAGGTTATGCAAAATGTGGTGCCAGCTTGTTACATGATCCAATCGCTAAGGAGATCTGCTTTGGTTTGATACAAAATTACACATGTTTCCGAATATGGAACTCCTTGAACAACCTATTCTGATCTGTATGAATCTTCGACCTATCTTGTGCTGCCTTTATATTCTTATTTATAACTTGCATTTCTTGTTCCTTATCTGCCAACATGTCTAGTCCAATCAACACCCAATTAACTCGATAGATACAACTGATCGGAGTGTTGCAACTCTTACCATACAATGCCTCAAACAGACTCATCTTCAAAGATTCATGATACCCATTGTTGTAATTGAACTCTACTAGTGGAAGATACTCTTCGCACTTTGGCTATTGATGCATCACGTACATCCTGAAGATGTCCTCCAATATCCTTTTGACCCTCTCCGTCTGTCCAACTGTTTGCACATGATAAGGTGTACTGAAGGCCAACTCTACACCCAAACCTACAAACAACTCCTTCTAAAACTTGGAAGTGAACTTTGCATCCATGCCTCACACAATCTTCTTTGGAACTCTATGCAATCTGGCCACATATATGATGAATACCTATTCTACATCGCTAGCTAAGAATGTATACTTCATTGGAATGAAGTACACAACTTTTGTCAACATGTCCACCAGAATCATGATGGAATCATGCTGTCTCACTGTCCTCAAAAAACTTGTGATAAAATCCAAGGAAATGACCTGCTATTTCCATTATGGAATCGCAACCAGTCGTAGCAATCCACTTGGATGCTTATACTCTGCCTTACAACACTGAAGTTCAAAACATCTAGCAACAAAATATGTTACATCCTTCTTCAAATTCGGCCAATAATATAATTTCTTCACTACGGTCAATGTCTTCTGGTAGACTGGGTGACCTGAATATAGTTTCAGGTGAAACTCCCTTAAGATAACGTTCTTGATATCACTATTGTTTGGAACATATATCACGTCCCTAAATCTAACCAATCCATTTGTTGTAAGACAATAGTCCACATCCTGTGCACCTGCACCTGCACCTGTACTTCTACTACTACCTATATATGTGCTCTGCTGCAAATTGTGCACAATCTCCATATACATGAGATCATATTGACCTAACTGCAAGATCCTATCATGTAAGTCTGTGATCCGGATTTAATCAGGAACACAACAAATTATAGAGATAACCATAAACACAAAGATGCAGCGGAAATAATACTTCATTTCATTAATGTAGAATACTGAGATATGCTTACAAATAGAAAATGGAAATAAACAGCTAAGGCGATGGTATCTTATCTCTAAGAAGATATGTGGTGGCTAAATGCCTCTGAACTGTGTTAAATGAGGCTCGAAGGCCTATTTATTGTTGAGAAACAATGGAAAACCCTAAACATCCAAAAATCTAACCCTAGAAGTTAAAACGCCAAACTATGGGCCCCGTTTAGGTAAATTGGTACATCAACTTCCTGGGGTCATAACACATACAATATCTCGTTAGAAAGATCTATCCAAGAAATACAACTTTGGAAAGAGATCCATGGACCGATGTTGCTCCCAGTTTTCCCAAAAAACGTCGTTTAGGGCCTCAAAATGGCTCCGGAAGTTTAGGACCTGAAAAACTGCTAAAAATAGTAAACTGTGCTACAATTAAGGAAAATAAAAATCTGAAAGAAACAATGGTGGGGGTCCAAGTGGATTTGGTGGGTGGCCACCAATATCCACCTGGATCATTCCTACCCCCTTAGGAAGCAATGGTCCCCATTACGTTGAGTTCCTCCATGAGATGAGGAAACTTTTGCTGAACTTGGTCCTTAGTGAGCCACTTGCCCTAGTGAAGGAGTTGGTCTACTTTGATAACTCGATACAGTTGGATGTTCTGTTGGCGAGTGTGCTTCATTTGTGTGTCCATGATCTAATCAGTTGCAACTTGTTCCATGCAATCTGGATTTAACTCTGTGGGTGTGAGCAGGGATGGAATTTGACGGGCAATTTGCCCGTCAAGGGGTGATTTGCCCGTCAAATACAGTTAAAATTTTTTCAAAACCGTCAAAATCCTTACTTGATATTAGGAAAAAGGTTGAAAAAGTGTAAAAACCGTCAAATTTGACGGGTGACTCAGTTTTGAAATTCCATCCCTGGGTGTGAGTTGTTCTGCAATGTCGGATGTGTCTAGTAATGGTGGAAAGTATGGCCGAAGGCGGTCCACATTGAACACTGGGTGTAGGCTAGGGTGTAAGGACCATATCGGAGTGGTCTGAGTTTCCGATAGGCTCCAATAAGGAGTTCCTTTTGCAAATGCAACCAAACTTTGTCACCCACCTGAAACTTGTGTGGCACCCGATGTTGATCTTGTTGTTGTTTGTACATGGCATTTGATTTCCCTAGAATGTCATGGACTTGCTGGCGAATATGTCAGATGTGCTCAATGAAGCTATTTGCCTTATCTGTTTCGGACTAGACATAAGCTGAATCTATGTGAGTAGCTACAAATGGCATGGCCACATCAATGGGACATAGTGGCTAGAATCCCAAGCCCACCTGAAAAGGGCTGTGGGCAGTCGAGCTGTGGAGAGCCCGGTTGTAGCTGTGCTGAACATAGGGGAGGCTCTCATCCCATGTGTGTGGATGCTTTGAGTTTTACATGCGCAGAATGTGTACAATCATCCTGTTGACAACCTCTGTCTGGCCATCAATTTGAGGATGGAAGGCTGTGGACTTAGTGAGTTTGGTGTCCATCATCGACCAGAGACTAGACCAAAATGTATTGAGGAAACTGCTATCCCAATCTGAGATGATAAACTGTGGGATCCCAAAGTGCACCCACACTCGTTCAAAGAAGAGTTTAGCAGTGGCTTCTACTGTGATATTCTTCTTGCAGGCCACCATAATGGCCATCTTCGAGAACCTGTCGACGACCACAAAAACACAATCATTTCCATGCTTAGTGGAAGGAAGGCTTGACATGTAATCAATGGAGATGGATTCCCAAGGTCGACTAGGGGTAGGCAGTGGGGTATAGAAGCCTTGCTTTTTGACTATCGGTTTGGCAATGGCACAGGCAGTGCATGATTTGATGTACTTCCTGACATTCTGTCGAAGATACTGCCAGTAGAAATACTTCTGTAGTACTGCCACCACTTTCTCGACCCTGAAATGCCCAGCAACACGACTGTAGTGTGCTTCCAAAATAATCTTAGCACGCTCGCTTGAAGGAACACAAAGGTGACCCAGGTGGCATAACAAGGCATCCTGGAGGTGAAAATCTGGAACATGCCGACCCTCCAAGAGTGTCTGGTATGTGTGGCCAAAATCTGGGTTGCTTTTGTAGAGAAGTGGCCAATCAGAAGTCTCGTGCCCACAAGAGTTGAGAACGATGGTTAATGACATGATCGGTGGTTGACTGAGGTAATCTGCAACATTATTGGTGCTACCCTTCTTATACTTGATATTCAAATGGAACTGTTGTAGGTATGTGGACCACTTCTAATGGCAATCATTCTATAATTTCCTTTGGGTCTATATGAACCGAAGGGGTCAGTGGTCTGTGTGGATGACCGTTTCCCTCCCCAAAATGTAATGTTTCCATTGTCAGCAAGCTTGCACAATGGAATACATCTCTTTTTCATAAGTGGGATACTTCTGGACTGTTTCTAAAAGTGTCTCACTGTGATATGCCATTGGATGCTCATGTTGAGTAAGGACTACCCCAATAGCATAGTCAGAGGCATCTGTCTTGACCTCAAATGGTTGTTGCAAGTCTGGCAATGTGAGCACTGGTGCTGAGCAGAGGTAGTCTTTCAACTCTGTGAATGCCTTCTGTTGAGATTCAGACCAAAAGAATTTTCCTTTTTCTCCTCCCTTGGTGACTTGACTCAAGGGCCAAGTGATATGAGAAAATCCCAACATGAACCTAAAGTAGAAGTTGGCAAGACCTAGAAAGCTACGGAGCTCCATTAGAGTGGTTGGAGAGGGCTAATCCTGAATGACTTGGATCTTGGCTGGATCCACATGCACCCCCTTTTCATTAATAATGTATCCCAAATACTGAACCTGGGTCATGCCAAAAGTGCATTTCTCCAAATTGGCACATAACTTGTGTTGCTGTAGTGTTTGAAGAACCTTTCGGATGTGCTGGAGGTGCTCTTCCCAACTCTGGCTGAAGATCAGGATGTCATCTAAGTATACCACTATAAATGAGTTGTTGAATGGCCGCAAGATGTCATCCATTAGCCTCATGAAGGTTGTAGGAGCATTCGCCAATCCGAAAGGCATAACTAACCATTTGAAAAGGCACTCCTTGGCTTTGAAGGTAGTCTTCCACACATCAGAGGGTTTGATTGGTACCTAGTGATATCCTAACTTCAAATCAATCTTGTTGAAATATTTTTCCCCCTTCAATTGGTCTAGGAGGTCATCGATCCGTGGGATCGGGTATCTATTATGGATAGTGATCTTGTTTAGCGCTTGATAGTCAATACAAAGTCTCCAAGTACCATCCTTCTTCTGTACCAACATGATCGAGCTCCCACAGGGCGATGAACTCAGATAGATGTGACCTTTTTGTAGCATCTCCTAAATCTACCTCTTGATTTCATCGTTCTCCAGAATGGAGCACCGATAGATTGGTCCGTTAGGCAGTGACGCACCTGCGGTCAGATCAATGGAGTGTTTGACCTGACAAGTGCAGAGGAACCCTAGCGGGGGAGGTGAAGATGTCCTCATTCTCGTCCACGACCTTGTCCATCTGTAGTTTTCGTGCAGAGGGGCCCTGTCTGGAGGTCATGGCCATCGTTTTCTTCTTTCCTTAAGGGCATATCATTAGGAAAACAAATTTCCCAGTTTTGGAAATGAGCTTATTGCGTTGTTTTTCAGTAACCAAATAGATGGCGGTAGGTGGTGCTACCTCCCGTATCCTTTACAATTTATTTCCCAAAGTAATAATAACAACACGGGGCCTTAATTCATACACAACATTTCACTTCCACAAGTATGGTTGTCCTAATAATACATCACAAACTTCAAGGGGAGCAATGTCACACAATACCTCATCCGTGAAGGGCTTGATGTTGTATGGAAGGCGACACTGCTGGCTCACGTGAAGATCCTGTCCTTGGTGAAGCCACCCGATGGTGTACGGTTGTGGATGTGCTGTGGTCGATAAGCCCAGGTACTTCATGACCTTTGCCAAAATGAGGTTCTTTTGGCTCCTGCTATCGATAATGAACTGTAGCGGGGATCCCTTTACCCACATCTAGGAGTGGAAGAGATGTTCCTCCTCCTCTAGATCTTTGGGTTCCTCCTTCTGGATCTTCATGGTGGCAATGGTGGCATTGGGCTCCGCATCAATAATCTGGTTCCCTTTTTGATTCCCCTTGTTAGGTTCTGACTCAAAGTTAAAACATGCATCTAATTCTGAAACCTTTAGCTCAGCCACCAGTGACTGCATGGCCCGACACTCAATTGTGTTGTGAGTGGAGCTCTTATGGAACTCACACCATTTTCCCGTGTCCTTTTTCGACTTCGCGGTGCTGTTCTTTGCTTGCAACTTTGGTGGGTTGTCTTGGGCCACCCCAACTTAGCTTTGCCTTTTGTTCTATGGTTTGAGGGCACCTTTCCCTTGCTTCAGATTTGTAGATCCAAAGTCTCGCTTCTTCTGTTTAAATGTTTGCTCGACCTTGATGGCATATTAGTATGTCGTTCGGAGCGAGGAGATGTTCAGGAATTCTATTTCTTCCTGGATGTACTTGTGCAGGAAACCATGGTATTTGAGTATCAAATGCTGCTCCGAATCCTTGATACCCAACTTTGTGTGGAGGGTATGGAAAATATTGGTAAACTCCGGCATGGTTTGGTCCCTTCCTTGCCGCAACATGGTCCACTTTATGTATTGATCCTCATAGCTTCCGACAGGGTAGTACTGCTCCTTGATGGCATCCCAAAATGAATTCTAGGTGGGTGAGGCTGAAAATAGTGAGCCGGTACTTTCATCCTTTTTCTCGCAGTAGGTTTCCCACCAGTCCTTGATGTGGGGGGCTGCTTTGAGAAGAGCGAAAGTAATCTTTTCCCAACTGGAAAAATCATGAATAGAAAAATAACCCTCTAGTAGATTTAACCATTTATCAATGGAATTTGCATCTATTTGACCCTCGAATATGGGGATTTGAAAATTAACTTGTACCTTAAACGGTGTGGCGCTTCTAGAGTAGCTGTGGGAAGCTGATGTGTCGCCCCTGGGTAACTGCTAAAGGATTTGGGCAAAGTTGTCCATCAAAGCGTTCCTTTGTCGCTCGAGGGCTTCTTTGAGCAAGATTTTGATAGGATCTCCTGCTCCCTCATCTTTCTTTTCATCCGCCATGGGAGGTCATCGATTTTTGCAAGGCTGGTCTTGCAAGGGTTCGACCAGTTCAAGCCCTAACTCCTTATATCCCAACCTCGTTGGGGACATGCAAAGAAAAACAGAGAAAAAGCAGACCGCTCTGATACCACTGATCCGGATTTAAACAGGAATGCAACAAATTACAGAGATAACCATAAACACAAAGATGCAGTGGAAATAATACTTCATTTCATTAATGTAAAATACTGAGATATGCTTACAAACAGAAAATGGAAATAAATAGCTAGGGCAATGGTAGCTTATCTCTGAGAAGAGATGTGGTGGCTACATGCCTCTGAACTGTGTTACTATGAAGCTCGAAGGCCTATTTATTGTTGAGAAATAATGGAAAACCCTAAACATCCAAAAACCTAACCCTAGAAGATGAAACGCCAAACTGTGGGCCCCGTTTGGGTAAATTGGTACATCAACTTCCCGGGATTGTAACTTTGGCATACGATCTCCGTTTGACATGTACAATATCTTGTTAGAAATATCTATCCGAGAACTACAACTTTAGGAAGAGCAACATCAGTCCATGGACCCATGTTGCTCCTAGTTCTCCCAAAAAACGTCGTTTAGGGCCTCAAAACGGCTTCGGAAGTTTAGGACCCAAAAAACTGCTAAAAATAGTAAACTACTACAATTAAGGAAACTGAAAAGCTAAAAGAAACAATGGTGGGGGTCCAAGTGGATTTGGCGGGTGGCCACCAATATCCACCTAGATCATTCTGTCACATAAGAGATGATAGATGCTAAGTGATTTACTTGTACCTGCCTACTAAGATCATCTGCCACCCTATTCTCCTTTCCTTTGATGTACCTTATCTCAAAGTCAACTCACTGATTATGGCCAACGATCTAGCTTGCTAGATGTTCAGATTTGGTTGGCCAAACAAATACCTTAGCCCAATGTGATTACTCATCAGCACAAACCTCTTGCCAAGAAGATAGTGCCTCCACATCTTCAATGCATGTATTATCGCTGCTAACTCAACATCATGTGTTGGGAAAAACCTACTCATGCCCATTTAGTTTTCATGACTCATAACATAACACCTTTCCATCTCGTATAAGGACTCCACCAAGTCCTCTTTTGCAAGCATATGTACATACTACAAACTCCTTGTCTAGATCTTCAATTTGTAACACTGGTGCATGTGTCAATAACTGCTTAAGTTTCTCAAAACTAGACTCGCACTCCTCTATCCATTCAAACCTCTTACCTTTCCTCTACAATGATGTAATAGAATAAACAATATGTGATAAGTTACAGATGAACCTCCTATAATAGCCTGCCAATCCCATGAATGATCTCACCTCATCCACATTCCTCGGAGCTACCGACTCCATGATGGTCCTTATCTTCTCTAGATCTACTGCAATGCCCTCCTTGGAAACAACATGTCCCAAGTAGTTTACCTCAATCTAAAAGAAACTGCACTTGTTGAGATTAGCGCACAACTGATGCTCTCTCAACAACCTTAACACTGATGCTAAATGCTCAGCATGCTCTTCCTCATTTTTAGAATATACCAATATGTCATCAATGAACATAGTAACAAAGTTATCCAAATACGGACACAACACACTCTTCATCAAGCACATAAATGTAGCTAGAGATTATTCAAACTGAATGGAACTACAACAAACTCATAATGCCTGTACCTAGTCTGGAAAGTTGTCTTGTAAATGTCCTCTTCCTTGATGCGTACCTGATGGTATCTTGATCTCAAGTCGATCTTCGAGAACACTGCTTCTCCCTTCAGTTGATCGAACTAGTCATCAATCCTCGGTAACAGATACTTGTTCTTGATAGTCACTTTTTTCAACCTCCTATAGTCAATGCACAATCTGAGAGTACGATATTTCTTCTTTACAAAAAACACTGGGGCACCCCAAGGAGATACACTTGGCCTAATGTATCCCTTGTCCAACATTTCCTTCAACTACAACTATAAATATACCAATTCAAGTGTGCTCATCTTACAAGGTGTCTTTGATGGTGGAGCTACCCCTAGCACTGACTCAATAAAAAATTATACTTCCCTGTGGGGTGGAAACTCTGAAATAACTCCAGGAAATACATCCTAAAATTGTTGTAGAAATGGGTAAATTCTCAAAACATCTGCATCCTTGACTTCCTTACCCTTGTCACTAAAAATGTGCATTGTTAATAACATACACCCTTTTCTGTGACTACGTTTTTCCTGCATAGTTGTCACCATCATAATCGATGTGGATTTCTACTTTCCCTCTAAGACTCTTGGCTCCCCATTGTCATCCACACACTCAAGGGCTTTGTTGTGACAATCCACCTTGGTCCTATGAAGGTACAATCAATCCATGCCCAACAATGCGGTGTGATCCCAACGGTTATACATTCAAATGTGTTGTGATAGGCATACCATTCAAATCAAATGCATAATCTCTTACCCAATGATGAACTCACTTCTTTGTACATGTAGCCAACTGCACTAACCAAGGTTCTACATGAAATTCCTTACTCAAATCACATTTATCCACCAAGTAAGGATTGGCATAACTATAATTAGATCTAGGGTCAATCAAAATAGAAATAACTTGATCACAAATCTTACCATCCATCTCAATGATAAATGCCTCACGGTCTGACTGTTTGTTATCCAATGTTGAATAAACACGAGGAACGCTCTCACTATATATCTTAGGCATACCACCCTAATTCTTTGGACAATCTCTCTTAAGGTGATCCTCAGTACATGTACAACACTCCAACCATCTAGTACCCTCACCTCTATGCTGTTATTGACACCCATGTCCATGTCTACTTGCATTGAACCTCTATTTTGGTGGCACATTTTCTTTCTCATCTACATTCTGAGGCCTTGCTCTTTTTGGCTACCATTTACTTTTATCTTTGTATTTTTCTTTCCATCCTTTCTATGATTCATTATTATGCTTTGACAGTTCATAGCAATGCTTCAATTTCCTAATGAATTCCTCGAGTGACCAAGGCTCATCATACTCAATTCGATCTCTAAATTCTAATGACAATCCACTGGCAAATAGTTGAACTTTAGCCTTCTCATATTTAAGATACAGTACATACCTCAATTGCTACAGGAACTTAGTCATGTACTCTTCATTTGTCATGGATCCCATATTTATCTCATAGAATTCTTTGGCCTTAATCTCGTAGTACCTTTCTGACAAGTACTTCTTCCTGAAAATACGCTTAAACTCGCACCACGTCAAGTCATCTGTCCTGATGTCTCTAACCCGCTGCATGTCTTCCCACCAGATGTTTACTTTACCTCTCATGCTAAAGATAACTGTTATGGCCTTGATATTATCTGTGTACTCATGAAACTTAAAGAACTTGTTCATCCCAAGTATGCAAGCATCTGGATCTTCTGGTTTCTTCAAGTATCCATCAAAAGTAGGTGTCATTTCATTCTTAAACTCATTTGGTAAGTATCCCCTATCACTCCTCCTATAAGGATGATAACAATGACAATCGTGATGTCTATCAGGACCAGAACTAGAATAGTACCTGTATCCATCACCTTTCCTATTCGAAGTGTCCAACAACCCGTCATCTCTAACTGTGTCATCTCTATCTGGAATGTGACCACCATGAGACCAACTTCCATATGCCCCATTAGTTTTGTCCTCTTGTCCATGGCCAATTCGAAGTGGCCCTTGTCACTACAATGTTGACAACTTTGAAGGAGTATAACATTAACATCTCGTTGTTTCTCTTGTGCCTGTATGATCATGTCATTGTCTGCCTTACAACTCCTTATTTTTTCCTTCAATCTTCTCAATGTGTTTGCCAAAGTAGAAGAGTGCTCAACACCACGTTGCTCATCTTATGCATAGAGAGGGTCTTTGTATTCTACCATCTCGCTAGTCATTTTGATCTCTTTCCTGCAAGGCATACAAATAACATATATATATATATATATATATATATATATATATATATATATATATATATATATATATTGTAAATAAAATATATGTAAAAATAAAATTATTTATATATATATATAAATATAAAAGAGAAAATTAAATTAAAATTTTAAATTTTATTTTCATTTAAATAAATAATTAGAAAAACCTATATATAAACACAATATAGTAGAATCCTAAATTTAAATTTAGAAAACTAAAATTTATTCCAAACAAATTTAAAAAAAAATTAACATACTGAAAAAAAAAAAAAAAAAAAAAATTGAATTAATATTTGTTTGTTTTATTAAGTTGTGTTGTTTTTTTTCAATTAATATTTTTAAACTATTATATGTTTATCTCTTTCCTTTTTTTTTTCTTTTGTTTTGTAAGGTATGTAGGACTACATCTTCATCATGTCCATCTTATCACTCCGATCGATGGGGGTAGCACAATATTTGAACCCAAGGCTTCTCGTTCGGTGAGACTTCATTTCCACGGCCATTGCCAATTGAGCTGCCCCAAGCAGACTATATTTTTATCTTTTTAAAATATGTGCTTTAATTATTATTTCTTCCCTTCTATATTTTAAATTATGCTTTAGGATTTTATGAATGGTTTTATTTTTTATTTTTTAAATCATGTAATTTATATTATTTAATTCATTAAAAAAACTATTCATTTTTTAAATTTTATTTAAAAGATAAATGGCTTGATGTAAATTTAAAAGAGAAAATAAAAGAAAATGGGTTATTATTTGGTTATTCTTAAATTATTGATAGATTTTTTTATGAAAAAAATAAACTAAAAAAGTTTATTATTTTTTTTGTAAGCCCGGTGGAACATTTTCATTCATTTTTAGCAAAATAAGGTTACAACCATATTCAAGGAGTTCAGTGGCCTCAACCTGCCCATTACAAAACAAGGTCTGTTGGCCACTAAACAACATTATAAGCCATCTAGAAACAATATAGTTTGAGTTTGTCTAACAGTTCCTTATAAGATTGAAAGTCTTGAAACCATCTAAAAGCTAAATAACTGAAACATAAAAGCCTAACCAACATATTTACCATAGAAAATTAAAAAAAATTGAAATCAAACAGAGTCGAGCATATTTTTATTCATCAGATGAATCCACTCGAGTTAGATCCTTTGCACTTGAACTCGGTAATTCAAACATAGGAAGACATAGAATGTGTTTCTCAATGTGACTGAGGTGAATGCTCTTTTGCTGAATTTGGAACTAGATAAGTAGAAACTCCTTTTGGATTTCCTGAAATCCAAGATCACACTTAAAGAAGTCAGTTGGAAGGTTCATTATACTCTTGGCCACAATAGTTTTCATCAACCAATAAAGGTGAGTGGTATGCTTGTATTGAGAGGTGTGACCTCTGGAATGACCAGGGTCAGGGACCAGGTCTCTCCAATCTTCCAATTGAAACTCAGCTTCTGCACATATCTAATAGAACAACTACCATCTTAGAGATAAAGAAGGTATTACAGAAAAATAATTTGATAAATCAACTAGAAACTAAATGTCAATCCCTGGATATTTTTGTCAAGATATTTCGTTCAAAATTTAATGTTTGAGATCAAAAAGGGTTGCCGGGATTAGTAGGCTTGAATAATAAATTGATTAGATTATATGATTATTGTAAAGGATTAGATATTGGTAATAGACAGAACCAAATTTGCAGGGGTTAAAGGACAGATAACAGGGAAGGTTTTCCTAGAAGCCTTGGAGTATGATTTAACCATCCTACGTGAAATTATACATTTGTTTCTCACCAAGCCTAATTTCGAGAGATACATAGAGGTGGATGAAACATTTAGAAACATGGTAAATGTACAAATCCAAAGTGAACAAATATGGGATCAATTGTGTGAAACAATTGAGTAATTGTCTCATTTTTTACAGTAGAACAACTCATCAGTGTTTTCAGGCCAGATCATCATTAGATTCCTAAAGGATAGAACCACCTCTTCAACAGTTTTTTTTGTTCCTATTATATTGTTTTATTTTTGTAATTTTGTACTATTTTGGTATTCTATTCCAAACATATTGTAGATCTTTTGTAAAATTTTGTATAAATAAATCCTCCTTTAAGTTATTAAGGGTTGAACCCTTAAACAAGTTATCAAGCAGATTTGTACTAAGCTGGAGCATTTTTGAAATAATAAAAGACTTTGAATTTACCTCATATGGTTTGTCTCTCAGTGAGTTGTATTTCATCTTGTCTATTCATTATGTTTTCTTCATATAATTTAAGTCTTTTTTAGTTATCCGATTAAAATTTAATTGAGTTTCAATTTCATTTTGAATCCTTTGTGAAGTTGTCATTTAAATAAGAGAATAATTTATAGAACTATTTGTTATTGTAAATTCCTCTTTGAATATAAATTACATTAGATCTTTGTAATAATTTAATTATATTATGTTGATTAAGAAATCATTGTTTTCTTAATTTCTTCTTGTAAATGGTTAAATATTCAGTTTGAATATCAAATCAATTATACCTCTCCATACTCTACTTCTCTATCACATTAAAATCAAACTAACCATGTGCAGATAAAAAACAACCTTTTATTTTACTCAAAACAAAAAATGATTATAGATGCTTTGGCATAACTAATTGAACTTAGGTTATCAAAAACGACAACATCATATTAGCGTCGTTGCCGGGGAGCAAATGATTGAAAGTTAAATTTTCCCTGGGGCAACGATTTTTCCTTTTCCTTTAAGGTGAATAAAGAATAGGATATAGGTCAAAATATTTCACCTAGCGATTCCACTAGTGCAAGTTGGCTCCTTTTTGCTAGCCCCCTAATTTGCTCTCTTTTGACCATTTTTCCCCTCCTAAATTATAACCATTTACCATTGTTTTACCTCTCTTATACACCCTCATCTTGCACTAGTCCAAGAATGATGACATATTTCCCGTGAACTTTATATTTCATATTTTTAACTTAACTTAGCATTAATTAATTATTTTTTATATGATTTCTTGCTTATAATCACTTTTGTAACTTATCGATATCTCTAATGTTTGTTTGGTAGGCAACTTCTTACCATGACCGTTGATCCTAGTGCAGGATCAGATCTTGCACCGGTGCCAGCACAATGAATCTTTGCAATAGATCTAGACCTCCTTTATCACCGCCTCGTTTTGCGCAGCTTCGACCATGATAGCAAGATAGATCTGAAGGCAGCCGAGCTTCAGCCACAACAGCAAGGCCGATCAAAGGTAGCTGAGATCGGATTTATGAAGAATAAATAATTGGAGATTGGTTAAGGCCAGTTTTGTTGAACTGCCTAATTTTGAAGGCTGAGAAGCTAAATTCTACATATCAGTTATGTAATTGGTTAAACGATCTTTTTGGCCTTTGGCCAAAGATATATATAACAAAGAATGTAAATAGGACGAGATATTTTTTTGATAAGAGTTTGTATAGAACAGAGATATAACCAGGGAGGCGGTAACAGGCTTGTATTTTGTTATCACCCAAATCTGGGCTGGACTATGTATTCACTCATGTATTTGCCTCTATGAATTAATAAGAAGGGAGCTCCTCTTCATGTTTCATAAATCTTATTTCTGTGTTTGAAAGCTGATGAATTTATAAAATACTAAGTAGCATTCATATTTGAAAGGGAAACGCATTGGTTGGCTAGGGCCCAACCAACCCAGCAACCCAACACGTTTACCCTATTTTTTGTTTCTTGTAATTTATGTTTATACTATCAAGTGTGATTTAATTTACAACACAAGTATTCTTGTTGAGTGAAAGCGGATCCACGGTGTGAAGTAGTTAAAATTCGTTTTCTTGCATCTGATCCCCAATTGGTTTTCTCGCCTTGTCCAAGTAGGAGAAATAAGTCTGCACCAGTGCACGTTGGTGTGCTATTCATTTTCTGTAGTTCTGTTTGATTTGGTTTTCCCTGCATGGTCCAAGCAGGAGAAATAAACCTGCACCAATGCACGTTGGTGTGCCATTCATTTTCTGCAGTTTTGTTTGATTTGGTTTTCCCTGACTGGTGCAAGCAGTAGAAATGAACCTACATCAGTGCACGTTGGTGTGATGCAGCAAGCCTTTTTAGTTTACTTCCAGCAGTTTCCTTGCTTTCATTAATACTTCATGACAAGATAAATTATATGGATTGTTTCTTTATATCTGCACTCTGTTAAAATCAGAAACATTCATTTTTATGTGTGCAATTGGATTTCACAGTATAATAACACTTGCAGTAACTAAGCACTTATTTCAAGAATTAAATTCCAAGTGCAAGAAGCTCTGATCTAGTGCAAGAACTAGTTTCTTGCCATGGGATCTGAGTGCTCTGAACCTAAAAAATTTCAAGCCCTTGCAGAAAGCAAAACACTTTTAGCACCACCACCATTTATACCCTCTACATAAAATCTCTGTTTCTTCATTAGTGCAAGAAGACTGCGATAGTGCAGGACGGATTAGTGCAAGAAGGAAATATTTACATAAGCAGGTTTGAAGAACCCATCTGATGAGACTGCTAATGTGTCTCTGCTAAAGAAAACACACACTCAGTAGTTAATCAATAGTTAGCTATAGTGATTGCCCCTTTATTTCTAAATCTCTTTTGCAAATGCATTCCTCCTTGTTCCAGTCTTAGATTATTTTGATGGTTCAAGTTGCCTTTTTCTCTCTTTAGTTTGATTCTACAATATTTCCTTTAAAGAAAGTAGGGATTGACATTAGAAATATTCATACTACTTCTGGCATTCCCTATGCTTTGTCTCTAAGTTTAGGAATCCTCTGGGTTGACAATTTAAGTGTTGAGGAGTTTTCTTAAGTGTAATTCCTACACCCAACATTTTGGTGCCGTTGCTGGGGAGGCAATTTGATTTGGTAAGAATTTTCTAATTATACAATAGAGGTAATTTTTCCTTTATTTTTTCGCAGGAAAAACTTATTTGAAGGAATTTTACTGGTGCTGATTGATTTCTGACAAAATTCTTTATTAGAAGTTGTTTGTTATTTTTCTTTCTTTTTTGGAAACGAATGCCTAGAAAAGGTAGGATTTCAAAGCCCACTAAGGGCCGACAGAATTCGGAAAAAAATTTTCATATTAGGTCTCCTTCTATGAGCAGGAAGCCCAATCCAATTCAAACCCATCAAGTAGAAATAGTCCACCTGGATTCTGGTGACAACAGCTCAGGTGTGGTTCAGCCTATTGGGAGCAAAAGGGAAACAATGGCAGACCATGAAGATCATGTGGAAGGGACTGGTGAAAAATAGGTAGGTGAGGAACAATCCACTTTTGTGTTTCCAATTGTGGACCCCAATACTATGGCACAAATGAAGAATATTCCACCATCAGCTCTCCCTCATTTCCATGGTAAAGTTCATGAAGATCCTGACTCGTTTTTATTCGAGTTTGATATATTTTATAGAAGTTATGATTATTCAACTGATGCTTAAAAGCTAAGATTATTTCCCGTTACTCTCAAGGACTCAGCTTTACGCTGGTTTATGGGGTTAGAAGGAAACACTATAGCCCTTGGGATCAGATGAAGAGAGTGTTTTTATCTAAATATCAAGAATAGTGCAAAACTCAAGACATGCAGGATGATATTTTTACAATCATACAGGATGATGATGAAACTCTTGAAGATTACCTAGAAATATTTATGTATATTTTACAAAGGTCAAAACTTAAGCTTGATTCCAGTACTATTAGAACCTTGTTCTTTAGAGGATTTACTAACAATGCTAGAAATAATTTAAATCTGTTAGGACAAGGTGATATTTAGGAATTTAGACTTCTGTGATCCATAACATTGTTTAGATAATCTTCGGCAAAATCACATAACCAATCTTTTGTCGACGCGTTTCGAACCAACCAGTGTGGTTCATCGTCAGGACAAGTTGAAGAACCAATCTGGCTTATGCTTGATTAAATAGAGTGTGCAGAGACTCCAACAGTTATAATGCTAACGGCTAATTTTGACCTAATGATCCTGGTCAAACCACTAAACTAGTTAATTAATATTTCTGGAAATAGCTAAAATAGTTAAATAAAGGAATTCATTTGTTAATTAAAATAGATATATTACTATTAATATCTCAAATATTAAGAGAATCCATAATATTATTATTTTAATTATAATGGTCATTATATCCTATAATATATAATAAATAATCTCTATTTAATATAATTCCAATATTATTTAAATACAAGGAATAGTAATAAATCACTATTATTTTATAATCTAGTTACACTAGGTAATTGTGTAATAATTATTTTATGGTCCATTGGTAAGTTAGATCCTCACTATTTAGTTCTTTAAAATATATCATATTTCTTATTAAAGGTTCATTAAAATAATAAGTTATATAAAATAATGTATGTTTATTAAAAAATCTATATCTACTTAATAATTTATAATTCCAAACAAATTGTTAAAACATTATTATTCCTAGAATTTAGATATATTAGGTAAATACCATAATTTAGGGAAAAGTATAACTAATATTGTTGGTACATCATAATTTATCCTTTTAATCCTAATGGTCAAATAATCAATATGTGTTCAATACTTTTTTATTCCAATAAGAATATTAAAGGTAACTAAGCCCTTAGGTAAATATATTATTACTTATAGGGTTGATAAAGCCCATGTTTTTTACTAATAATATTATGGTATATCATAATTTATCCTTTAAACCTAATGGTCAAATTTCTATTAATAAACATTATTTATTCAAAAAATATTAAAGTTAACTACATCATTAGGTAAATATATTATTCTTTAAAAGGTTTAAAAAGGGTTTCTTAGATAATAGTTAAAGGGAAAAACTCAATTCTAAGATTATACTAGAAATAATTATAAATGTATAAATAATGAAATTATGGAAGAAATCAAATATGATTATAACATGCCCAATAGTATCGTAAACGGGTTAAGGATAATACAATAATTAGCCCGAAACTAATCCTTAACTTATTAAAGACTAAAACACTCCAAAATAATTGGACAAATCTGCCAAAAGAAAAATTAAAGGAGGGGGAAGACAGAAACCCTAAGATAAGGCTGGGACCCAACAACTGCTAATCTTCTAGCCATCATCCCTATTAAGATTGTTCGGCCTTTTCTCAATCTCCAGGGCCTCTCTAAATTTGCGATGGTGAAACTGCGCAACTTTGGCAATGACTTGAGCCTCCTCTATACATACATGATGCATAGTCTTCCCCGCATGCTCAACTAGGGCCGAGGATTTGGTCCTACCATGTCTTAAGTCAGCCGAATGCTCGCTAATCCGCTGATTGATAAAGGGACCAGTCTCACCAATATAAGGGGTCCCACAGGAACAGGGAATGACATAGACCCCCTTCATGTCCTTAGGGTCAATCGGGTCTTTCACATACCTGAGGGAGCCACGGATAGTATTGAGAGGTCTAAAAGTTGCGGGAACACCATACTTCTTCAGAATCCTCGCAATCCTGTCCGTGGTTCCTTGGATGTAAGGAAGGTTCACACCCATGAAATGATCATTAGGAACCTTACGGATTGAAGGCTCCTTCTTGGCCCTGAGGAAGGATTTTTGACCGAGGTGCCTATTGTAACCATTCTTCTCAAAGACTTCTAGGAGGTGAGCCTTCTCCATTTCCAGGCTCTCCTCATCCGAAAATCTAACAGCACGGGTGGCAAGCGTGCTAAGAACCCCTAACTTCTGAGCAGGGAAATGATGCGACAAAGCATGCAAGTATTGCTCAGTATGCGTCTTGTTTCTATACACCCGATGAGAAAAGGAACCATCCACCTTCTTAGAGATGAGAACATCCAAGAACGGAAGACAACCATTATCTTCTTTTTCCATCGTGAATTTAATGGCGGCGGATTGGTTATTGAGGTGACTGAAGAAACGATCCAGCTCGTCAGGACCATGAGACCAGACAACACCCGTGTCATCAACGAATCTTTTCCAAAGCTTTGGTAAGAGGCGAGAGGAGGCCAAAGCCTTAGACTCAAACTCCTCCATGAAGAGATTAGTCACGACAGGGGACAAGGGGGAGCCCATGGCAACTCCGCAAGTCTGCTCATAGAATTCTCCCTCGAAGCTGAAAAAGGTAGAGGTAAGGTAAAGCTCAACTAACTTAGCCGTATCAGGGTCAGTTAGCTTATTAATTACCTTCATTGCCTCATTGATAGGAATGCAAGTATAAAGAGAGACCACGTCGAAACTTACCAAAATGTCCTCGGGCTCAAGATTAATTTTCTTAAGATCCTCAATAAAAGAAGTTGAGTCTTTTACAAAGGACTCAGTCTGCCCAACCAAGGGTCTCAACTTTGCAGCGAGGAACTTGGCCAGGAGGTAAGTCGGACCACCGATGGTATTGATTATTACACAATTACACAATTACCTAGTGTAACTAGATTATAAAATAATAGTGATTTATTACCATTCCTTGTATTTAAATAATAAGAAATATGATATATTTTAAAGAACTAAATAGTGAGGATCTAACTTACCAATGGACCATAAAATAATTATTACACAATTACCTAGTGTAACTAGATTATAAAATAATAGTGATTTATTACCATTCCTTGTATTTAAATAATATTGGAATTATATTAAATAGAGATTATTTATTATATATTATAGGATATAATGACCATTATAATTAAAATAATAATATTATGGATTCTCTTAATATTTGAGATATTAATAGTAATATATCTATTTTAATTAACAAATGAATTCCTTTATTTACCTATTTTAGCTATTTCTAGAAATATTAATTAACTAGTTTAGTGGTTTGACCAGGATCATTAGGTCAAAATTAGCCGTTAGCATTATAACTGTTGGAGTCTCTGCACACTCTATTTAATCAAGCATAAGCCGGATTGGTTCTTCAACTTGTCCTGACGATGAACCACACTGGTTGGTTCGAAACGCGTCGACAAAAGATTGGTTATGTGATTTTGCCGAAGATTATCTAAACAAGGTGATATTTCTCAGTAAACTTTCGAACAAATTTGTGAATTATGCAGGAAATTTTCAAGAAATCAGTATAGATCCAGTAGAGGAACTCGAAATAGAAATAGAAAAACCAAATCTACTGATGCTATGATTATTGGACTAGAAAATAAAATGGAAAACTTGAAAATTGATATAATGAATACTCTTACCAAATAGTTGGACTCATTTCAGCAAAAACTCATGAAGGAACAAGAGTCATTAAGTTTTTTCTATCCTAAATGTAGAAACAAATATCCTCCTAAAGAATGCCCTCTTAATTTGAAAGAAACTAATAGAGTGTGTTATTTGTGTAGAAGACCATATCAGAGAAAAATGTCCCTCTATACTAGGACTTAAGGCTGTATTTACAGGGGGACAGTCTAAAGTTGAATACTTGTATGCTATGGGAGCAAAGGGAAATTGGCCTCAGGTAGGTGCAGTTATGGCTACTGAATTTTCTCCACACTATTTTGGTTATAATTCACATGCATATTCTAATCCTAACACTAATCAGAAGTGGCAATATGGAAACCAATATCAGCATGGGCAACCTTCTATGGCAATAAGGTTGGAGAGGGCCAACCCATTCTCCATATTCCTACCAGCCACCCATGCAGTCATATCCATCTACACATACACCTTATCCAATGCCTCAACCTCCGAGTCAGTCTACTCCACCAATATGTTTACCTCCACCTTTTCGACCTCCTTAGTTGCCTGCTCAACCTATGCCCAATCCTAATAATAATAAAGCAGTGCAAATGATATATGTAACAAACCCACCTTTATTCGAGTACCAGTCTATTCCAGTTGGGGTTCATGATATTCAATTAAGATCAGGAAGGACTGTAACATCAAAAAAATTAGAAGCAACCTAGAGTGCTTGTTGAAGAGAAAGAAGAAGAGGAAACTCTTAATCATTCTCTGAAAGTTGTCACTAAGCAGTCCTTACCCTTTGAATCCTTGCCATATTCTTCCAACCAGCCTCCCTTCCCAGAGAGGCTAGTAATGGAAAGAAGTGAGCCTATTTCTGAGACTAGCTTGGCATCGAAGCTTCAGAATATTTTCATTAAGATACCTCTACTCCAAGCCATCAAAGAGTCCCTATTCTTAACAAGATCATCAAGGAACTCTATCTCAAGAAACTTGGGAGGAAGAGATTGGAACCCCAAACCATTCGATTTGTTGGTAGGGAAGTAGAGTTGATGATGGGATGTGTGTCTATGGAAAAATATATTGATCCTAGAAACCCTGTTGTCTCAGTTCAGATTGGTAATGTCCTTGTCTCTAATGTTCTTAGAGACCTGGGAGCAGCCACTAATGTCATGACTAAGAAAACCATGGATCAACTTCGGTTATTTCATCTTCGCCCTACTCCCATTGTGCTTCAATTAGCAGATAGATCTAAAATTAAGCCAGAAGGAGTATTGGATGATGTGATCATCTCATTAGATTCTTGGGAATATCCTGCTGATTTCATTGTGCTTCAGCCAAGGAACCCAGTAGGAGGACATCTCTTGAAATTGGGTCGACCATTGCTTGCTATAGCCGATGCATATATTGGATGTCGCTCTAGTGATATGTATATTTCACATGGAGATTTTAGGAAGAAAGTTACCTTATACCCCCTACTAGATCCATTCAGGACCTTCAAGATACTTTATGGTTGGATAAGAGCAGTGATGAGGAGACTCAACCCATTTCCTTTATCCATCAGCATACTGGGTCTTCAAAAGAAGATGAGATTCAAGATTTCCTGAATAATCTAGACACTATGCCTAATTTTGAGCTATTGAGCTAGATTTTCAACCTATATTTTCAAGATAACCATGATTCTCATTCTTCTGTACCACTGCATTTGACCACCCCTTGAGTACTCCTGAGCCTGATACTACTCTTGTTGAGATTAGCCCTGGTAAATCCTTGTATATTAGTTCAGATTTGGACTCATCTCAGCGAGAGAAGCTTGTGAATTTGTTGCAAAACCATCTTAGTGCCTTTGCATGGGGCTATGAAGATATGAAGGGCATTCCCCCTAAAACTTGTGCACATCATATCTATAATCAGGAAGGAGCCCGGCCTGTCTGACAACCCCAGAGGTGAATGAATCTAGCTCTAAGAGGTATTGCGAAGGAAGAAGTATAGAAACTCTTGGATGTTGGTTCTACCTATCCCATTTTCGACAGTCAGTGGATCTCTCCGTTAGTGCTAGTACCCAAGAAAGATGGAAGATGGCGTATTTGTATTGATTATTGAGAATTAAACAAACCGACTCTCGAAGATTACTTCCCTCTCCCTTTCATTAGCCATGTTCTTGATACCCTTGCAGGAAAGAAATATTTTTCCTTTTTGGATGGCTTCAGTGGTTATAACCAAATACAGATTGCACCCGAAGATCAAGAAAAAAATAATTTTACATGTCCATGGCGTACATTTGCTTATAGATTGCTCCCCTTTGGTTTAGGTAATGCCCTGGATACCTTTCAAAGGGCAGTCCTGGACATTTTTGCTGATCTAGAATTTGTAGAAATTTATATGGATGACTTTTCAGTGTTTGGTGATTCTTTTCAGGAAGCTCTCAGAAATCTGGAAAAAGTACTTCTTCGTTGTCAGGAAGCCCATCTCGCCTTGAGTGACAAGAAATGTATATTAATGTGCAAATCGGGAATGGTACTTGGCCATTTGATTTCTGGTAAAGGTATCCAGGTTGATCCAACAAAGATCAAAATCATTCTACATCTTCCTGAACCAAAATCTCAAAGGGAATTAAGAGGTTTTTTTATGACACGCTGGTTACTATAGGAGATTCGTTGAATTTTTTTCTAAGATAGCTGCTCCTCTTTTCTAACTTCTAGCTAAGGATGGTAAATTTTCTTGGACCACATCTTGCCAACAGCCTTTTGGAACATTGAAGGAAAAGTTAGTACATGCACCAGTTTTAAGAGGTCCTAACTGGTCTCTGCCTTTTCATATTTCCTCTGATGCTTCAGATTTGGCTATTAGCATAGCTTTAGGACAAGAGGAAAATAAACAATTCTATGCTATTTATTATATTAGTAAGAATTTATCTTCTGCTAAATTAAATTATACAGATACAGAGAAATAGTTTTTAGCTGTAATTTTTGCAATTAAAAAGTTCAGGCGCTATATTACAAGATATGAAGTATTTGTACATACTGATAATTCTGTGATTAAATATTTGATGAATAAACCATTAACTAGCGGTAAAGTGACTAGGTGGTTACTATTGTTGCAGGAATTTAATATTACTATTGTTGTTCGACTAGGAAAATCTAATGTTGTAGCAGATTATCTTTCTAGATTAGATAATCCTAGTGAAATTACTCATGTTAATGATGATTTCTGGATGAACATCTTTCTGCTATCTCAACAGATTCCTCGTGGTTTGATGACGTTGCTAATTACTTGGTTACTGGGAGAACACTACCCCACTTGTCCGCTCGTGAAAAGTAGAGTATTGTTTAGGAAAGTGCTGCATATTCTTGGATTCAAGGAGATCTCTTTTACACTAGTCCAGATCTGATTATCTGTAGGTGTGTAAGAGAGGAGGAAGTGTTTGATATATTGAATTCTGTTATGAAACCAGCTCAATAAAAGATAGAAAAGATAGATCAATGCCTTAGAATTCAGCCTCTTCGAGGGGGCAACCTCCTTTACATTACATAAATGAACAATTCTTCGATGATTCAAATGACAAAACCTCCTTTCTATATATAGGAGTCTAAGGAGTCACAATATAACCCAACCGACCTAATAATAATAATATAAAGCCACAAAAATAACAATAGAGATATTTTATGGGACACAGTAATAACAATATGGGGATAATAGGGGCACAACAATATTAATAAGGGATGCAAATACAATAGTAATGGGGTAATCACTAGTATTATAGGGACCCAACATGCCCCTCTCCTTTAAAAAAGTGTTGTCCTCAACGCCTGAGTAGTTCTGGATGCTTCTGTATAAAATTCTCATCCTCCCATGTGGAATCTTCAGCAGATAAGTTCTTCCACTTGATAAGATACTCCGAAATTGATCGATTTCATAGCTGTCGAGTTCTTGTTTTTGTGACTGCTTCCAGTTCCAATATAATTTTTCCTTCCTCGTCAAGTTCTGGCAATATTGTTTGAACTGGGAGCTTGTCACCTATAACCTTCTTTAAACATGAAATATGGAAAACTGGGTGCAATCGAGAAGCTGCAAGAAGCTCCAATTTGTATGCCATAGTACCAATATTTTGCAACACCTTGTACGGACCATAATACTTTGGTGATAATTTATTATCCTTCTTAGCTTGCTTGAGGGAAATTTTCTTATATGGTTGTAGCCATAGGAATACCTAATCACCTACATCAAAACTTCTTTCGTTGTGATGTTGATCTACTTGTTGTTTCATTCTATTCTGTGCCAACATGAGGTTATCCTTTAAGAGTTGGAGGACTTGTTGTTGATGTTCGATGTGATGTTCCACTGATTGAACCTTAGAATTTTCTCTTAAATATGATGTGATGGATGGTGGCTGATATCCATAAAGTTCCATAAATGGGGTCATTTTGTTGCTGTATGGAAGGAAGTGTTATACCACCATTCAGCCAGAGGCAACCATTTGACCCATTGTGTCTGTTTATCAGATACAAAGCAATGAAGATATCCTTCCAAACATTTGTTTACTATCTCAGTTTGGCCATCAGATTGAGGATGATAAGATGAGCTATGAGCTAACTGAGTACCACGACAAGAAAATAATTCTGTCCAAAAATTTCCAGTGAAAATGGGATCTCTGTCACTTACAATAATCTTTGGGTTTCCATGTAGCTTTTGAATTGTTTCCATAAATGCAGTAGAAACTGTACTGGCTTTAAATGGATGTGATAATGCACAAAAGTGTGCATACTTGGTAAGTCTGTCAACTACCACCATGATGACACTCTTTCCCTCGGACTTGGGTAAACCTGTGATAAAATCCATTGAAACCTCCTCCCAACGTTGTCTTGGAATGGATAAAGGTTGTAATAGACCCAGTGTCTTCATGAGATACAATATGACCCGGATATTCCACCTCTTGTACTCCAAAGAAACATTTGGATCTTTTTGCATATAATTGTTTCTCCTCCAATAGTTGTAGCACCCTGTCAACATGTTCAACATGATCCTTCTAAGACTTGCTGAAGATTAGTATATCATCAAAAAACACTAACACAAATTTTCTAAGGAATGGTTTGAAAATGGAATTCATCAAACCTTGAAATGTTGAAGGTGCATTGGTAAGGCCAAAAGGCATGACCAAAAATTCATAATGACCGTCATGAGTTCTAAATGCTCTTTTCGGAATGTCTTCAGTCTCCATTCTGATTTGATGATATCTTGAACGAAGATCCAACTTGGTGAAGTAAATTGTCCATGCAATTCATCTAGTAATTCATCAATGATGGGAATGGGAAACTTATCTTTAATAGTGAGCTTGTTGAGCTCCCTATAATCCGGACACATGAGCCATGATCCATCCTTCTTGTGCACTAATACTACTGGAGCAGAGAAAGAACTTTGACTCGGTTGAATTATACCAGCCTCTATCATTTTTGTAACCATACGTTCAATTTCACTCTTTTGGGCATAGGGATATTTGTACGGCCTGATGTTTGGAGGAGCACTTCCTGGAATCAAATGAATAGCATAATCATGATCACGAATAGGTGGGAGAACTTTGGGAGTCTCAAATACCTTGGAATGATTGTCCAAGACATTTTGGAGATCTGGAGAAATAGATGATTGCAATGTGGAAACATCTAGCAAACATAATTGTGTAATTACACCCCTTTGTTCCCTTTTTAGAAGCTTTGTCATACCATTAGAGCTAATTATCTTTCCCGGTTTCCTTGCAATACCCCTTAATTCAACTTCCTTTCCTTCCATGGAAAATTTCATGAAAAGTTCTTGAAAATTAAAAGCTATTGTACCCAAGGATTGTAGCCATTGGACTCCTAGTACAACATCAACACCTCCCATTGGAATGGAAAGCATTGGGCTAGTCAATACATATTCTCCCATCGATAGCTTGATATTATGGCACTTTCCAGAGCAATTTATTGTTCCTCCATTTGCAACCATCACTTGACACTCTGGTGCTAGATATAAGAAGCAATTCAATTCTTTTTCTGCCTTACAATGAATAAAATTATGGGTACTTCCTGAATCAATCAACACTATTACCTTTTTCTTCTTGATTTGTCCTTCTACCTTGATGGTTTGAGGAGTGGTAATTCTTGCCAATGCATTACAAGATATGGTCAGATTCATTTCTTCTTTATCTAGGCTTTGTTCCTGGAGTATATCCTCTTCTTTTGACCTTTCTTACTCCTTTTCTTCTTCCTCTTCGCAATCTATGTAGAATAATTTCTTCTCAGCACACTTATGACCTTTAGTGTATTTGCTATCACAACTGTAACAAAGCCCTTTTTCTATTTTTTCTTCCAATTGTTGTGGTGTCAACCTTATAGGTTGTGGAAGACTAGGAGCAACCGCACTTCCATATTTATAGTTGTGAGTGGTATGCTTCCTGGTTGCCATAATTTTGCTTTCCATTTTTCTTGCTAACCTGAATGCCTTCTCTAATGAATCAGGTTCCCAAAGGCGAACATCATGTTGGATGTTATCCTTTAAAGTCCCTATGAACACATCAATCCTATGCTCCTCTGGAATATTTTTTACCCTTATGTTCAATTTTTGGAACTCCTCAATGTGCTCCATTATTGAACCCTTTTGTTTGAGGCTTATCAATTGGCTAAAAAAAGTGTTGCTTTTTGTATCCCCATAATGTGCTATCAATTCTTCCGTAAAAATTGCCCAAGTGATAATTTGTTTACAAGAGCAAAGCCATTGATACCATACAAACTGATTTGGTTCCAAATATAAAGTTGCAATACGTACCTTTTGTGTGTTTTTCACATTATTGAGATCGAAGAATTGCTCCATTTGTAATATCCATGTTGCAGGTCCTTACCATCAAACTTCCTCATATCGATTTTTGGAATATGGCGGGTCTTTGATCCCACATTAGAGTCTAAGAAATCATGATTAACATTTCTTTTGTTCGCATCATGAGTTTCCTTTACTACCCTTTCACCATTAATAAGTATTTCTTGTAGAAAATTTGTCAAATCTGTCTTCAAATTTGCCATGCCTATCTTCAAATTTGTGTTCGAATCTATCTTCAAGTTGTCCATCTTAGCTTCCATGCCATTCATCTTAGCTTCCACACCATTTATCTTAGCTTCTGTTAGCTTTTGTGAGAGTGACATTTGTTGCACTTGTTCTTGTAATTTTGATATATCATGTAGCATTTCTTCCTCTTCTTCATGAGTCATGCTAGAGCTTTCAGGTTGCTTACTTGGTGTTTGCATTTTCTTACCTCGAGGCATCAGTTACCGATAATAATGCTCTACTATGCCCTTTGAATTCCTTAAAAGTAAATTTTAAAACCAAGCTTAAGCAAAAATTTAAAAAATCTACACACCTTTTTTCACTTTGTAGGAGCTTGATATTGCCTCTGATGTATCTCTGTACTTTCTAATCATCCAGTTCTAAAATTGCGACCTGTAGTAGCCCTCTGTGTCCTCTTTCCAATGCCATCAGTCTGATCTAATTTGGATTCTCCAAGGAAGAGTTATGCACAATCTCCCAAGATGACCTTCTTACGAAATTTCAATCCAATGCTCAGAGAGAAAGTTATGACGATTTTCCCCAGGTCACCTATTTGGAATGTAATTCAGGAGTCTGCAAAAAGACCAACTTTCTCAAATCATATCTCTGCAAATATAGTGAGAAAAGCTCTGAAATTTGGATCCGAGATTCAGCGCGATTTCTTCTCAAATGGGTTTTTTTTTTAGCTTCTAAAACGTCGCAGAAAAAGGTTATAGCGAAAATTCCACGATGACCTATTTGGAGCAGAAAAACCCTAGAATCCAAGGTTCTGATACCAAATGTTATGAAACCAGCTCAAGAAAAGATAGAAAAGATAGATCAACACCTTAGAATTCATCCTCTTCGATGGGGCAACCTCCTTTACATTACATAAATGAACAACTCTTCAATGATTCAAATGACAAAACCTCCTTTCTATATATAGGAGTCTAAGGAGTCACAATATAACCCAGCCGACCTAACCATAATATTATAAAGCCACAAAAATAACAATAGAGGGATTTTATGGGGCACAATAACAACAATATGGGGATAATAGGGGCACAACAATATTAATAAGGGATGCAACTACAATAGTAATGGGGTAATCACTAGTATTATAGGGACCCAACAAAATCTGCTCATGATGAACCTTATGGAGGCCACTTCGCTGATAAGCAGACTACACATAAAGTATTGCGTGCTAGTTACTTTTGGTCTTCCTTGTTTAAGGATGCCAAACAGTATGTCAAGAATTGTGATAACTGTCTGCGAATGGGTCAGCCTAATCAAACCAATGAAATGCATTTATGCCCCCAAGTTATGATTGAGCCATTTGAAAAATGGGCTAATCATTTTATAGGGCCAATAAATCCAACATTGTTAAGTAAAAAGAATATTATGGTTTGTACAATTTTTGTTACAAAATGGGTAGAAGCTAAAGCTGTTTCTCTTGCTACAGAAAAAGTTGTTTTTGATTTTCTTTTCATTGAAATTTTTACTAGATTTGGTGTACATAGAGATTGTTTCTGAAAATGGTCCACAATTTATTTCTAATCTGGTACAGGGTGTGATGGAGCAATATAAGATTCGGCACAGGAAATCCACGCCGTATCACCCACAAGCAATTGTCTAGGTGTAATCCACGAACAAAGTGATCAAGTCAATTCTTACAAAGACAGTCAATATGCATTGGAAGGACTGGGCTGAACGATTGCCAGAGGCTTTGTGGGCATACAGAACCACTTCAATAAATAGCACGGGACATACACCATATGAGCTGGTATATGGCAAGTTGGTTTTGTTACCAATTGAATTGCAGATCAAAACTTTCAGAATTACAGTTCAATTAGGACTAGATCTCTCTAAGGCACAACAACAATATCTTCTCCAATTAAATGAGTTAGATGAATTTCATATGGATATTGTTTAGCAAAACATACTAATTTAGTAGAAACGTAAAAGGTTGAATGATAAGTCTATTTAGAAAAAGAAATTCCAACCAGGTGATTGGGTGCTCCTTTATGATTCTAGATTTAAAATATTTAAAGGGAAATTCCATACACATTGGATGGGAACTGATGAAGTGATCCGAGTATTTGAGAATGGAGAAATAGAAGTTAAAACTACTGACGGACAAAATTCAATAGTTTTGGTAAATGGACACAGGTTAAAGAAGTATTTTCAGCCAACTACCAGGAAATATTTTACACAACAAGTCCAACAAAAATTTGGGACAGTAGTAGTGAATGGTAATACCAAACTTTTGAAACATGAATTCTCTTTCTTCTTAAAAATAAAAATAAAAATGAATAAAATAATAAAAAATAAGAAAAGTAAAGAAAAAATATTTTCCTGTAATTATGAAAATCAGTTCATTGACATGATCGTAGAAGGACCAACCTAAAAACTAGCTTGCTAGTAGGAAGATAAAAAATTTCTAATAAAAAGAAAATGTTGCTTGATCTTTAGATATGCTAGCGATTTTCTGTAGTTCTGTTTGATTTGGTTTTCCCCGCATGGTCCAAGCAGGAGAAATAAACCTGCACCAGTGCACGTTGGTGTGCTATTCATTTTCTGCAGTTTTGTTTGATTTTATTTTCCCCACCTGGTCCAAGCAAGAGAAATGAACTTGTACCAGTGCACGTTGGTGTGATGCAACAACCCTTTTTAGTTTACTTCTAGCAATTTCCTTGCTTCATTAATACTTCATGACAAGATAAATTATATGGATTTTTCCCTTATTTCTGTACTCTGTTAAAATAAAAAACATTCATTTTTATGTGTACAATTAGATTTCACAGTATAATAACACTTGCAGTAACTAAGCACTTATTTCAAGAATTAAATGCCAAGTGCAAGAATCTCTAATCTGGTGCAAGAACTAGTTTCTTGCCACAGGATCTGAGTGCTCTAAACCTAAAAGAGTTCAAGCCCTTGCAGGAAGCAAAGCGCTTTTAGCATAGACACCATTTATACCCTCTGCATAAAATATTTGTTCTAGCACTAGTGCAGGCAGACTACGATAGTGCAAGACATATTAGTGCAAGAAGGAAATCTTTACATAAGCAAGTTTGAAGGGCCCATATGATGAGACTACTAAAGTGTCTCTGCTAAAGAAAACATGCACTCAGTAGTTAATCAATAGTTAGCTATAGTGATTGCCCCTTTATTTCTAAATCTCTTTTGCAAATGCATTCTTCCTTGTTCCAGTCTTAGATTATTTTGATGGTTCAAGTTGCCTTTTTCTCTCTTAAGTTTGATTTTGCAATTTTTCCTTTAAAGAAAGTAGGGATTGACATTAGAAATATTCATACCATCTCTAGCATTTCCTGTCCTTTGTCTCTAAGTTTACGAATCCCTTGGGGTTGATAATTTAGGTATTGAGGAGTTTTCTTTAGTGTAATTCCTACACCCAAAACTTTTAAGCATACTAGATCACGTTCTAATTATGATATTGTTAACCCTCTACCAGATCCAGAAACACTTATTAGGGGAGTATCTTCAAGGAGAAGACATAAAACCTCTTCTTCTTCTTCAGCTTTACACCCTGAAGACATATCATTTGTAGATCCTTTTTCTTTTGGGCCATCCAATCTTGATTAGACTGAACTACCTCTTAGGGAATCTGAACTCCATTCAAGAGGAGTAAATCTTCCATCAACCTTTTTAATACAATCGCTTTAGCCATATCAAGTCCCATCCATTCCTATAAAATCACCTTCATCTAAGGAAGAACTGGGTTTACATTTACCTGAATTCAAACTTACAGACTTCATTTCTCCAACTCCTTATTTTTTTCCATCAACCTCTACTAATTTTGAAGAGACATTTGTTGTCTATTCAAATCCTCTATTTGATAATAAGGAAGACTTTCCATTAGGAGTTCTAAAGTTGGTTATCAAAACCCTTTTGAAATCTTCAAGGAGGTCTCCTCCCTCTTTTTCTCCTCCACATACTAATACCCCTACCGAATCCTCTTCATCACCTTCATCTTCATCATCTTCCTCTTCCTCATCATCATCCACTCACTCACCCCAGACTCCTCCTACTAATATGGCTTTTTCGACCCATTGTGCAAGCAAAGTATGTTGCTCTAGTCCTCCCTCGAAACTTGGAAAATTTTCTTGATGGATATCTAAAGCATTTACCAAGATTTAATGGAGTAACAGGTCCCTCAGCAGAGGATCATGTATCAACTTTCTTAGATTTTGCTGACAGTATGAACATAGAAGAGGAAGATGTTTATATGAGATTATTTTTGCAATCCTTAGAAGGAAATGTTAAGATCTGGTTTAGTCAACTTAGAGCTGACTCTATTACAACATGGAATGAGCTCATAACTATCTTTAAAAATCAATGGGGGGTAAATAGGGATCTTGTTTACTTTCTCACTGAATTTGAAGAATTGAAGAGAAATCCCGGTGAACTAGTCATTGAATTCATCAAGAGATTTAATAAACTCTATTGTAAAATGCCTGCTAATTGTAAACCACCAGTAGCAGTTGCAAAAGTCAGATTTTCCAAAGCATTTTAAGATGACCTTGCAATGATGCTAAGAGAAAGGGTATCTAACACATTAGAAGACATGCAGAAAAATGCTATAGAGGTAGAAGCTCATAGGTCTACTTCTGGCAAACTTAAAGCTAAAGTAGAGAAAGAAGAAAGAAAATTAAAAGTTAGGAATGATGAATCATCTTCTTCCAAATATAAAATTGAAGATCAAAAAATTGATGAAATTACATATTTACTTAGAAACCTTTCTAATAGGATTTCTAAAATTGAAACATAACCTAGAACTACTCAACAAACTACTGTTAGACCTCAAGCTCAAACTTAATTCCAAAGAACTCCTCAAATGCAGATTCTTCAAAGACTAGGTTCTGATCAAAACATTCAACCACCCTTAGTGATTGATGATCAACAACCACAGGATGCATGCCCTTTAATCACTGAAGATATCAATAATATTGATTCTTCAACAATACAAAGGGCAATAGTTCCTTCATCTTCCCCTTAGTCTTTTGAACAAGAACAAGGAGATGCTCAACTTTCAAAATACCAATCATTCTCTAAATTTCTAATTGCAAAATTAAATAAGAGGTATGATATAATACCTAGATCATGTCCAGGTAGACCTTCAAAATCTACCACTATAATTGAACTTGGAATAATATCTATTCAAATACAAACTCCAACACCTCAAACTATAGAGTCATCCACTAAAACCTTTCCATCTGACAAGACCATTTTGACAACTTTCAATATTGAAAAGGAATTGGAAAGGGTCAAGATTCCTATCCCTTTAGCTGAACTTTCGAAAAACCCTGGTTATAAAAATCAAGTGTCTAAATGGATGCAGTCCTCTAGTGTTGATGTTGAGGGAGATGTTATTAGTTTGCAGGATGAAAATCCCTCAGTAGTGTTTGGCCCTAGTTCTGATATGATTAATGACATTGTTCCACCATTTTATGTAACTCTAAAAGTTCATGACTTTATTTTCTATAACTGCATGCTAGACTCTGGAGCTTCTCATAACCTTATGTCAAAGGTAATTATGGACCAGCTTCAGTTACAAGTTACTCGTTCTTATCATGATCTTTACACCTTTGATTCAAAGAAAGTACCATGCTTAGGATTGATCAAAGATCTAGTTGAGTCCTTAACCCAAATACGTGTCAAGAGTATAGTTTTAGACATAGTTTTCACTAATATTCCTGCCAAGTTTGGTATGCTCGTGTCTAGATCATGATGTACTAAAATTGGAGGATCACTTCAGATGGACATGTCTTTTGCTACTATTCTAGTCTATGGAGGTGAACATTTAAGGTTATATAGGGAAGTCAGATTCCTTCATACTATTTGTAGGTCTGATCAAGAAAAAAATCACCCTATCTATACAGTAGATCAGGATTTTGGTTGCTTTCAGTTATCTTTACAAAATTCATCAAACACTCAACTTGCCATTGAAAATACAGTTTCCAAACCTAAAATTGTAGAATCGGATATATGGAAACTTTATTTTGATGGCTCTTTCTCAAAGGAAGGAACAGAAGCAAGAATTGTTATAATTTCACCAAATAAAGAAAACATAACTCAGTCATGTAAACTTGAATTTGAGGTCACCAATAATTTGGCTGAGTATGAGGCTTTTCTTCTTGGTCTTGAGCTAGCTAAGAGTCTAAAGGTTCAAAACTTGAGGGTCTTTTCTAATTCTGAGCTAATAGTGAAGCAGGTTAGAAATATGTGTCAAACAAAACACCCAAGACTTAGGTCCTATAGAAATGAGGCTTGCGATACAATTGGAAATTTATTCCAAGGATTTAACATAACTGCTATACCCAGAGATGAAAATATGCATGCTGACTCACTAGCTGTCTCTGTAAGATCTTTCAAAATCCCTGAGCCAGTATTGTTAGAGTACCATATTCAAGTCAAGTATAGACCATCAATTCATGATAACCTTAAACACAGGCAAATTTTTGAGGATGATGAACAATTAAAATATTTCCTTCAAGTCATTGATGAATTTTCAAATATTCAAATTGAAGAAGATCAAAAAGATGTTCAGGAATCAAATCACCAAAGCCCAGAAACTTCATTTAGTCCTAAAATTCTTGATGATGATATCATCTAATTATCTAATAATTTTATTCCCAAAGGATTAGCTGCATTGGAAAAACTATTTGATAATAATGATGTTTCTAAAAGCCCCTTGTTTAACTCCCCTGAAGAAGAAATCAAGGAATGCAATATTGGGACTTTAAATGATGTGAGAAATGTTAAATTGTCATCAACCTTGCCTTTGGATGGAAAAATCAAATACTTGAATCTTCTTAAAAATTACAAAGATGTTTTTTCTTGGTCTTATAATGAGTTAAAAACTTATGATACATATTTTATTGAGCATAAGATTCCTTTGAAAATAGAAGCAAGACCCTTTCAACAAAAACTAAGAAGAATCAATCCCATACTACTTCCAACTATTGATAAAGAGCTTAAAAAGTTGCTTGATCCTCATATCGAAGTACCTTAAAGGTATTCTAATAGGGTAGCCAACCTAGTTCCTGTCAGAAAGAAAAATGGTGAGATTAGACTATGTGTAGACTTCTGAAATATGAACAAATCATCCTTCAAGGATAACTATCCATTGCCCAAAATGGATCATCTACTTCAGAAAGTTTCATATGCAAATAGGATTTGTATGCTAGATGGATTTTTTGGCTACAACCAGATCATGGTAAGTCAAGATGACCAAGACAAAACTGCTTTCACCACTCCTTGGGATACATTCATGTATGATAGAATGTAATTTGGGTTGATGATTAGAATTTGATTACTAGTTAATGTTGTGCTAGTATCATTTCTAGATATAAAATTTTCTTTGCTTTGGTTTGCATATCCATAGAGAGTTTATCCATGAGTATGTGATTGTCAATTGATCTAACTTGGTGAAATTTAGTGTTTTGCATGAACTTAGAAGCATGAGTTTAAATGGCTGAAAAGTAGAATATAAAAACACAGCAAGCACAAATAACAGAGTTCAATACACAATTTTTTGTTGAAGGAGTTCACCCCTCCTGGGCTACATCTCCTTGGTCCAACTTCATAGTGTGGGCCTTTGTATTAGCTTTAATAATCCTCAAATTGCTGTTAGATGCATCCAATGATCTTGGAACCTATTCCAATGTGTTTAAAATATTCAAATCTATCATAAATGACTATTTTTTTACTCAATTTGGTTACCAGTTGCTTTGGGAATCGCCTCCAACGCCTGGTGGCCCTAGGCTTAAAAAATATTCAAGTGACCAAAAACACATCTTGATGACCTATTCTACCTCTAAAACCTACTCCAATGAGTTCCCAGCATGCCAATTAGCCAAAAATAACTATTTTTTTACTCAATTGGGTTACCAACTGCTCTGGTAATGGCCTCCAACACCTGGTGGTCCTAGGCTTCAAAAATCTTCAAGTGAAGAAAAACACTTGTATATTACCTCTTTTACCTCTACAACCTACTCCAGTGAGTTCCCAGAATGCCAATTAGACAAAAATGTCTATTCATTTTCAAAATTTGGTTGAGAATTGAGTAAGTTATGGCTCAGAGAGTTTTTCCTAGAAAACCTCTGTTAAATCTAGAGAGACTCCAGTTAAGTCCGCCAAGTTTGGTGGCAGTTCCAGATTTAGTAGCTCTGTCATAAACTCCACCAAATTAATTACGAATTAATTAAATTCTAAACTGATTAGTGGCACACTAATCCTGCTTAATAGTTGGCCCTTAGCTCCTAGTTTGGGTGCTTGGTCACATGGTGTGGGGGCTAGCCCCGCGGGGCTTTTTTAAACCAAACTTTCAGAAGCTCTAACTTTTGCATACAATGTCAATTTTTTGAACTATTCACGATGATGGAATCATGGAGAAAAAATCTATCCAATCATTTAGGTTTGAAGTAATTATGAGCACTTTCATTTTTTTAGCTAAAATATTGATCCGGTGACTAATGCTAGAGGCACTTTTCAGAGAGCCATGGATCTAGAATTTGTAGGTAAAACATATGAATTTACTGTCATTTATCTGGATGATTTAATTGTTTTTTCTAATTCTGATGAAAATCATTTAAAACACTTGAGCAAGGTTTTTGACAAATGTAGGAAATTTGGCATATTCATCAATCTGAAGAAATCTTTATTTGCTATAAAGGAAGGGAAATTAATAGGGCATATAATTTCCAAGGAGGGAGTTATAATTGACCCAAAGAGAGTTTCAACTATTCATACCCTATCTCTACCAAGGAATAAGAAAGAGATACAAACCTTCTTTGGGGAAATAAATTTTCTCAAAAGCTTCATCCCTGATTATGTAGAGATAGTAAAGGATATAACTGACATGCTAAAGGAAAACAATGAAGTGCAATGGACAGTTTCTGCTAGATATGATTTTAATCAGATAAAAAAGGCTATATCTGAGGCCCCTACATTAGTGAGTCCTGATTATTCTTCACCCTTTAGCATATTTTCTTTTGCATCCGAGACAACCTTAGCTGCTGTACTTTTACAGAAGGGCACGAATGGCGATGACCAGCCAATAGCCTTCTTTTCCAAAGTCATGAGGGACGTTGAGCTTAGGTATGATATTATTGAAAAAGAAGCTTATGCCTTAATCCAAGCCCTCAAAGCCTTTAGAACCTATGTCTTGCATTCACAAATTACAACTTATGTCCCTAATCATGTTGTTAAAACTATTTTGACCCAGCCCATGCAGGGTTTTGTGGTGGACACCATGCCTGGAGAGCAACAACTTACAAAATTTTAAAGGTAGGTTTCTACTGGCCCACACTTTTTAAAGAAGTTGGAGAAAGAGTTAGAAGTTGCATACCATGCCAACTATCTGCAGGGAAACATAAATTATAAGCACTTCCTTCGATTCTAGTATTGGTTCATGCTCCTTTTCTACTATGGGGGTTGGATTTTATAGGGGAAATTCATCCACAATCAAGTAATCAACATAGATGGATTTTAACTGCTATAGACTCTTTTACCAAGTGAGTAGAGGCCACGAGCTTTCCTTTCAAACGACCACGAGCTATCCAGGAGCAATATAACAACACCAAATACTCAAATGAGAAGCCAAGCATTTGAGAACGAGTTGTGTCAAACCATTAACACCTATAAGGATATATCACTTTGGCCCGTCTCATCGTTATTAATTGATGGCATGTGCGCTGCCACCCTACCTTCAATACCAAGCATACAAGGGCTATGGGTAAACCGCCCTCCGACCCTTACAACATTCAACTTACACATGGATTAGATCCCTGCTGGATCACACCCCGATTGGGGAAAAGAGATTATTTCTTTCAATAACTTATAAATAGATGTTTTTTTAATATTTATGGAAAAAATAATTATTAAATAAATTTTTAACTATTAAATTTAAGACACTAGTTTAATATTCTTATTTTCAATGAAATGTGTTATCATGTTGAGAGTTCAATTCATAGTAATTTTAACTCTAAAAATAATAGCATTACTTTACAAAAACCTATGGTTTGTAAGACGATATAAGCACATATGCTTTTACATATGTAGTGACACATTGGTTTTCTTCATTATGTAAACTAAGAATTGAGGCTTAATAATATATATCATACACACAAGTGTATTTAATATATTTTAAAGCTTTCATGCATATCAAGATGTGACACATCAATGCATATTGTCGATAAAAGTTCTCTAGTGTTGTTAATTTTTAAATTACACATGGAAGCTCCAAAAATATGTCATACATACTATTGTTTAGCATAGACATTCAGAAACCTTGGTGTGTATCAAAACATGGTGCATTGATGTATATTACATATATTGGGGAAATTGATTTACACTATTGATATAAGTACACCAACAAACAAAATGTCTATTACAAATTGTAAGATAGCTTTTCTATATATATATATATCTATATATATATATGTATAGATATATATATATATATATATATATATATATATATATATATATATATATATATATATATATATATATATATATATATATATATATATATATATATATATATGCTTTTCTATATATATATATATATATCTATATATATATGTGTATAGATATATATAGATATATAGATATATCTATATATATATATATATATATATATATATATATATATATATATATATATATATATATATATATATATATATATATATATATATATATATCATTGTCCTGTAACATGAAATGCCTCCACAAAATCCTTCATTAAAGAGTGTTTTCCCTATATTATATGCAAGATCCACATGAAGGTCACTTTAAACTCACAAATAGAATTATTTGTTATATTAAGGGAACTTAACAACTTGGTCGTGACACTACTACATGTAGGGGGGTCTTAAGACAATATTCAAGACAATATTTGAGTCAATTGTCTTAACTTAAGACAAAAAGAAACTTGTGCACTGTCTTAAATATTGTCTCTAAGCGGGTGTCTCAAAATATAATGTCTCAAAAATTTGTCTCTATAAAGACAATATAGAACACATATTATTATCGTCTCTATAGAGACAAGAATTATTGTCTATTAAGAGACAATTTGATTTGTCTCTCTAGAGACAATTTGATTTGTCTCTCTAGAGACAATTTGATTTGTCTCTCTAGAGACAACTTCATTTGTGTCTCTTTAGAGACAAATACATTTTTGTCTTTTTAGAGACAATAGTTGAGATTAAAAACATATTGTCTCTATAGAGACTATATGTCCATAATTTAAACTATTATCTCTCTAGAGACGATATAAAAAATTATTTTAAAATAAATGAATAAAATCATAATTCAAACTATTGTCTCTCTAGAGACAATATAAAAAATTATTTAAAAAAAATAAATAAAATCATTTTGAATGTTCTTTCAAAGTAGTTTCACATTCAAAGTTCACAAATAGTACTCGTGTATGAGAGAAACCACCACATAAATTCCTGTCTGATAGAAACCAGTGCATATGGGTTATTAATATTACCTTTGTTTAGCAAGAGGGGATTCAATTCATTACTAAATTTACGCCCAAGTTTTACTACTTCAAATGGGAGTCAGAAGTTTGGATTTAAGATGCTACCTTAGCTTTGATAAGCGTTCCATCTCCCAGTTTTACTATAGTTAAAGAAGAATCTGTAGACTATTGAATGGAAATGACTTTAGATTTAGACAATGCGAATCTTTATGTAGAAATAAATCGAGAGCCCAATTAATGAAATGGCGATACCTTTATGTGTTCGACAAACAACATACCCACAAGAATACCCAGGCAGGCTTGATAGCCACAGTTATCAACTGTACAAGATTGTAGGAATTTCGTTGGTGGCAGGTATGGGTTAGTTTTATGCTTCAATCAGGTTATCAAAAGTATAGCTTCATCGCTCAACTGGATTATGCAGTATTATAGAGTGAGTATGATATCTAGAACTGGATTACACATTATTATAGAGTGAGTATTCTTTCGCTTGAACGGTCTATAATGGAACATTTTTATGCCCACCCAGTTATTTTAACTTCTTTTTCAAAATATTTTTGATCATTTTTGAAAATTAATACTCTGAACAGACTCATCACAAATATTCTTTAACTGATCACTTATCAAAAGCTTGTGAGGTTTCTTATGTAGCCCGTGATTTATTCATTTTAACCGAGGAAGACTCGCTTATTACGTTTGATAACAAAGGCATTAGCAATGGGTTCTACAACAACCCACTTCCCTTTTCTAAGTACTTGCAAACCGCTAACATCGCATTGCATTAGAACAGTGATTCCACCTGCGTCTGAATGGATTCTTAAAGCAAGGGTAACATCTGGGTTTGGGCATGGTGGATAGTAATTTACAAGTAACAACTGTCTATGTTCCCCAAAAATATTATTCAAGTAATCAGAATGGAGTCCTAGAGCTTCAAAAATTGTAGCCAGCAGCCTTAAACACAGTGCCCTCACCTCCACAGCGTACTTGCTTGCAATTTCCCTCTAACAAAAGCTTCAATATTATACTAACCCAAACAAGTTATGATTGTTGCTTTAATGGTTGAAATAAGGTTTAATGGCTACCTATAGGTTGCAGGTTTTTTAGGCCAAGAGTCGATGACTTCGTGTAATGGAAAGCAAGGGTGTCTCAGATAGTCCCTCTAGTTAAGGACTTCATCTTTGTGAATATTGAAGCTTGTAGCAAGCTGAGCCAGTTGCTTTGGATCCTCTGAATAGAGGCATGCACGATCTTCCATCGGCATTTCGAAGAATTCTTTGGTGATTCCCATCATGTTTTTCATCACCCTCTCTGGTACCCCATGGTTCACTATCTGATCATATCATGCAACTTTAACCATATTAATACTGAATTTGAACAAATTTTTTTTTAAGAATTAATGTTCATAATTGAGATTTTGGAAGTTTATTGAGAGATATTATGAGATTCAAAATTCAAATCTTCAAAAAATTTTATATCGCAATATCATGAGATTCAAAATTCAAAGCCTCATGAATCCAATCCCTTCCGCAAAAAAAATCATAACTTGGGACATTGGAGATTGAAGGTTGTACCTGGAAAAAGCCATCCTCCTGACATGCACGTTGGATTTGTTGTATGACAGTGGTTCTGCTAGGGCCATCCAGGTGTTTCAGATCCACCACTGGAATGCTCTCGCAGAAAGATACCTGAGACATGTTGGGTTGCTCCTGGGGAGGCAAAATATATTTGTTCTGCACCTCAACATTGTTTATTCCTTTGCACAGTAGTTTCTTAACACCATTAGCATTGGTCTCAGTGTGAAGATCCATTCTAGAGGACATGCATCTTTCTTTCCTCTTGATGTTATTGTGAATACAATCTTTTGTCCATACAGATGTTGCACGACTTCTAATCAAGGTTAGAAATTGCAAGTTCGCATTGCAGAAATTGCAATCTGTAGAGCCCCGAATGGAAACAAAGGCTATACGTAGGGTCAACCAATAGTTTTTACCACGGAAACATTGACAGTTGCAACAGAAAGTGTCCCAGATGAAAACAATATTGCAAAGGGAGGATTTGGCCTGTATAAAAGGTATTAGCATTTACTTTATAATATCATTTATTTTGATAGTCTAGCAGGTAAACTGTTCATTGTACAAGCTTTATGTAAACAAATTTCAGAGTTAAATAAATCCTCAGACATGGCTAGAATTTTCAGAGAAAGTTTTAACAAGCCATAATATATTACAAGCAACAATCATCACAACTAGCATTTCCCCCAACAGTACACAACGAAAGGAACTTGAGCATTCTTGAAATATTTGAAGAGTACAAAAAGTTCTTATGCAAAATGTGCAAGAGTATATAATGGAAAAAACTGTCTTCACATATAAAAATAGCTCTGTAATGGATTTGAACAAAGATAGCTTAGCCAACTCCACCGATGAAAACATCTACACAGTACCTAAATCACATATAGAGAGATGCGATAATGCTATTCTAAGCCCCAAATACAAATCAGAATTAAATGTCGGAACTCAAGAGCAAGCTCCAATGATAAAAAACTAATTGAATCCACCAATCCCTAAATATGCAAAAGCATCTTAACAAAGCTATTCAAAAGCATCATCATCGTCATCTGGAAGGGGTTGGGCCGCAGCTGCTACAAGTTCTACCTCATACCTGACAACATAAAAGATTGTAAGCCAAAGTTTCAATCTTTTAGAAATGGAACAAATCATTTCAATAAAAGTTAACAAAAAATAATAAGAAAATAGCATTCTACTTACTGCTGCTGGGTTGCAAGGTCTATCTGAACCTTAGGAGGACCAAGAGTAGATGACTGCACAAAACGAAGGTTCGGATCCCTATAAAAATAACCCATTATAGAATCAATGCAATTTTTTTAATATAACATTCATATTAGGGAGCATCAGAAACTAGATTAAAGGCTCACCTTGAGAGCTTCCGTGCCAAGTACAGGAATGGCTTCTCAAAGTTGTAGTTACTTTTTGCAGATATCTCATAGTACTGAAGATTATTCTTTCTATGAAAAGTAACTTGCTTAGCTTTCACTTGCCTATTCTTCACATCAACCTTGTTTCCACAAAGAACAATAGGAATATTCTCACACACCCTGAAATTCACAAAGATATTTAGCTAATCGGTTCAGGCAGTTGTTCCACCACACAATTAAGGAACCTTCATTTCTACTTCGAGATCCAACCCCTCTGCGAAAGAGATACCTGCAAAGATATCTGTGCCACGTTGGGACATTCTTGTAAGTCAATAGTGCAGTAACATCAAACATGATAACTTCACATTGCCCATGAATACTGCAACAAACAAAATCCCAATCAGTAAATAAGAAGGAAACAAATAAATAGAAGTGGAAAAACACGGAACCCTCGCCAATTCAATCAGGAAAATGCCAACAGAAACAGGAAAAGCAAACCAGTATTGATCAAAACAACCAATAACAGAGTCTATCTATAAATTCAAAATTAAACTAAATTAAAATTCAAATAAATATAAGTGGAAAAATACAGAACCCTCGCCAATTCAACAAGGAAAATGCCAACAGAAGCAGGAAAAGCAAACCAGTATTGATCAAAACAACCAATAACACAGTCTGTCTATAGATTCAAAATTAAATTAAATTAAATGAAAATTCAAAATAAAGAGACATAAATGAGTAAAACAGAGTGCTGATAAAAAGGAACCAAAAAAGGGCTCATAGTTGCTCCATTGTCATTGATATTGAGGTTAAAAGGTGTTGCTACTGAGCCCACACTACATACATATCAACACGGGAAAATAGAATTGATAAGTCAAAATTTCTCTTGGGATCGATCCAAGTTTAAATCCATGTAGGACCTTTTAAAAAAAAGTTGAAAAGGCACCCCAAAAGATCAAATGTACAGTGCTCCAATCAACAAGTGTCTACTACACCTGCAGAGGATGACAAAAAACACTACTTTTGTAAAGTCTGAAGAGACCTGATTTCAAGTGAAAATCAAAATCAATCTGGCAAAATACAGAAATGGGAAAATAATCAAACTAATTGTTGACGTACCTTAACCACATTTTGTCATTAAACCTTACCTGACTGAGCTATAAAGTTGGGTCAGCATGTCATCCTTGGCTTTCTCAACTTGACAAAGCACCACAACCTGCAAATCATCAAATCATCAATTCAAGTATCATGGACTGAATAAACACTGAGATTCTGTATGGTTGTATTTGTGTGCTCATCCACATGGATGTCTTACTTTGGGAACATTTGTAGCAAGACTATTCAGAACAGCTTCCACATAACCATGGACTTCTTGAGCCATCATTCTAAGCTCCTCCTCCGGATCTATAGGCCTTCTTACCATGGTTTCCTGGATTATAAATAAGAAAATCAAACTGAGGTTGAATATTGAGTTGGGAAATAATTTTTCTATTCTCATCATTGTATATGGTCATGGTCTCCTAGGCTAAAATGTGTATTGATTCTTAAATTATTTAATAGCAAACAGTTTGATTATGTACATGTGCAACTTACGATGGAACTTTATGTGCTTCATTGCCTATATGAAAGTGTTTCAATACAAGATATAGTTGTTCATGATTATACTTTGGGTTACATAAAGTAGTCTTGGCCTCTGGCCAGCTAAATATTGCCTCCCTCTACCTTATATCTAGTTAAGTTTCAATAGTGGAAATAGTTTGTCTTGAAGATTGAAGAAAACTCAAAGGATGTTAGTCCTAGCTAAAAGCAAAGACTAGCAATCTATTTTCATTTTCTGCTAAATAGTTCTCTACCAGAGAAACCAAATTTTTTGGTTACCTATAATTATTCATAAGTTGAACAATTGTCCAGCAGCACAATGCCTACTTATATGCAATATAATTGTCCAGCAGAAAATAATGTGACTAGCATGCATTTGAATGCAGTTTACTAATTTTTTAACCTTAAACAGACATGTGAGTACTCGGTAGTAAATCAAGACAATTCCATATAACATAATGTAATTCAGTTAATGAAGGCTTTTCACCAAATCATGCCATCATCATGTCAGTGGTTATAATATATACAATGTACAATTGAGGAGGAACTTCTATTTATGGATATATAACAGTGAACTCAACTCAGCTTGCATTTTATTTGTCTCAAACAACCTATGAAAGGTTTGTTGTAGTATAAAGGGTACATCTTTATCCAATGCTTTAATTGTCTTTGCAGGTTGACATTGTAATGAACCAAAGGTTAATGACTCTATCTTCTAGCAAGAATTGGCAAGCAAATGAATTTCACCAATGGCTCCAACATAGAACCAAATTTCAGGAATGGCAGATTAGTGCCTTTCTTGCTGGGAATATCCTAAGAATGGTCCCTTCATGTAGGGGATGTCCCAGCAACATCCAATGAGTCGTTCCCACAAAACTGGAGATGCATCAAATGATATTTGTGGCATTCATGTTCTCATCCCCATTCCACAGAAAACAGGTAAAAAACATAGAAGAACAGGGATGCCTCAAATATCATTTGAGAATCAAAGTCTATAGAAGGATGTCTCTAGAGGGGCTCAGCACTCTGTTACATTATTACATTTCAAGGACATGTACTTATTCTGCTTCAGCTTCAGAAGGCTTATTGTAGCGTAACTGCCAGGTAATTTGTCAGAATTACGCCCAAGTTTTACTACTTCAAATGGGAGTCAGAAGTTTGGATTTAAGATGCTACCTTAGCTTTGATAAGCGTTCCATCTCCCAGTTTTACTATAGTTAAAGAAGAATCTGTAGACTGTTGAATGGAAACAACTTTAGCATTAAATCTGATCGTTCCTAGAGCCAATTCTTTTGCAAGGGTATCCAGAAGCATACTCCTTTGCACGCATCGAACTTCATGATTTCCGCTGATAGACAGGAAAAGTACTTAGTATTACAAAGCATGCGAAAAAAAGATGACCAAAATAGTTAATGGGATAGAAAGTACATCATGTCACAAATCACAGCATATCTATTTCATGCCCTACAAAAACTTGTAAACTCAACCACTGAGATAAAATAATGAAATTAAACAACATTTTGAACTGTTAAAAATAGAAGGAACGAAGGCCAAGTACTATGTAATCCACACAGTCCACCAAGTGAAAAGGCTAGCTGGCCTTGAGCTGCATCTGTGGCTCCAGGAATATCAGTCACTATCCTGAGTGAGATCACCAATACAAAAACAAAAATTATTATTTATTCAACTTATTGACCATTATCTTAAAACAATTGTAAATAACCTAGTAGAATCCAACATAGTTCCATTTAATCTAACATAAGAATGTACAAATCTATCTAATTCACAAGAATATCAGTTCCATTTAATCTAACCTAAAGATAGTATAAATCTATCTAAACCTCGAAAATATCACACCTCAATGCTTAAAAGTCAGTATTTAAAAAAGTTGACAAAAAAATCTTGGTTCAAGAGTTTATCACCTTATGTAGAAACAACTAAAAAAGTAAAACAATTGAAAAAACTAAAAAATTAAAACAAAAAAAATTAGCCTCACAAGATAGAAGAGACTAATCTTAACTAAACCTAAAACCAAAAATGTTTAGACCTAAAATGATTCATCTTAACTTCATGTTATCTTTAAGATGATGAGAACAAAAAATTACTAAAACAAAAAGTATTAACCTAGTAAACTAGAATACATTAATCTTCATCAAACCTATTAAAAAAGCATCTTAATCTCAAAGAATATATCAACTTAAGCAAAAGACAGGAGAAAATAAATAAATAAACCATCTTAACCTAATACACTATGATAGAATTTTCTTAACCATTAAAGTCCACAAAAATCCATGATGTATTAAAGCCAGATGAAACTTAGAGTAGATCCAACTGAACTACGATCTATCCAATTATATGGTTTTTTGACAAGACAAAAATTGTTATTTTAATGTTTTAAAAGTGAATATATGATCGCTAGGTTTTTGAAAATACTCAAAATATTTATTAAATAATACTTGATTGTCCAAAGACTATTATTTCGAACTGAATATTTATTAGATAGTGTTTCCCAGGCCAAAAAAAAAAGATGTCTTAACCTTGAAGATGGATCTATTAAGTTATTAACTCTAGTTGCAGACATGAATGTTTTAACCTTGAATCTATTAGCTCTTGCTGAAAAGAAACTCTTTATTAGATAATATTGATTTTAACTTTGAATCAACAGACTTAATGAGCAAACAAAATGTTTCTTAGATAGTGTTACAGTCCAGAAGAAAACAACCTTGAATCTATTAGGGCTGGCCACATATCTCAATGTTTTACCCTTGAACCTATGAACTCCATGTGCAAACCTGAATATTTATTACATAGTGTTTGACATGCAAAGACATTAAGGTCTTAGCATCCTACTTTACTTTTAATCCTTTCTAGTAGCATAGCTTCTGGTGCCTATGTTAGTGTTACAATGGTACAATTGTGCATTATACAGCTGGGATGACTAGGACAGTGTATTGGCCCATATAAAATACCAAATAGTATGGTGTGGCAAATATGCAATGAAGTGGTGATAGTACAAATGCAAAAGGAGGAAGATGAAGTGCTGGAAACTCTATTTGAGGATGGGAATGACTCAACTTCTATGTATGTGCCATTTTGTGGTAGCACTGAGTACATTGAATATAGACAAAGGCAGTGAGTTCATTGAATATGGACAATGACACAACATGATCTAAACCGGTGCCATTGTTTAGACACCATCAAGTTATAATTGAATGTGAGCACTACCAAATAAAATCAGACCTATCTAGTCTAATATGCACTAGAAACTTTGATAAGATTGCAGAGGCTGTGAAGCTCAAGCATGCATATTAGGATACTAAAACTGGAGATATGAACTCTGCAACCTCGATGTGCATATCAGACCTGGTAATAATAACCAAATATTATTACCATTAGAGTGTCTCTCTTTCAATTTTTTGCAGTGTATTGTTTTTTTAGTGTATTGTCTGTATAAATTGAAGAGAGCAGAAGGGTAGGAATTTATTATACCAGTGAAGCCATTCCTGCATGTTTGTATAAATTGAAGAAAGGAGAAGGGAAGGAATTTATTATACCAGTGAACCCATTCCCGCATGTTGGGTTCGCTTGGACTAGGAGCATCTGGGTCTGTCATTACCTGATCAAATGTAAATGCATGCATTCATAGAAGACCCATAACAAATTTATATGTAAATATTCATTCTATGAAACCAGAGGTGCCAGTTTCTTATTGCACCATGGGATAGAGTTTTTTAAACTAACTGTTAGGACCAGGTAATCTACATACAACACAAATATAAGCATATCAAATTTATCATAATCAAACAAATAATAAAATTTAGGACCTGTAACGGTCTTAGTGATGCCCATAATCTGTAAGTACTCATAAATCCATGAGTACCAAGCACAGGAGGCTACTTTAGCCCAGAAAGGGACTTCTTCAACTTGCACACATGGGTATCCCATCCTAGCAAAGATATTATATTTGAACCCAAGCTGAAACAAAACCATGAATCACTCTTCCTACCACCTGCATCTCTGGCCCTATCAAAATCCACTAAAGCATGCAGCAGCTCAAAGCACTGTGCCAGTGTGCCCTTTAAGTACCTCGCATACCTCAGACCATGGAGCATATTTGCAGCAACCTCAGCTCAACCATATATTAGTAGCCAAGCTGGACACTAAATTGGTGTCTGAGCCCCCCTTGTTTGTGAGACAAGGGATCTCATGCACACAACAATTTGACTACTAAATTCTACCAGATATGTTAGGGAACCTATATACTTTTTGTACGCTAACGAATCAACCAAATTTGAATCTTAATCTACTAATAACTTCAAAATATGTATCATAAAAGTAGCCTATGGTTTATTGTCCATTATCCGAAACTTCTTCAAAATCTCAATTGCTTACTTACCCCTATTCGAGGACCACCTCACCTCAACTCAGCCAAACCTCCAAGACCAAGAAATAACACATGAGGTGTATGTCCTTCATGTCAACTTCACTTGCCAGTTTCTTCTTGCACCATGGGATAGAGTTTTTTTAACTAACTTTTAGGACTAGGTCATCTACATACAACACAAATATAAGCATATCAAATTGATCATAATCAAACAAATAATACAAGTTAGGACCTGCAACAGTCTTAGTGATGCCCATAATATGTAAGTACTCATCAAGAAAACAAAGTATCTTCAAAATTTGTTTTGTTTCACACATAATTAGTTTATGTTTGGACCCTCACAACCTAGTGCGCTCCTTAGAAGCTAGAGCGATGCACGTTCAAGTTATTAAAATTTAACACATATCAATCCTTTTTGTCCTCTTTTTGGGAGGCGCTACATTAATTGTGGGTGTGGAATGCTCATCGAACACCCTCCTCATTATTTTTGTCTCCCATTCATTGAAATTCAACAATGGTTTCCTGCCAAGGTTCAGCAATGACTATTGGATGATTTTGTGCAACAAGAAAATCGTCATGTGCTTGTATCTCCTCCCCATGCTCACTCCCAGATGTTTCACCTGATTCCTATACACAACACACTTTAACTTGTTATAATAACATTAAAACCTCCAATTGATTTATTGCATTATTCATATAATATTATAAACAACTAACCTTGGATCCATAACCAATAATTAATTTTTCCCCTCGATTTATCATGTGTTGGCGAAGACCTTGGGAACGATGTAACAAAGCATATTTTAGGTCTTCCTTTGAAGCTTCCTTTTGAAACTGGTGAACCTACATTAACAAAGATAATCATATCTATAAGGTAAAATAACTAATAAGATACAATTAACTCAACGCGACCATGGTTACTTTGCCTAAAATAGAAAATATAATAGATGGAAATATCACTTACCATACCACCACGAACACTATTATATCCACCAAAGCCTAATTTGTGAGATCCAATTTTTGACACCCTAGCTTGGGTTACTTTTCTTGTATCTCATAGGCGTCTCTTAGCTCCTCCTTGTGCAGATGGCGTATAGTTTGGATTTCTGAGGACTTTCCTCTTAAACTTGGCATCTTTCATAAGTTCATCCCACGTCACTTGGTCTGTGATCCAAGCTGGACGTGGATACATCAAGTTTTTTGTCAACTTTTTCCTTAAATTGGACCTCTTTGAGTGCATGTATTTACTTGCAATCTGTAAAATAAGTTCCTTATCAAATCCAGGATTACCAAATGCTATTATTACATCTTTAAATAGTTCCTCTTTTTTGGCATTGGCTTGTTTCCTCCAATCCATATAATTGTTCTGCACGACGAAAAATAAAGTGATAAACTTTCAGCCCTGTTTCATCCTTCAAGACATTTCCTTCTGAAGTGAGCAAGATTGTAACTTCCTGCATTCCTTTTGTGGTCATCGATGATATTGTTGTAGTCTTGGGGATTGAGGAAGGTTCCCTTATAGATACATTAGGCACAGTGTCACTTACTTCCTACATTTACAATGAAATTGTGGAACTATTAAGAACCCAACCAAAATATGAAACTATTTTTCATTTCTAAAATAATGATCCTACACATAACAAACGAAATTAGAAAAAAAAAATTTACCTGTTGATCACTTGCAAGAGCTAAACTCTCCAACAATGACATTTCCCATAACTAAATTTGTTCAATTATTTCTTGTCTGATTTGAACATTTGTAGGAATATCTGGTAGGAGCCTTAACATTCTTGTTTGTGAGTCTATAAGACTCCTCAAAGAAACTTGTTCTGGTCCTGGTGGGAAAATGCTGACTAGACCCACATTTGATGTAGAGGGCATGTTATGGGGTTTTGTTCTAGGTGTAGATGGCATAACATGACCCTCTATACCAACATATTGTGTAAAGGGAATGTTATGGGGTTCTGGTATAGGTGTAGATGGCATAACATGACCCTCTATACCAACAGATTGTATACTTGTTGGAGTCACCCTAGTAACATCCTGCAAGGCACAAATATAAATAATAAGATGGAATAATAGATGAATAATGTGGAAATATGTAACTAGGTCCGGTCTTCATAATGACATATCTAATCACAATTCTATGTAATTTATGTAAAAAAAGGAAAAAGAAGATTATTTTTGTTATGACAGAGGCATGGGTTTCATGAACACATGAAGAAGCAAGTCCCATTATAGAATGAAAATATCTCGGAAGACTCATTAAAAGAAGGTCATGAAGGTGGAAAACAATCAATGAAATGTATAGTAAAGTTGTGAATAATCATGGCAACCAAAATACTAATCAGTGCAGATAAGTGTCCATGAGGTATGTATAATAATTTTCTTTTAAAGGGTCCATCATAAGATGTAGTAGGGTTGAATTTATGGGTTTATATTTTAAGAAATACTCTAGTATTTAGAAACCTTAATCTTAAGGTATTTGTTCCCTATGATTTGATTTCTAGGGCATGGGATAAACTCTAGAATGACATAAAGGGAAAAGAGTATGATCTAAGGTTTGAATTTAAGAAACCCTAAAAAGTAACTTGACATCATGTTTTGGAATAATATATTGCTTGGGTTACTTGTTAAAATAGTATTGTATGCAAGAAGAAAAAAACGGATGGGGTGATCCATTTGAAGGCATGATGTAGCTCTTTGTAACACCTCATAAATCATGGAGTCGTTGTGCAAAAACTTTATTAAATATATGCCCTAGATTTCTCAACAAATAACATAATCAAACTCACATAAATAAATGGTTGAATCTTACATCTTGCATAACATTAGATGTATATGGGGGCATTAATGATCCCTACATGCCAACATTGGTTGTATTGAGGGGCATAAATGAATCCTGCATGCCAAAAAAATGCACGCTTAGTAAAAACACAAATATTAATAAATATATATAGTGAAATAAGTTAACTAAATGCACAAAAATATTGATCAAGTTTTACCACTATCATTACCTTAGATGTTTTATAAGGTGTTATAGGGGTTGGAATGACTTTAGCGATTGCCTGCATTCCACAAACATAAATTAGCATAATATAATAAGGAATATAAGAAAATTGAACATATAAAAGACAATATTCAAGCTTACCTCATGCATCATCATAGCAGCGTCTTGCCCTCATGCATTTGTTAACATTTCCATAAAAGTAGTGAATATCATTGAATCCCCCATAGTAGCATCGGTAACACCCATGGGTACATTCTTAAAAAAACACAAAATAACATAAAAATAAGAAAACCTTGATCAAAAAACCGACAAGAAAATAGAATTGGTAACACCAAATATGTGTTAAGTGAGCATTGAAGATCTTTCCAACACTTTGAGGCAAGCTTATCAGAGTGTTCCAACAAGCATTTAACTAGTCACAAACAAACTTTTGAAGTATCATTTTAAAGTTATTTCTAAAAACAAATCCAACCTCTAACTAAATCAACAACATAAATAATACAAATACCAAAAGAAACATAAATACATGGTCTTCCATTTTGTATAGAATAATGTAATAGAAATCTATGAAGAAAAGTTTGTGGACACTAGTTAGGATCATTACATAAATAAATGCTGAAATATATGACAACGTGTAAAATCATAAAATTATTCTAAAATATGTTGGTTTAAACTTCTATGCATGTAAGACTAATTTCATTGAGGAGTTCTCTGGATTATATTACAAAGGGTAATGCACTGTCTTAAATTGTTGTCGCATAATGTAAAGTAATCTCTGTAGAATATCTCCTTACTGCCTATAAACATTACTTCACTATCTCATCGCAGCCACAATCAACTCCAAACTAGACCTTGCTTTCCTCAAAACCCCAGACCATACCTCAAGATGATTTGCTGCCACATAAAAACCTTAGGGGTGATTCCTTGCCACAAACAATCCCTTATAGGTGGTTCGCTGCCACAATTGATACCTCACGGATGATCTGTTGTCATCAAAAATGCCTCAGAGGTATCTTTCTATCTCAGAATTGCTTCATAGACATATTGCTGCCACAGTGAAGCCTCAGATTTAATGTGCTGCTATAGATAATGCGTTAGAGATAGGCCAATGCCTCAGATAATGTCTCAGGGATGATTCATTGCCCAGATAATGCCTCAATATAGTTTTCTTCCACAATTAGTGTCTGTTCAATCATTTATATAACAACATTCAGAAGTTGGATTAAAGTGATAGATTTTAGAAAATTAAATGAAAATCTGGTTGGTTGACACTCTGCAATTATGGATTGAAACCAACAAGGTTCCATATATGGTGCTCAAAAAATAAATAGTGTTCCTAACAAACAAGCATCATTTTGTATATAAAATATTTAAATAAATTATCACCAGTTTATATTAAACTGTGAAATCAACATTTGAAAAGCAATGCATATGAAGCATATTAAGCATGCATGGAAACTACTAATCGAAGTCCAAAGAATTATTATGGCAGATGAAGCGATATGGTGTGCTGCCTTAGAAGAGCACCAATATGCAATAAAGAACCCTGAAATATGCTTGGAAAACGAAAAGACATAAAATAATGTAGAACACTGGTGGCAGAGAGGGTATAAAAACTCAAAATTATGTTTAACCCTCCAATATAGTTAACCACACATGGAATAACTGAATTCAAATGAATGACAATGCAATGAATGCCCATGAGCTCTGGTTTCATCAATTCATGAGTAAATGTTGGTGTGGGATTAAACCAAATAATGCCAATTTCATGCCTCATACTTCTCAAAGACCCAAGCTACAAATATCATGGCATGGTATTATACCTATGTGCAGATTTGTGGAGATTTGAGATGTTCAAAGGAGAATCAATCATATTTCCATAACACCCCTCTAGAACCTATTTCATGCTAACGAATTAGAGTCTAGTGCCAAACACATGATCACATATCCTAGCAAAAGATCATCCCAGTGCATCTCCTAGAATGGTGGATATCAAGTGACTCAATGTGGCCATTTATCGCACAGAAGTTGAAATATATAACAATGAGCCAATGGGGCATGCATTTTCATAAAAGGATGACCTCATTTCTCAAAACACACCCAAAGGAACTAGGAATGTTACAATGTTGTATGTTGGGTTAGGGTGCAACACTATCATGTTATAAGACACAATTGCATATAAAAGGTTATACTCCATGGGATACATAAAGAAAATTCCTTTTCTTGTCTTAATTAGAAAGGAGATGATTTTTCATTGACAAGAAAGAATTGTTCTTTAGAAAGGAGGCATCATCTAATGAAGTTCGAGATGGTGAAGAATGCACCATACAATACATTTCATCTACTTCTGTTCAGGAAAATCCCATCTCACTTGTTAATAATGAAACTCACGAGTATGGGTTTAAGAATTCAGATGCAATTGAAAGATATCAAGATCATGTAGTTGAAAAAGAAGAGCAAATTGAACAGGTTTACAAAAGTGAAACTCATGATGATGAAGAATGAAAATCACATAAGAATTATAACAGTAGCCAAAATGATGGTTGTCCCATGTTTTCTAATGTAATTTCTTTGAAATTTGGAGATCATCAACTGATTCATTCATCATATAATGAACCTCAAGAAGCTTATGAAAATATTTGAGTTTCAGATGTTGGTCTGCAACCTCATAACTCAGCTATTGAGGATGAAGTTCATGAAGACAAATTTCATTATTCAGAGTCCAGACAATGACAAACAGTTTTATGGCCTTGATGAATTGTATGGTTCAAAAGTGGACAGTGTCTCTAGTATGTATGAGCCAATGCCTAGTGTTTCCCAGCATGCAAGTGTGTCATCTCATTACAAGGTTGATTGGATTCATGTCTACACACAAATAGAGAGCAATACTTCAAAGTAGAAATCAAGTTTTTCATGTAATTATAAAGAAACAGAACCAGACACAGCTCAGGAAATTGTTGATAATAATCCCCAATGCCGACATATATACCATGAAAATAATCCCAATTCCTATAGCTATACCAATGAATACAGCTACGCAAGGAAAATAATACCAATGCCAACATCTTTGCAAGGGTAATACATCAAATTGAAAGGAAAATACCTATGGAAAATAAACCCTTTGCTGTCTTCCTTGAAACTTCTAGCTCAGCTTCGAGTTCCTTTACAAAATAATAGTGAAAGCCCCAGCATATAAAAACTAAAACAATTTAGCACCAAAAAGATTTTCGACCTCTACACCAAAAAGGTTTCAGTGGTTTCAGCTATCTTGGTTCCATTTTAAGATGGCCTAGCCCGCTGTTTCCTACTGTTTCCCACCCATGTCTCCCAATTTTCATAAGAATGAAGGTCTTAATATCTATCTCCCGCCACCCACGAATAAATGAGTATGTACTCTGCTGCCGTTGGGCCTCATGCCTTTAATGCCCATCATAGAAACCCTAGTCTCGTGGCTCTCAAACATTGGTGTTTGTTTGTCTCTCCATTTTCTCGACAAACCCTCCATTGCAATGGGGAAAACGAGGAGGAAGGTTTGGTTGATGATGAGGAGGAAGGTTTGGTTGTAGAAGAAAAGGTGTTGGTTCATTGCAGTGTGGAGGAAGGTTTGGTTGATGAAGATGCAGCACCATTTTCCAGTGGATTCATAATGGAAAGTCATGGCAGGAATCAGGTAGGGAATGGAGTAGTTCCACCAGGCCCACCGTTGGATTCCGTTCCATCAATTCCTCCCAAAAGACCAATTTCTCATGCCATATAGAGAATCCCTCTGGAACAAATCGAGGCGATTCTCTAGCCATCTCTTAGCACAACAGAAACAAAGTGACATTGGTGTGGCACTGTCACCATCTTCGTGAATCTGCAAACATTTCTCAATATTTTTCATTCCTCTGTTCCTTGCAGAAACCCTCTCTATTCCTTGTAGAAACCCTCTTTGTTCCTTGAAATCCTCTATCTTTTTCGTTCCTCTGTTCCTTGCAGAAACCCTCTCTGTTCCTTGAAACCCTCTATGTTCTTGCAATTGTCAGGCCATAACTAGTATGCGAGGCGCCAAAAAATATCTAACCAATTTAGAATCATACCACACGCCAGGCAAAATAGAAAGGGAAAGGCCATATGCCAGACTAAAGATGGCCACGCGCAGCTACAAGGATAAAAACTGAGATCCACTCGTCTAGACAGGAAACATTAATGGTAGACTAAGACCAAAATGATGTTATGAATCATGAAGACATCTTACCTAAAAAACAAAAGACACGTGTAGGGTAGCTGGATATAGGGAATGCCACGCGTAGAGACATGGGTCGTAGCCATAAATAAAATGCAGAGAGATATTCCGCATTCAAAGCCATGTGCCAAGAGATGGTTCAAGGCATAAGGCCTCACATAGAGTAGCAGAGTTCTCATGTTGTGCTTCAACTTCCATTTTCACTCAAACAACTTTATCCATCACTGCGAGCCACTGAAATCTTACAATTTGGCTATGTACACATGTTCTCCAAGATAGCATTAACCAAGTTAATAATTTAACTAGCATTGGAAAACTAAGACAATACTACCTAATTTAACTAGCATTTATTTTCAAATAATAAAGTATCAAAACCAATGAGTTATGATGATATCTATGTGAATCGTAAAAGTGTCAATACTACCCAATTTAGCTAGCACTATAAATATTATTCAAAGACACAATGATAAGCATTAAAATTTTGTTGAATACATCTAGTTACTTATCATGTCTTCACTGCTAAGTTTTGGTACAATTATAGAGTATCACATTGTGATGTAAATGTAGTCTAAATTAAAATTTTTAAATTACACCATTTATTACTATATCTACTAAACATAATACAATGACCACAAGGTACCACTACTCATACTGACATGACAAATAATTGAGCTACCACTATAAAAAATAGATTTTCACTAACATGGACATAAGTAAATTAGGGATTACGTTTTCACATGTATAAAAAATATATAGATATAGTTTCCCATTGTTACTTCTATCACACTACTTATGACAACACTTACTTTAAGACAATCTCCCCTTAACAATAAGGACATGATTATTGAAGTAGCCTAATTTAATAATATAAAAGAGAAACACATTTATTATATTGGGACAAATATACTAACCTTGGATCTATTAAGGGAGGAATGGGGTCATATTACTATAAGTGAAAAGCTATTTTACAATGTGAACTTTTGAGTAAATTTTTGCATCATATTTATCATCTCAACACTTATAGATCTATGTGAGTTCTCTTAAACAATTTTATCTTAATTGTTTTAAAACTAACATCGGACATTAAGTCAAACTGACTATTCACTTTCCAAGGTAGAGAATATGTCAACTTGGCAGTTACCTGCATTATAACTTAATATTAAATACTATTCTTATTTTTTATATTAATATGAATGCTTCTAATATTTAATATATTATTAAGTAGATTACCCATTGAATAATTAGTGAAGTATCTAATATTGGATGAGAGAGTTATAAGGCTAAAATTTTGGCTACCATGGGTTAAATTTGGTGTTTGTATCATGTCATGCAAAATTAGATTTCACACCTCTCCAGGAATCAATCAAAATAATTTACACATACCAATCAAAGGAATTCAATAGATGGTTAAAGTAGTTGTTGGGAGGAGTTCATTGTCAAAAACATCCAAGGGTTTCCAAACTAGAGAAACAAGGGCATGTGTTTGATTTATGGGCTAACGTTTGAAAATTTTCTACGAGAGGAGGAGTTGGCGGGAGTCCTTATGGAAAGGGCTTGCACCTCTTCCTTTATTTCTTAAAGTAGGCTTGAAATAAGTGATTATAGATATATGATACATATAATATGCAAATCTCTCACAACACAATAATATTGAACATTTGCATGAGACATAACTTAATTTATTTTCAATATATTTTTGCTTTAAAAAAGGCAGTATATGCTACCATGATACAATACAATGATTCACCAAAATTGGGCACCAAACAAATGAATTGGACCATGGATGTTACGTACGATCACAATCATCCACAATAAACTATGATTATTAGCCACTCTACAATCAAAGGCACAATGCAGGGACAACATGTATCCATCTTGGAGGACAGTGGGGAAACCCAAAATTTTATTGATGCGCAGTTGGTGGAGTGTAGAGGCATTCATAGATTCATATATATGCTGAACAACGTGGGCGAGAGAGGATGCCCATGATTCACCTCAGTTGTCTTCTTAATTGTTGGTTAGATATGTTGAGGATATGGTTGATGGGACAAATGTTGAGGATATGGTTGATGGGTCGATATTGAATTCAAAATCCTCCCTTAACCCTTTATCCAAAAAGATGTCTCTTCAAGTATCTCCAATAATATCGTATGAAGAGTCATAATATTTAACATGGAATTATGGCCCACCATGATCATCTAATAATTAATTGAAATAGCAGTAGACCCCAATTTATGGATTGGGTGGATCATATGGTGGGACTATGCTAGTGGGAACCCTAAATAAATGACTTGAAACCCCCTTGATTTTCTACCTTGATGGCATTCATCTCCTAAATTTATTGTTGGATACACAAGTCCTGAAAACATGACAAGGAAGATGAGAGGCAGTTGACAAGGACATTAGGTTGTCGCAGACATCATAAAGTGCGTCCACATGGATGAACATGGAATGGGAATTAAAGTAATAAAGTCATAAAGGTCACAAAGGTGCATCAAAATATTTTTGGAGTGTCCCAAAGGTAAATATACAATTCTTGTCTCGTATAAAATAAAATATACATTTCTTGTGGTGATAGTATCCACAAGATTCTTAGAACTAGTGGTATAGTGTTTGGAAATGAATGAATAAGCAAGAAAAGGGGGAAAGTATCTAACACCTGTACACTCAAGGCTAGTCTAAAATTGATGTTACATTGCCTTGGAATCTCCACCATATTTGGGTAACTGAATTCTCCATGCACTAGATATTTTGGGTTGATTGATCAATTAACTAGATGATCACTGAGTTTGACTAAAGTCCCACTGCATAATTGGCCTTCCACTAGTATTAGCTCTGAAATGTTCCATGATAAGTGCTTATTCTTGGGGCTTGGTTTTCAAGGCAAAGTCCAACGTTCACTCTAGACTAACTATGATCATCAATAACCACTTGGTGAATTCTAATAGTCAACCAGTAAACCAACCACACAAGAATTTGAAACCGAAAAGGTCAAAATGAAAATTAAGTATGTTAACGCAAGAGTTCAATAAGAACTTGAATTTAGTTACTCGTGCCTACTAGGGATATATTTCCATTAAATTAAATCATAACACAAGAAACAACACAACAAATTATAAGTGATCTGAATGATGTTGTTACCAAATATGTAAGTGAAGGGCTCGGAAGTTTATAGTGATCATGGGAATGATAGATCTCGAACAGAGCATGATGATGTTGTTGGGGAGGGATATATCATTGTGGAGGGATGGATTTAGTTTCTAAAAGGCTCTCAACTCAATATACCTAGTTGGATGGATTGTTTATCTCAGATACATTGAGATTGGTTAAATTCATCTTATCAGGTTCATGAGGGTAGGAGAGGGAGGTGAATAGAGATGGGAAGCTTAACAGTCATCCAGAAGGAAAATATATGCCTGCATTTAAAGGTAAAGGGAATGCTAGGGGGGTAATTTGATTCAAACAAAGGGTGAATTATGCTTCCCTTAATGGACATCATGAGACTGTGTTTAAGATTCACCATTCTGAAGCTGCGAGAAGACTAGAGTGTAAGCACAAGAGAGAAGCTAAACATATTGTGGGTTGTGAACAGGGCCAAGAAGGCCCTTTCTGGTTCTTCCTCTTTTATATTGGAGACACAAGATTTAAGAGTGTTTATAAGGTAGCAGTAAGGATGAGATGGATTGTCAAGCATATGCTGGCAGGGGTGTTGTTGGACTATCACAGTGGAAGAAATGATCTAATGGATAAAATGAATGTCTCTTGAAAAAGAAAATTTCAATGTTGAGGTGCAACTTGGGAGGGGTAGTTGATGGTTCCCTATGCTAGGTCAAGTGCTTCCAATGGATTAAAGATCAACTTCTGCTACAAAGTCTCAGGAGGAATATGATTATGCAATAACTGCACCTGAAGAATTGGAAGTCAAAGTCTAGGACTCATTATAAAGAAGCGGTTCAAACAATAACCACTAAGTTTTGAATGGGATCTAAAATTTGACTTTCTCAAAATTGAATGAAGTTGGAACCACTCTGAAACAACTCGAAACAATTAATGTTAATATTAAAAATTTAAGTAAAACCTGACATTATCCTTATCTTTCCTTTTCAAAAAGGAAAGATAAGGAGAATGTCAACTTTTATTTTAACTTTAAAAATTAACTATTACCATTAATTATTACGGTTAGGTTTTGTAGGGCCCTCAAGTTAATAATTTTTTTTTTCCTTCTCAGTATTTTTTATTAAAAAATTATTATTTGGTGGTCATTAGCTATGTTGCACTACATTCTTCAGAGTTGGTCAGTTTATTAGAGAACTAGTGAATTCGGTGTTTTAAGGTTAGTTCAATACAAGACCGACCTTAGCCAATCTGAACCACCAAACTAGACTAGTACAACTCTAAAACCATTGGGACCAACCAATTCCACTAGTTCTAGGCTAGTTCCAATAAGAGTTTTCCCTTCTCATCTTCCTCTGAAGTCGTTTTGTTGGATCCTTTCAGGAATGGTGATTTGGAATGTGCCATATACTATTGAATTGTTGTGAGCACCTAAGATCATAAGTAGTTAAGCCTTGGCAAACAGAAATTTACAAGGACCTAGTATAGACATCCCAAAATATATTTAGTGAGGATGTGCATGCAAGGAACTATTACAGACCTCCCAAGATACTTAGTGAGGACGTGCATGACCAAAAAGCATAAAAAAAAATATCCACCCTCAAAAACCATGCCCAAAACATTGAAGTGTGGTGCAAAACAAATTGTTGGTAGGCTATTAATGCTACCAACAATCATTCGCTCTCTAATTTCACAAGAAGCTCCTAATCAAGCTACCTCCTCCACTATGGTTATAGCAAGTTCTTGCAACTGTGTGAGCTACAAGAAATTAAAACTACCTTCGAATCTCCACCAATTTTAGGGGACTTGACTTCTCTTCATGCCCCAACTATTTTGGGTTGATTGATCAGTTAACTAGATGATCACCGAGTTTGACTGAAGTCCCACTGCTTAAATGACCCTCCACTAGTTCCTTAAAAAGTTAGAACTAGTTTAACTAACAACAACCTGAGATAATTGACCTTTAGTGCCACAAGTTAGCAATCGCATATGCAGAACTGAACTCTAACTCCTCCAACTTGAATTTATTGACTAAACTAGGTGACACAAGCCATGTCACACAAGTTAACATCATCCAAGTTGTTTGTTGATGTGGAAATTTCAATTTTTTCAATTTAATCAAGGAAAAATCAAATTGAGAATTTCTTGCTGCATTTTTCAACACATAGTTCATTGGAATGTATTACTTTCACTATGAACTTGGCATAGTTCACATGTTAAGTTCATAATGTTTTGGGCTGATGTGGTTCTATGTGTTGTGTATATAAATAATAGGTGTCCAACTCTTGCTATTAGAAACAAGACTCCCTATGAAATGTGGTATGACCACATTCCTTCGATGAGGCATCTCAGGGTTTTTGGTTCCTCATATTATGCCTTCATACCTAAGGAACAGATTAAAAAAATAAGTGAAAGGAGTCACAAATGTATCTTCTTTGGGTACTCATACCTCCAAAGCATACCATCTCTATGATGAAGTGAATAAGAAGTTTATAATATCTAGAGATGTGATCTTTCTTGAGTCTTCCAAGATTGACAATGTTGTTGAGTGGTAGCTTAATTGTTTGGATATATTCGAACATGCAAAGTATTTTCAAGAGTTTGATAGTGAGATTCCACATCTCCTTCTCTTATCTCTATAATTTCTGTGAAGATCCTTGAAGAAATCAGGTTGAAGGAAATTCCTTCACCTGCTTTGTCAGGAAAGAGCTAAGAGACTATTGGCAGTAAGTAGCTAAATTTGACAAGCGATGAGGGTACATGCAAGATACAAAGCAAAGATTAATGCAAAGGAGTAATGCAAAGGAGTGTACTGACTACATACATATCATCAAACATCTTTCATCCCACTTAGGATGCCTTGCATCATGCCTGGTTAGTCATAAGATCATGTTGGTCACAACCTCAGTAGCTTAAATAAACAAGTGGTAATACTCTTCATCTTCTAGAGATCCCCGTCAAGATGTATTGCATTATCAGAGATCAGGAATCTGTCTAACCGAGATGCAATTTGGTGGGCATCTACACGCTTGTTGTTCCAAGTATAAACGCCATCGTTGAATTCCATATATATAAGCCTATTGTTATGAATGTAGTTTTTGAAGTGTGTGCTTTCACAGTACAGCTTGATCTGTCCTCCTCTTTTTTCCTCCAATCTTGTAAACATGTTGAAGTCCCCTCCTATGATCCAAAGTGGGTGGAATCTTTCTGAGTTGATCTGAGTTAGGGTGTTCAGTGTGTCTACTTTGTTTGTTGCCTCCTAGGGGAAGTAGACATTAGTTAAGTGTCCATGAAAATTTGTCCCTGTTAAATGAAACTTGGCCTAAATAAAGTTCTTACTGGCATGTATGTTGGTAAGTGTTATAGCTCTATCATCCCAAATTATGGCTAGCCCTTCTAAGGCTCCCATGCCTTCCACCACCAATTCTTTGCTTCCTGGCCACGCTTTGGCAAGGATCTGATCCAACGTTATGGAATTACACTTGGTCTCCTGCAAAAAGAGAATTTGAGGCTTTTCCTATTGTAACATGTTCTTTATTAATCGTCCCTTCCCCGGGCTATTGAGCCCCCTGATGTTCCATGAGATGAGCTTCATGATTCACGATTGGGAAGGCGATTATAGTATTTGGTGAGCTTGGAGTATCTTCCAGATTCCACCGACATCTCCCCTATGTGGATGGTTCTCTGAAGATCAGTTTTCTGTCTTTGTTTCTTGTTGTCTTTGAAGATATTTCTTCCATCCCATTGACTACCAGTTTGGACGCCTAATGATCTTTGCTTCTGTGCTCTTGAGAGAATTAGTTCTAAGTTCTCTAGCTATCACTCAGGAATTTTGTCATATTCCTTTTTCTTACAAGCCTGTTCAAGTCCCAGTATATCTAGATCTCTGATGTCAAAGCTCTCTGGTTCCTCTTCCATGTGTTGTATTGTTTCCTGCTCTGCCTCTGTATCATCTACAATTGTGCTCTGCATCTGAGTGCTATCTACCTCCGTACCTTGAGCAGTCCTTTTCTGCATGTTACTGGGAGAGGGCATTTTGGTGTTTGTGGGTTGCTTAGAAGTGAGGGATTTCTTTGAGCTTGATGGAGCAGAATGGGTGAAAGTCTTAGGAATGGCTTCAGGTTGTTTCTGATTATCTAAAATATGAACCTCTGGCTGGAGCAAGATTTCAAAGTTGTTTCTTGTTGAAGGCAAGGAGGTGCTGGTGACAGGTTTTTTGACTGAGGTAGAGGGCTTTTTATGGGTCTTTTTGCAATTGGGAACTTTTGTGAACCCATTTGAGTCGGATTTTTCCATTGAAGGGGTGGTCATGGATTTCATATTGGAGGGACAGTCTCGGAATAAATGGCCCAGGCGTGGCATTTTCTACAGCAAAATGGTACAACCTCGTAATCTATTGTTTGTAACCATTCATAATCATCATGGTAGAGGCTTACCGCGTCCGGGAGAGCTTTGCTGAGGTGCATGTATACACAGATCTGCACATAGGAGGTGTATCGCTTCAGCTTTGTCTCCTATGCCACTTTGATGAATTCGCCTAAACCATTGCCAATGTCTCGCAAATATTCTTCATCCTAATACTCCAGAGGGAGAGAATAAAGGCGCAACCACATCGGGGCCCAACTCAGATCTTCTTTGTCCGGGTTAAAGCGCTCAATCCATCCTCTTAGGTATAGCCTTGCTATGTTGAAGAAATATGGTCCTCCATCCAATACCCTGTTTCGGTCCTCCAGACAATTGAAAATGGCAGTAAAGAAGCCCTTAGGCCCTAACTGCAGTGTTATGTGCCCTTTTTGCTTCCATTTGGCTATGATCCATCTATGCAAAGCTTTCTCCATTAGCCAAAGGTCTATGAACTTTCCTATCAAAGCATGATCCCTCATAAACTGGATCTGTGTGTTGATGCGTTGACTTGGGAGCTCGATTTTGGGTCTGTCAACTGCTACCGGCTTGCAGGGGTTTTATGTCACTCATGTTTCTTCATTTGTGTTGTTATTCATTGGCGTATTTTCATTCTCTGTTGTTGTATCTTCTGGATGGTCCATCCTGACATTTTCAGTCTGTCGCAGGCCGTTTTCCGTATCAGCGGGGGGAGGCATCATGTCCTCCCCCTGATGGGATTCCATTGTGCGATAGTTGTTCCTTATTATGCTGTAGCTGCCTTATGGCTGAAGGTTAATGGCATAACGGCGCAGTTTGTGAAGGTATGCCAGTTGCAGAGCAGCGTCAAACCCTAAGCGCTACGCTCTCCATTTTATTTTTTTTGACATAAACGGTTATTTTTTATTTAAAATTCGACAAATCAACTACCGAGGACTTTAACACTGAAACCCTGTATTTCCTTGTTACAGTCGACGGGGAAAGAAGATTTTGCTTTTGAATAGTCTGCTGAATGAGTTACACTGTGAATACAGATAGAGGCTTGAAAAATAACTTGATTTGGTTTCAGAATGGTGCCTTGAAATTCCGCTGCTTTTTCTTTCTATGACGTAGCTCTGCTTCCTAGCTTGCAGAGAGGAGATCCAACGCGCCGGAGTGCTGGATCATCCCAAGAATCACTGCGTTTTCTTTTTGAAATGTCTGGCAGAGTGTTATATAGTGTTCAAGAATGCCAAGAGTGGTAAATTGGCCTTCAAGAGGCCCTCGTGAACTCCCCAGCACCTACCCAGACATAGCAGTGAGTTCTAACGACGAACAGAGATCGAAAATGCCATGGTTGCGTTCTGAATTTTCCCTTGTGGATGAGTCCGCGTTTCCTAATAGCAACCAGCTCAAAATGGTTCAGTCCCGAAGTCTGGAGAATTTGAATCAACAAAATTCTCAAAGGAACAGAGGCCCAGACAACTCCAAAATTAAGGAATGTTGTAGTCCAATTCAACATCATTTACTAATAGAGATCTCCTACTCCTGAGAGAGCCTAGGTTGGCTGCCAAGTCCGCCTATGAGTTTAACTTCCTCAGAACATGATAGAAGGATATTTTGTGGAACTTGGGCAACAATAGTCTGATTTTTTTGAGGATAGGAGCTAACTGCACCTGAGAAGGGATCTTTTGAGATTTCATAGCCTGTATAATTAGTCTGGAGTCTCCAAAGACTGAGATGGAGAGGAGATTCCTCTTGATAGCCAGATTTAGACCCTGCCACAGAGCAAGAGCCTCTGCTCTGTTGTTTGTTTCATGCCCCAGACCCCAAGCAAAGCGCAGCTCAGTTGAGCCACTTAGGCTTAAGATAACTCCCCCGCCACCCATCTTTCCTGGGTTACCTTAAGACGCCCCATCGAAGAATAGGCAATGATCATCCAAAGCAGATCTCCATTTGATGAATTCCTATTCTTCCAGACGAATTTCCCAATGAGAAGGGGCTTTAGCAGGAGGAATGGATCTATTATGATGATTTGGAACAAGCTCTTTTAACCATTGATCTTCCTCGCTGTCCAGAATCATGCCATTTCTTATGGTGGGTTTGGTTTCTAAGGCCTCCCCCAATAGAGCTTTGATCTTAGTGATTATTCTGACCAGGTTACAACTCTCCTCCCTAAATATTCTGTTGTTCCTCTCCAACCATAGTTTCCAGCATGTGAATTTGGGGATCCACATCCAGCCAGTCTTGAGAAGGATTTTTTTGGAGAGACAGAACGGGGATAACTTGGCCCAGTTTCTTAGCAAGCCCTGAATATTTCCTGGAAGCTCTATTTTGTCAGGTCCTAACTTCAGGACACCCTTCCAAACTTCTTGAGCAAAGGGGCAAAATAAGAATAGGTGGTTAGCTGTTTCTTCATCTGATGCACAAAGAGGGCACCTGGAGGGACCTTCCATTCCACGCTTCCTCAGGTTATCTCTAGTGAAGATACTTTTATGCATCAGGGTCTAGCCAAAGAAGTCAATTTTTGGGAGAGCAGGAAAATACCAAATAAATTTCCATTGAGTTGGCTCTGGGGGGACGCTAGCGACAGCCATCATACTTTTGTAACCTTCTGTTGCTGAGTAAGAGCCTGAAAGAGAACCCCACCCTCTTTTGTCCTTAGAAGAGGCCTTTAAGGGAGATTTTCCTTGGAGCAAATCCAACAATAAATTGGCTTCACCATCCAGCCAATGAGGGACCTCCCTCAAATTCCAACCATCCCATAGACTTTCTGCATCATTTTTCTAATTGGAGATGTCCCAAAGGGTTTCCAAATTGCTAGCCTAAAGCCAAGCTCTGATATTTTCCAGTTCTGCCATCTAATTCAAGGGTTGATCTCCAAGAATTGAATCTTTCCAAATTTTTATTTTTTTCCCATTACCTGGGATCCAATAAAGCTTATGACTGAAAAGTTTCAAAGCTGTGAGATAGAGTTCGAAAATTGGTGATCCTTTGGAAATTCTAGGAGGCTGGTCCAAGCACCTCAAATGTTGCCCATGAAAATATTTTTTCCACAGAACTCTCTTGCTCCAACTATGATTCTTAGAAACAATGTTCCAAAGGAGCTTGGAGCCCAGAGCAAGATTTTAGGCTTCCAGATCCCGGATTTGGAGACCTCCTTCAAAGAATGGCTTCTTAGTAGTGTCCCAATTAACTAAATGGAGCCTTCTTTCATTATTTTTCCCTCCCTCCCACAGAAATCTTCTCAGGAGATCATCCACTTTACTAATAAAGTTTTTAGGGGCTAGTAGAATGGAGTTCTAATAAATTGGGAGACTTATGAGAACAGATGTCATAAGGAATACCTTCCCAGCATTATTCAACCATGAGGCTCCCCAAGCTTGTATTTTGAGTTTTAGCTTGTCTAGCAGGGGCATCTAGTGAGCTACCTTAGGATTTGATTAGAAGATTGGGATCCCAAGATACTTAAATGACTCCCAGGTTAGGGTTCTTTCCATTTCTAATAGCCTTGCTATGTCTGTCAAATCTTTGATCGAGCAATTCTAGCCATAGATCGTGCTTTTTAGATAGTTAATCTTGCTGCCCGAAACCTCCCTATAAATGTCCAGCTCCTTCTTGAAGGTTCTAGCAGAATTTATGCTAGCTCCTCCAAGCAATAATGTATCATCAACAAACAGGGCATGATTTATGTCTTTACGATTATGAGCCATTCTCAGGCCTTGCAGAGTTTGGATCTATTGACAGTAGTCTAGCTAGAAGCTGAGCACTGAAGCTTTAATGGCGTAAAGAAGTGGGGATAAAGGGCAACCTTGTCATAGCCCCCTCGAGGCCTGGAAAAAATTCGTTGAATGACCATTAACCAGAGGCGCTATCCAAGGGGAGTCAATGCAGGCTTTCACCCAAGTTATGAGAACTTTTGAGAAGCTAAATTTCTCCATCACAGAAAACAGGAAATCATGTCTCACCCTGTCGAAGGAATTTGTCAAATCTAGCTTAATCACCATGCCTTTCTCTTTTCGATGACAGCTTGAATGAATTGCTTCTTGCACCAACACAATATTATCAAGAATCTTTCTCCCTTTTATGAATCCTCTTTGGTTTTCAGGGATGATGACCGGCAAAATTTTCTTAATACGATTAGCTATTATTTTTGTAATCAGCTTATAACTTGTATTACACAAAGATATGGGCCTGAATCTGGTAAAATCAGTGGCGCTTTGTCTTTCGGAATCAAGGCAAGGAAGGTCGAGTTGGTACTGCCTCCAATCTTGGTGCAGGTCTGAGATTTACGGATCATTCTCAGAAGGTCTTTTTTAATTGTAGGCCAGCAAGTCAGGTAAAACCTTGTAGTGAACCCATCAGGGCCCGGGGCTTTATCCGAATCCACGCAATCCAAAGCTTCTTTAATCTCCTTCATGCTGATCGGAGCAGTTAGCATAATATTGTCAGAATCTTGAACACATTGAGGAATAAGATCAATCGGATAGGCTTGAGAATCGATACGAGGGTCTTCTAGGGCAGAGTAAAGATCTTTGAAGAAGGAGTGGGCTGCTCGCTTTATGCCTTCAGAATCTTTAACCACAGTGTTTGATAGTGAATTTCATTTACTGTTTTGAAGTGCTTGTGTGATTCAGCTTGCTTATGGAAGTAGCTTGTATTTTTGTCTCCAACCTGTAACCAAAGATTTCTAGACTTCTGTCTCCAGAACTCTTCTTCATCCCTACTTGCTCTATGGAGATCTTTTTGCAGCTCTACTTCTTTTTGAAGAAGGATTTGAGTTACATCAGAATTCTCCATTTTTAATTGATGGCCTGCTAAACTGTCATGCATCTCCTTTCTTTTGGCGGTGGGAGTTTTCAACCTTTTAGCCCACTCCTTGAGCTCCCTTTTAAGTCTCCTCATTTTTTCTTCCCGCAAAAAGAAAGGGGATCCTTGAACTTGCCGGTTCTAGGCCTCGGAGACCACCTCCTGGAATCCTTCTTGATGAATCCATAGAGAACTGAATCTAAAGGGAATGGGGCCAAGATTTCCATCCAAGGAGAGCTCAAGCAAAATGGGTTTATGGTCAGAGGTGTGGTTCGGTAGAATTTTAGAGGTGGCCATTAGACCACAAGTCAAGAAGGAGGATTGGACTAGAAATCTGTCCAGACAAGCAACAATCTGGCCAGGGACTATCCTTTTGTTTGACCAGGTGAATTTCCCAGATGTGGGCTTGATGTCCTCCAATTCCCAATCTAAAATGAGGTCTTCAACCCATTCTCTAGCTGGGTCCCTGACCAGCGAGCCCCCCTTTTTCTCTTTTGCAGCTAGCGTAACATTCAGATCACCTGCAATAATAATATTTTCTGGGTTGTGCAAGAAAAGATAGGACTGGAGCGAGTCCCAACAATTTTTTTTCTTAGATGGTAAGACCGGAGCATAAAGATTGAACATACTTACTTGGTGGCCAAATTCTTTATGGAGGAGCTTAGTGAGTAGCCAATGGGGGCAACATTCTTCGTGAATCAGATCATATTTGGAGCTATCCCAAAAGGAGGCAATCCCTCCAGAGGCGCCTCTAGCGCTGACTGCTCTCCCTTGGCCTTTATGCCAGAATGCTTTGTTTTCTTAGAGGAGTAGAAGGTCCTCCAGTTTTGTCTCCTGGATGAGAATGATTTCAGGCGAGTACATCCTTACAATGTCTTTCAGAGCTTCTTCTTTCAACCTGCTGCCTAACCCTCTGCAATTCCAGGAGACGTATTTCATTATTCACTGGCTTGGAAGGTTGTGGCTCCTTTTGGAGCCTAACCATGCTTGCGCCTAGATCTAGTATTCATCATTCCTTTGAGAGTTTTCTGAGAGCCTTAGAGAACATCCAGATAATTTTGTTCCTCTCTCTGTTTCTTCTTGGACTTTCGACCCCTGGCCGACTTGATAGGAGTGACTTGCGAGCTGCCTGAATCTAAGACTCCATCTTCTGAATCTACCTCAGAATCGAAGCCCAGACTGATGCGCTCCTCGTTTTCTTCTTTTTCCCCTTATTCATCCTCTGATGGAGGAAGAGTTGACTTTGCCTCTACTTCTTCCATTTTCTTCGACGGGTCTTCTGGTTCCTCTTGGGTTCCAATGGCATCTGTCTTCACCCCAGAGGAAGAACCCTCTTTTGGAACTTCTTTGGCTTTTGGTTTAGGTCGGGGCTTCACCAATGGCCCTGAATTTTTCTTCTCAGTTGGTTTTGGGACTGCCTTGCCCTTTTTGATTTCGTTCCATCCTTCTTTGTCCACTATGTCCCTGGTTGGAGCTTTAGGGCAATTTCATTGATAGTATCCATGTTCGCGACAGGTTCTGCATTTGAAAGTAAGTTGCTCGTAATCCAATTTTTTATAGTGATGCCATTCTCCGACTGTAAGTTTTACCACTTCGGGCAGTCCAACTTCCAGATTGACTTCCACACAGATTCTTGTGCAGGTATATTGGCCCTTGTTATCTGCTTTGTCAATGAAACAGCCTAGGCCATTTCCAATCTTCTGCAAGGTGTGATAGCTCCAGCAATGGATCAGAAGATTGGGAAACCAGACCCAGACTGGGACCTCTTTAGGGGTATCGATTGAGGGATCGAAGTCGCGGGTCCACTTATTAAGATATAGACCCTGATTTCCCATAAAATATGGACCATTTCTAAAAACCAAATCTCGATCTTCTTTGGAGGTGAACTGGAAAATGAAATACCCTCTTCCGACAACATAGCAGATCACATTGTTTTCCAACTGGGGCCTCCAGTTGCGTTGGATCCAGTCATCTGTTGTTTTTGTAGAGGGCCAGCGTCACATAAATTGTCCTACCAACTCTCTGTCAGCCAGGGCTAGGGAGATTTTTATTGGTTGGTCTTTTGGCAGGGCGATCTCAGGAATTTCCTCCAGTTTTTTGATGAATTTCGGGACTTTTGGAATCAAACGTTTCTTCCCTTTCTGCAAGAGAAATCTTCTGATTGCTTCTTCTGAAGAGATTGGTCTTAAAACGTTTTTGTCTCAAACTACTTTTGTCTTAAAATATTTTTGTCTTAAACTATTTTTGTCTTAAATATAAAGTTTTGTTTTAAAAAAAATTTGTCTCAACCTATTTTTGTCTTAAAGTTTATATTTAAGACAAATCAATTGATATTAATTTTTAATGTAAAATAACTAAAATAAAAAATGAGTTTTTGAGATAAAAGATTTCTTTTGTCTTAAAAAAATGTCTCAAAAGTGCCCTTGGTGTAGTAGTTTGAAAAACAATAAACTTGGTCTGTTTTTGACCCACAAAAGTAAAGTATCATGGTGCACTACATCATTGTCACAAATATAGTAATGGATTTGACATTATAATGGGTGGACTTGGTTTTCAAATTGAGACATTGATTGTAGTATATTGTGAAAATCAAAATGTGATATAAGTTGCAACTATTTATGTTTCACATAGTAAGATTAACCATTCTCATCTTCATGTTCATTTATGGAGAAGATCGATGCATGATAATGTAATACATATTTTAGAAAAAATAATCAAGTTGCTAATGATTTTTTGATTCCTCTATCAAAATCATGTGTATATGTCTAAGTGTGTGTATGCAACATGAGCCATATGGGTTGTTTATGGAAATATATGGGTTGTTTATGGAAATATTTTAGTTTCTTACACTATTACATAGGTTGAACTATGCTCAATTACACGCGTTGCAGCGATGTCTTTTGTTTGGTTTCGAATACTAATTGTTTAGACTACCTAATATTCTCACTTTCCCACAATGATGTTAATAGAAAAAATCCCATGGATTGACATATGTCGTGTAATTCAGTAAAGAGCATATTATTTATTTACGCATATAGAGTCTTCCCGTCCATGTGGAAATGTTGTCACGACGCCGCAAAAATTAGAATTTAGTTAAGAGGAGCGCACTATGTGCAGGTTATACTCTATCGAGAGTAAGAGAAGCGCCCAATTTGCAGGTTACTACGAAAACGTCGTACGTCAATGTATGCATCGCGACAGCGACAACGATAGCGAGAGCGAGAGAACGTTGGAGGAGAATGGACATCGAGTCCGAGTCTACTCTACTTTCTTGCCTTCTCTGACCCGTATGATGTATCCCCCGGTGACACGGCAAGGCGCGTGCATCTTTCACCATGCAACTCTCCTGGCACGCGCATTACATTCGCACCTTAACCCGCACATGAATTCTCTCCATCTTCCTTTCTTTGCTTATTCCTTACTTGGCAAGGCAGTTGGGGGTCATGCCACGTGCTTGCTCGACCTCGCGCTATATAATAACTTCTTCATACTCACTTCCTTCAACATCCATTCACGTAAGCAAGTAAGCGCCTGCTTATTACAACATCGATCACAGCGAGCGAGCGAGCAAGCATGCCTGGAAGTTTAGATTTGGATTTAGAGGCATTCAGGAAGGCTCAGAGGGCAGATGGCCCCGCCACCATCCTCGCTGTCGGCACTGCCAATCCCCCTAATGCAGTCGACCAGATCAGTTACCCCGATTACTACTTCCGCATCACCAACAGCGAATGTGTAAGAACTAAATCCCATCTAATCTTAAACTCAGTCGTCTAAATCATATGCGATGATGATGGGAGTTCTGTTTGGATTCGGGCCGGGTCTCACCGTCGAAACCGTCGTCCTCAAGAGCGTTCCGCTGCCGCCGCTGCAGTGATTGATTGAATCACCATGGAAGACAGGTTTCCTCCCAAGTAGATGAGACGTGCTTTCTCATTCGTGCAATCCGAATATTTGCTACGAATGATTTCCTAAATGCAAGTATCCTCAGAGTTTCTCCTCTCTTTCTCCTTATTATTCTTATTCTTGTTCTCATTCCCATTCTCCTCCTTATTTTTATTCTCATTATTGTATTCTCCCTTTGTATTTCAACGTATTAAAGCAATAAACATTCTTATTATATAAGAATAAAAAATTTGATTTACTATATAGAAAATTCTCATCTTATAAAAAAATTCAAATATAAATAGAATTCTAAAATATAATAAAATACTAACATATATACATTCATCTAAAATCATATTTAGAGTGATAAAGAAGGGTGGAAATTTTACATGAGATGGAATAAAAAAAATACAATTGAATAAGTTTAAATTGTAAAATAAAAATTAGCAACTACAATGCATTTAGATAATTAAATTTGAGTTTTCAATTTAATAAAAATTACAAATATATATTTTCAAATCATGAATTTCATTCATTTTAAACTTTTAGATAAGGATTAGCAATTGCGATTGAATTAAATCATTGACATTTTGACTTCAATTTAATAATAGTTACAAATATGTTTTCTAAATAATGAATCTGGGTCATTTTGAATATTTTGTCTAACATTTTATTTTCCAAAATTTTCATCTACCATTGGGTTTTTAAAAAGAACATTTATGACCTTAATTATGAAATTAAAGAATTCAATAGTAATCTCTCTGTTATATATATATATATATATATATATATATATATTTCATTATCTTAAGCTCTTCATCTAGGGCCCTATTTTCAATAGAAAAAACATCTATCAACATAAATATTACATAATAATTTGCATCTAACAATATAAGTAAATAGAAAATAATTTACATCTTATCTTTATTTATGCAAAAGAGGATGAATGCTAAACCAATTATTCTATTGTGTGAAAATCTCCCCATGGATGGTGCCTATCAAATGCACGATGAGCCCACAATGAATGAGGTCAAGTTTAATGAGGGTATGCAGGCTTCCCCCACCTGGCGGCCTACATGGCCACCCTATCGCCATGAGAATCGACTCATGTATAATAAGATTTCATCCACACTTTATGTGAGGATGCTAACACTCAAGTAGGTACATTAGTGTTGCAAATCATACATTTTCTAGTTCAGTGAAAAATCTATGGTTGTGAAAGGGTAGGGAAAACACTATAATGATGCGAAGTGGGGCGAAGGAAACTACACAACTTAGTTAAGGAGATTGGAATCCATAATAGGTCATAAACTATGGCAATAATTCCCAAGTGTAGTTTTTGGCTATCAGGATAAGCATCGAAGAAACATGCAATCCCATACCTTAAAGCTCATAGTTCATCTCAACATTTTTAAGTTCTTTGTGTTCATTCAGGCCTTTTCTTTATGTGGAGCTTTATTGTTAGAAACTAGGGCAATACTAAGAGTGTGGGTGAATCAATATTGTGAGAATTCTAAATCTTTCTTTTACAAGTAAAGAATACTAAAACACCAATAAATACTTCAACAACCATTCATATACGAATCACAATGATCAATACTAGAATAACATGTCAAACATATATATTCTTCAATCCTTTCTTCAATTACTTTGACAAAGGCAAGCTTCAATTTGACTTTACAAACTTTTCTAGCTCCAACTAGACAGATGCTTCTACTCCCTAATTTATCAGCTATTACTAAAAAGAGCTACTACCCCTGATTTATTAGCTGCCACTAAAAGAGATGTTATATTTACTTCTAAAATTTGTAAGGCCTTGTTTGAGGGGCTAGGTACTCGAGTACAGTTTGATGCTGCACACCACCCTCAAACTGATGAGCAGGCTGAACGGGTGAATCAAGTGATTGAGGATATGCTGAGAATGTATGTAATTTTGTAACACCCTCCTCCCACATCTACCCGAGAAACAGGCCAACCGGGGTAAACATGTGACGAGAGGCTACTGTGATTAGATTCAACCTCCTATGTGACCTTCAGGAAGTGGAATTGATAGTAACACACCATACAAACCTTCCACATCAACTACAAGACTCCCATGAACCATCCCAACCACTCAAGTAGCTAGCCCGTGGGTCCCACTAAGGTTTTAGACCACTTTACCTCTGGACGCTCCCATGTTAAGGGCCTGACAACGTCTAGGAGGCTTTGGATGCTCTCATGACAAGACATGCCAACGTCGAGGGATTATTTTTCTTAGTGGTGTGCTAGTGTACCCATAATTTTAGCCACTTTTTTAGGGCGATAGCCTAGGTCACTGCCCGGAATTGAATGACACATTCCTAACAGAAAGATAACAAGGAAACAATGATGCAAATGTAAATACTTGAACAAGCCCCTAATCGGACCCCTACTAACCATGACATACATTTCATCAAAGATATCATGGATATGTAATCTATAGGTGTAAACAACATATTTAAGCATAGGGATCTCATACTTATCTGAGAATCACTAAGGAGCAATGTACCCTTATATCATTTGTTGCATTACCATCTATTAGGTCATAGATACATTGTTCATTCATTTACAAGTATAAACATGATGAGAGCCATACATAGCCAGTGTCGTAAAACATCTACACAACCAACATAATAGTAACATAAATACCAAGGAAATCAAAACCATATTATCCACATATAAACCAATATAATACTCATAGAATTACAATGATAAATAACCTCATATTGACGATCCAAAATCCAAACCTGGGATGGGACTACCACATTACACCCGACTATAGAATGGCTGAGCAAAATCTATCTTCAACCATTCACCCCCGTGCCATATTCCAAGCATGAATGTGGCACTCAAACCAAAAGAACCAAGCAAGGTATCTTGAGGCTAAACCACCTCACCCTCATTAATAGAAACCAGGCTTTACTATAATCCATCTCAGATCACTACGCCAACATAATAAACATGTAATAACAGGCTTTACCATCATCTCCACCATATCACTAGGCCAAACAAGCATGGACGCCACAGGATTTATCCACCTACACCGTGAGGAATTTTCCTGTCTCCTAGTCTCTCATGCTTTACCGCAATCCACACCGAATCATTACATCCTAAACCGAGACCAACTCTCTAGGATTTACCGTATATCCCAATCTGGGATTACTAGGCCCAACAAAGAGCAATCCACCTCTTAGCTTTACCATATATCTTTCCATTCATTGGCAACGATTCCTAGTCCCATCGAGGCAACACAATCCTAGCTTTACTGTAACCCATAGTCTGGCTCAGGGGTTACTAGGCCAGTGGATTTACCGTGATCCACAATCCGGTTCAGGGACCACTATGCCATGTGTTATATCATTCATAGATCCACCTCACTTAGCTTCGAATCCATCTAGAAACCAACTCAACCAAAACATGAGAACCCCATCACACCATGGCTATCCAGAAATGGTAAGGCTAGGATGGAAACACTATCACACCTGGAAAAACTCGTGCCCTAACAGAAAAAGAACCACATGCAATACCATGCATGCCAAATATAGCAAGGAAAATAAACATGCAAATCGATACCCACAAAGAATATTGTTGTAGTTTCTTGATCCTACCCTTCCTTGCTTGCTCCTTCCTTCCTCTTTCCTTCTTTACCTTTCTTTATCCAATGCCAAAATGCTCCAGAAAACTCTAAGTTTCCAAGTGTGAGAGAGAGAGAAAAAATAATGACAGAGCTCCTAAACTAAACTGACAAAATGTTACATACTGATCCTTAGAAGACATTTTATCAAGTAGTCCTCCATTTTCTACATTTTCCATTATTTTCCTTCATTTTCCTCCTCACATGCAACCTGTGACATTTCACCTTCCTTTTATCCTAATTTCCATTACTTTCATAAATAAATGTGCCAACAATGTCATTTTCCTTTCCAAAGCCTTATCTGTTGCCTTTGCCATTTTCCATAGCCATAATAAACCAAATGAACACCCACTAGGATGTCTTTCCCACCATTCAACTTGGAATAAGTGTCCCTTAAACTGTGGTTATTCATTTTTAACTTTATTACATGGAATTTTCACCAAGGCTGTTATAGAACCCTCCCCCTTGGGGGACACCATCCTCAGTGTTCAATCACACTTATACCTCAGTAAAGTCACTCAAAAACAAACATACTACCCATGGAGCTTTATAACGTAGCTCGATGTAGTATTTACAATGATCACCCTACTGACAAGCAAACCAACATGACAACATAACAATATGACAATTATAAATAACATGACACCCATACCACTTATTGGAGCTTTATAACATATCTCATGGTGGTATTTACATCCATATACATATGTACATATATAAAAAAATCACCCCAAAACATTTGCCAAAGCATATACAAAACATCATACCAAAACTGCTTTGCCTTAGCCAGAAATCAACAAAGGATACATAGTCTGCATTTAATACACCATCTCCCATGTAAATTCATAGGGCCCAAAGTGCTTCTGCTGCACTTTAACCTACTCGATTCTTCGTTTTGAGCATGAGCACCTTTTTATGCAATATACACTAAGGCTCCGGCTAGAATTCTCCATCTGGTTCCACCTACAATACAAGCCATTCAATCACATGATCAACATCTTTAAAATACTTCTTAAGTATTGAAACATGGAAAACATCATGGAATTTCATTTTCCGAGTTAGTGCAAGTCGATAAGCTACTGACCTAATCCTCTAAACAATACTAAAGGGTATGCAAAATTGTGGTGCCAGCTTGTTACATGATCTAATCCCTAAGGATATCTTCTTTGGTTTGATGCAAAAGTACACATGTTTCTCAATCTGGAACTCCTTGAACAAACTGTTCCGATTTGCATGAATCTTCTACCTATCTTGTGTTGCCTTGAGATTCTTCTTTATAACTTTCATTTGCTGTTCCTTGTCCACCAACATGTCTGGTCTAATCACCACCCAATTAACTCGATATATTGAACTGATGGGAGTATTGTAACTCCCCATACAATGCCTCAAACATACTCATCTTCAAGGATTCATGATACCCATTGTTGTAGGCGAACTCTACTAGTGGAAGATACTCTTCCCACTTTCGTTGTTGATGCATCGTGTACATCCTCAAGATGTCCTCCAATATCCTTTTGACCCTCTCAGTCTATCCAGTTGTCTGTACACGACAAGGTGTACTGAAGGCCAACTCTGTGCCCAAACCTACAAACAACTCCTTCTAAAACTTGGAAATGAACTTTGCATCCATGTCTCACACAATATTCTTTGGAATTCCATGCAATCTGCCCACATATCTGATGAATACCTAGTCTACATCGCTATCTAAGAATGTGTTAGGTTCCTATACCAATAGGAGTCATAATTTTAAATGATTAAGGTTATGCCTTGTAATATTGTACATACCTTTGCTTTCTGCAAATGTTTTCCATATTAAAAAATTAAAAAAATGTAAAGAGGGTTTGTCCTAAGAGAATAATCAAAGGACAAAAAGAATGAAAAGGTAAAAAAATGAAAATATATGAACCCCAAAAGAGAAAAAGAGACCATGAAAGTGTGCAAGTCAAAATGCCACTACTATTTACTTTTTATGCATAATAAATGATTGTGTACAGCTTGTCACTTATGTCATAATCCATGATAGTAAAAATGTTTAAACTTGGTTATTTCATACATTTAATTTTGTGTTTATAGGTAGTGAATAAATCTGACCAAATAGTGTAATATTGGCAGATCATTGGATAGGTAGAGTGAATAAAAGGAGCTCATCAGTTTAATATGAGCCTTTGGAGGATATAAGGTTATAATTAGATAGTTTATTTTGTGAAGAAAAGAAAAAGATTGATAAGGGTTTGCTAGCCTAAATGCACCCAAATAAAGTGAAGAAAAAAATGGTAGGATGAGTAAGTGGGTAAGTAGTAGAATGGTTGCAGAAATGTCATGTAATTGATACAAAAAACACTTATGTCATTGTTCCAAATGCATCATTTAAATATGCATAAGTGGCAAACAAAACAAAAGCAATGGTTCACAATTTGGTTTACTTAACATCCCCTCATTCATTTTAACCCCTATGACACTCACTAACTTCCCTTTCATGATAAAAATATTAATACCTATAGTTTTTAAGTCAAAAAGGTTCAAAGCATTTCTCTTACTTCTTATGGGACCCGACCCTTGGCTTGATGACTTAAGAAGGAAAGGTGTTAAATTCCTTTATAATTCATTCATCCCCCTCACAAAACCCCTTTTCATAAGGTCAAGTTCTCTTGCCTAGGAAAACCCCTTTATAAACATATTTTATACAGCAACCCACCAAATACATTTATCCTAAAGTACTAAGCGTATGGAATGCACATAACATTTCATACACCTAAGCACAATGCCCCTTCCACTCATTTCATTTCATATTAACTTTTTAATTAAATATATAAAAATCCTGAATAAACCCATTGTCCCGTATATATTTAACTTCTTTATATAAATTAACCCCACCCTTAGTTTACTTATAAACTATATTACTACCCCATATCCCACAAATATATTAAATCCCGCCCTTAGTCCTTAATCCCTCAGTAAAGCGCCCCAACGAGATTAAGTATTCAGTTAATCATATACCGCCGGTGATTAGACCCATGGGCCCCCCCGAAAACTTTTTGTATAAATCACCGCACAGCTTCACCTATCGATCACCGTATGACCTCCCTCCCCCTCATCCAGTGGTTCACATCCATATTGGGCCAACCCGATGTCCCCCCTCTACCTACCCGATAAGGTGGTTTTTGTCCTGACCCCTGATTCTACGTTTCAATCAAAGAATGTCATTGGGCGACCCCTCCCAAATACCACCTACACCACAAAAGATGTGCGATGGACCCCCCAAACCACTTTCCCCTTTCAACCGAAAATTGTGACTATTCATCAATCAATGAACTCGCCAAAAATTAACCTTTTTAGCCCATTTACCCCTCTTTTCACTATTTTCGCGCAATTGTTATTGAGTATTCAGAGAAGCCATTGCAACCCCTACAAACAATGAAATTGCTCACTAACTTCCGCCATTACTCCAGAGACGTTGCAGATAGCCCAGATCATCTATCAGTTCATACCAGAACCATATGAACATCTGCAGTCACCATCAACCACCATTTACAGTCAATTCCACCCAATTCTAGGTATTTAACTGTGGAATTCCAACTCATTTTCAAAATTCCAAGTCAATTCACCCTCGTGACACTGTTAGTTAAGTAAAAAAGATCAAATTTACTTAAGTTTTAACACTCTATGCCATAAACAACTACAAAACCTTCATTTCCCTAAAACTATGAATCACCCCCCACACTCAAATCCACAAGAACTGAGTATGGCTGCCCCAATTGCTATGGATGTAAGGCCCATCACTACACCTCATTTAGACCTAGACCACCTTCCTTTAGCTGATAAAGATTTCCAAATAAAAGATACCTCTACCCAAGAGTCCCCACTTAAAGTACATTGCCAAAGTAGGGACAGGTTCTTGAACCATGCAGTTGAAATTGGCCTTTGGGAGTCAAATTTTCCCAAGTACTAGTTCCCCCAAGTCCACATTTTTCCTGAGATTTTTCATATGTGCTACGCTTGCTACATCCCCAACCACAGAACTATCATGCCTCATGACCAGAAGGTCTTTTTCACCATCACTGTTGAGTCTATTAATGAAATTTTGCAGCTCCAACCAAGGCCAAACCTAACCCCACTTTTAATTGAAGACTTGTTCGACCTGTATCCTAAACTTAGCTCTACAAAATTTGCCCAACTATTACAAACCTTCATCAGAGAAGAGAAACACATCCCTAAGGACTCCCCCCCATATGTAGCTACTATTTTTTCCCCATGGGGCCAAAATATTGTAGCATTGATATCCTGCATTTTGGGGTACACCACTACTGAATACATTGATGAGTTAATCCTTTCCTTCATGTCGATCTACACTCCATGACAACCTCCTACTGTCATTTATGACTATGCCCAATTTATAGTTGATAGGATGCATGAGCAATTCCTTAGAATGAACAATGAAAGAGTTTTCAAGTATTCCTCAGTCTTATACCACATGTTCTTATATTACCAACCTGATAATTTCCCATTCACCCTTCAGAAGTTGGACACCAAAGGTCAGCCCAGGTCAGTCATTTTTTGGGCCCCACTGATCCACCAATCCTAGTCTCCATACTCTTACTCTGATTTTATTGATTTATTTGTACACCCTATCATGACAATGTTGGCTAGAAGCCCTCCCCCTAGAATCAGTCTAGAAATAAAGAGAGTCCTTCAATTGTATAAATAGACCAAAGTGGGTGACTGGTACCTTTACCAGAACCATACAGAAATTAGGATATATGGTTGCATGATTGCACCATGTAAGTTGCAAAGATACCTCCCCATGAGGTTGTTTGCCCTAGAATATTATAGACAAATCATCAATGCAGATGAAGTCAACTTCGTCAATGCTAAGAAGAAGGCTTATTTCAAGATAAAAGACCAACTAGGCCCCTTCATATGCAACTCTAGGGAGGCAGGCAAAGAAGCAGACCTAATTCTGTAGAGAATGAATTTCCAAAGAAGTTTTGTTTGGAGATATGATCCTTTGGAATTCATCACAAAGAAGAGACAAAAGGTTAAGCTAGGACCTTTCATTCACCATCCCATACCTGAAATAGAAGCATATGCAAATCAAACAGAATGGGTGGAAGGTACCCTAGTAGACCAAGACAACACCAGAGTAGATGTAGAGAATGCTCTAATTGATTTAGAAAAGTAGCTTGATGACAACTCTTTTCTACAAGCACGAGAAGGACCAAAGACTACTATGAGCACCCCTCCAATCATGCAAACTCCTCAGAATGAGGAGAAGATCCCAAAAAGAAATAGAGAAGGAGCTTTCACTTCAGGAATGGCCACCTCCGATTTGCAGAAGGAATCAAACAAGAGGCATAGGCTAAATCCATCCTCTGAGCAGGAATATACTAAAGACTTAATTGAGGTCACAAATACAGTAGCAGAAAGAAGTAGGCCTACCACTCCATCTGGAGGCATGAAAGGGCCTTCCACTTCACAAACTCGGATGTTGGAAGGGCAACTTAATGTTGAAGTGTCTTCCTTCAGAATGTCTGTTGACAAAGACCAAGATATCAAGGAAAGATATAAAGAAATCAAAGCTAGAAATGAGAGGCTTAAGGCCCAAACATATGCTCAGTACCTGAAGTTCACCCCCACCATTCACACAAGGCTAATGTCAACCTTTGACATTAAAGAGGGAAAGTTGCAGACGACTTTTTTCAAACCCATAGCTCAGCAGCCCAAGATAGCATCAGATTTTAATAAGGTGGATTTTGAAGTATTAGCAAGGGATATGCATCCCATAGACCAAATTTAACTACTCAAATGGGCTGGAGAGATGATATACTCCACCTTGATAGGTAAAGCCATAGCTGCCCATCAACTACAGAACTCTTTGAACAACATCTCAACACAATTCTAGTTAGATAAGGCCTCCTCATAGGCCAAAGATACAAGGATCAAGTCCTTAGAGGACTTAGTGATTGAATTGGGACACGATCCCAAGGATATAAAAGCTACAAAGAAACTTATTAAGAAGAAAAATGATGATATTGCTGCACTTAAGAGGCAATTGAAAATACCCCAACTGCAACATCCTCAAACTCTAGAAGTCATAGAGAATCAAACTAGACATGAGAAGTTGATGGACTTGGTCTTGAAGTTGAATGATCAACTAAAGGAGATAGAAAAGGAATTGGATGCTCTAATCCAATTAAAACAAGCATATGTGGCCACTTCTTCAACAAATGTTATCCCTACAGTCTCCATAGCAATGCCATCCATACTAGCAGCATCTTTGGCACTTACAGCTCTAGTTGCAATTGCCTTGCCAGCAACAATAGAATCTGCAACAACAACAGCTGCACAAGGAGAAAAAGTAGCAGAATTGATCAAATACATGCAAGAGATGTCTATCCAGGCTATTCAAATGAACAGGTTAAGAGAAAACATTGCAAGTTTAGCAACAGACTGCAAACCTACCCAACTGAAGCAGAAAGAAGAAGCACAAAAAGCCCAAAGAATAAGTGAAAGGATCAACGTCTTATAGAAAGACTTAACACTAGAGAAACCACTTGGGAAAACCAAGGAAATGTTGTGGGACAATATCATTGACTCTGTCAAGGATATTTGGCCCTCAAGTCAAGTTATTTTTGAAAAAAAATAGTTAGTAAAAATAACTATAGAAGCTATCCAAAAAGTGAAGGAGGAGTTGGGAGATAAGCCAGAGGATGCCAATAGACTCATCCACTTCCTCAACAACAAGAATAGATATGAACTGCATGAGCTAAATATAGAAGATAGGACTGCGACCATTTTATAAATAAGGAAGGTCCTCTCCAAAAGGAACCTTATGCTTAACTTAGAAGAAAAATGTCGCAATATGCAGGTAGCCATTGATAGGTTCATGGCTAAATTCCATATTTCAAGGGAGAAAGGCATGCCCAGTCCTATGGTTATCAATGACAAACTCATGACACAGTTAGACTATGATATGAGACTCAGACAGTTGGCAAAGGAGCAAGCCAGCTCTTCATCCATAAAAGCATTGCCCATAGGAAAAGTTTTGTACAACACATTTGAAAACTTGCTTTTCCTGGAGCATGAGATCAAACATTTATTTCTCACCAAGCCCAATTTTTCAAAATATTCTGAAGCTGATGAAATCAACAGGAGAATGGTGAATGTGAAATTACTAGATGAAGAGTGGTGGGAGAGTATGATTGATTTACTATGAATAATTTACAGCTAAAAGTTACCACACAGTAAAAATGAAGGTTGCCAGGTAAACAGATAAAAACAGGGCAGTAGGGTCAAAGAGTATTAGTTCAAAGGTGAAAGTAAAGAAGACTCCAGCATGAAACTCCAGAACTGCAAGCCAGCATAAATGGCTACAAATTCAACAATAAAGGCCAACACAACCATAATGAAAGGGACAACATGAAACTGGTCATTAGTTGTCTCTACCTTCTTGCAAGAAGATATTTGTATTTCCTAGATTAAATCTCAAGTTGTTTTGAGATATTTTGTAATAATTTTTTGTATAGATACTTCACAATTCAAAGTATGTAGGGTGGATTCTTAGACATTTCTATACTTTTCTTGATCAAAGGTTGTAAGTTATTGTATCACTGTTGGGACCAGCAAGCTGGATTAATGAATAAAGCAAAGACATTTAAGTGGATTCATGTGCAGTGCGAAATACAAACAAGTATCTTCTTTTGTGTTGTCATTTTTCTTTAAAAGTTTTTCCATAATATTAAATGTATCTGAAATTTAAATGCTCTAATATGGAATGATATCTCAGAACTTGCTTCACTGCACTGTGTTTTAACTATTATGCATTTTTTATGTTTTCTGGTAAATTATCTAAGTTAAGGAATTCTTGATTGCCCCTTAGTTCAGGTATTTTCCCTCTAGTCTATAGTAAAGGATTCTTAACTGCCCTTTGCTCATGATCATCCTCTGTTCCTCATTTTAATCCTGGTTTGAGAATTCTTAAGTTCTCTCTCACCCTGGTTAAGACCATTTCACCCATTCCTATCTAAAGACCTATATTTCCCTCTGCTAGCTAGCCCTTTGAACATTCCCTTTAATGAGCTAATGCCAATTTTGCTGCTCTTCTTTGACTCCATAGCCCAATAGACAAACACATCATTCTATCCATCTGTTCAAGGATTCCACCATCCAACTTCCAATACAAATCCAAAACCCCCTCAAACTTTAAAAACTAGCCTAAAATCCCAGCAAATAAAGCTGAAAGATATAGAGAGAGCCCTCTTTGAGTCAAAGGTTAGCTAGAGCCTATACTTAAAAGATTGGTTTGTGGTTACCTCGGTCTTTCCTTCTTTTGATAACTTCTAGGGAAAAATTTTGAATGATAACATAGTGGTGACCATACTGGGGAGAACCCTCAGTCCTAAGATATTCAAGAAATTTTTTTGAGCCTCTTAAAATAATTTATTAGAAGCTCACACAAAGAAAACAATTAAAAAAATTCTGCAATTTTGGCTTCCAGGAGAACTAATTATACTAGGGCTAACCCAGATCCAAACCCTCCCCCAGTAGTTGATAATCCTAACATGATTTCAAGAAAAACCAAAAAAGAAGAAAGTTCATCTAGTCACACACCCTTAGTTAAAGCTAATTCATGCCTTGATGAATGGTTTTTTTTAGAAGATATTCCCTTTGATGAGCAATTTGATTTGTCAATATTTAAGTCAAAGTCTAAAAGTGAAATTCATGATAATGTCCTAGATCCTGAGTTTATTGCGGACCTTGAAGTCCAAAAAGCCAACAAATCAATTGATGAGTACATTCTATATTCACCGCAATCATCACTTAGTACTGCCAAGATCCCTGAGCTTTCTAAACAATTGTCCACTACTCTTAGTTCACCATTATTCCCTTCAACTTCTAAAGTCCATTCCCCACCTCCATTCATACCCTCACTCCCTTACCAACCTAGCACTGCTCATTTACCACTCACTAGTCCTAGTTCATCCTCCACTACTGTATCATCTTCCAGTGCCTCAACCCCACATCTTAACCCTTCCCAGCTTATAGCCATGGCAAATAGATATGCTCCCCTTGTCTTACCTGCTCCACTTGGTGCCATGCCAGCAGACTACCAGAGTAAAATCATCCAATTTGATGGCATAGGACACTACACTGCACAACACCATGTTAATAAGATGACAAACTACTTTGAACTTCATGAAATTGATATTGTGGATGTCCAAATGAGACTATTTTCTCAGACTTTAGCTAGTGATGTTAGGAAATGGTTCAGAAGTATTTTGACATCAACAATTTTTGAATAGATGGGAGAAGAAAAAGAATCCTCTACAGATCCTTTCAGAATATGAAAATATTAGAAGGGGACCCAATGAAACTGTTCAAGATTACTACACCAGATTTAATAATATATACAATGAAATTCCAGTTAGTCTTAGTCCCCCTCCTGACTTAGCATTAATAAAGTTCCCTGATGGTTTTGACACATACATGGCATTCTAGCTTAGGGAAAGAAACCCCCCAAACCTAGAAGATATGCAAAGTGTAGCTGTAAGTGTAGAGGCTAATTTATTAGCTAAAAGAGCTAGAGTTAGGAATGAAAGAAGAGGAATAGCTAAAGATGAGCCTTCACCCTCTGACATTAAAATAGATAGCTTAACAAAAGGCATGGAAATGTTAACGGATAGAATAGAGAATATAGAGAGGAAACCCCAGTGGGATAATCAACAGGCACCTCCAGTTAGAAACCCAAACTTTAGGAAAACCCAAAACCAAAACACTGGAAAAAAATGGACCTGATCAGAATATTAGGCCTCCTTTCCAAGAAAATTGTGCAGAAACATCCCAAATTGAAGAGTCAGAGCAAGACACACAGATTAACCTGATGGGATTAGATGATGAAGGTGTTGTTTTTCTGATCCAAGATGATCAGGAATTGCATATGCTGTAGCAATTGCAAATCCAGTCTGGAGAGTCATTTGATTATAAATATGGTTATGATTATGCCATCTTTGAAGTGCATAAATAGTATAACCTAAGGAGTAAAAAGAATTCTGATTTCCCTAACCAAACTTAGAAAATAGTACCAAATCAACCCAAGAAAATCAAAGAAACCCTGGTTTCTAAAATCCACCAGATTCTCCCCAGACAAAACCAGAATCCTTCTGGCCCTACCATTGTAGGTATAACCCCTAATCAACCTTCTAATGATCAACCCTCTATGTCAATTCCCCCTAAAAAACCAGTGGACACACCTCAAAACACCAGATCTGAAAATCTACATAAAGGGACCCCCAGTAAAGGAAAAGAATACCATCCCACTGAAATCCATACTGTGAAAATTCAAAACCCTCAAATAGAAAAAGCCCCTTTGCTATTCAATTTGGGAGGAGAGGTAGCTAAGTTAAAGATTTCAGTCCCTTTAACGGAACTAATCAAGAATGAAAATTACAAGACACAGATAAATCGAACTCTAAATGTTGCTGAAAATGAGGATTCTGTTAACATGTTTGATGACCAACCAAAACTTATATTTGGTCCAGATGTTAATGGAAAACCACTAGAAGGAGGAATACCACCTTTCTACATTAGCCTTAGCATCCATGACAAAATTCTTCACAATGCAATGTTGGATTCTGGGGCCTCCCACAACTTAATGCCCAAATCAGTAATGGAGAAACTAAACCTGGACATTACAAGGCCTTACAAGGACTTATTTTCATTTGACTCAAGTCAAGTAAAGTGTTTGGGGTTGATTAAAGACCTGTGTGTTACCTTAGTTCAATATCCTGCCAAGAGCATCCTTATGGATATTGTGGTTGCTGACATCCCACCGAAGTATGGCATGCTATTATCCAGATCATGGGGAGGCAAACTTCAGGGATCTTTACAACTTGATATGTCATATGCAACAATTTCTATTTTTGGACAACCTAAGAAGCTGTACCGAGAAAATTTAATGAAATACATGGTAAGTAGCTAGGATCGGCCTCAAAACTTTCCTATCTACTCCATACATTCAGACATTGATTCTTTTATCATGTATAATGCTGATCAAACACAAGAAACTCTTTTATACAGTGTTGATAAAGAACCAAAAGAAATATTAGTTTCAAAACAAGAGGAAACTGTCCAAACTTTAGAACTTTCCACTAAACAAGGCAGTCAAAATGAGGAAAAGTTTGTTGCCCCAGATGATGAGAATTATGAACATGAGATATTGTGGCATCTTGAGTTTGATGGGATGGTCAATTAGTTTGGAGCAGGAAAGGGAGTTTGGATATATAATCTGGAGAATAATCACTCAAAAGGCCATGCATACAGGCTAAATTTTAAATGTACTAACAATATGGTCGAGTATGAAGCACTAATTTTAGGTCTTAAATTAGTTAGGAGTCTAGGAGCTAAAAGAGTTTCTGTTATGGGAGACTCTAAACTGGTTATAAAACAAATTGATGCTGTATATATGACAAAAGACCCTAGATTAAGTTGTTACGGAGGAACCATTGTAGAAATACTAAACACTTTCTTAGAAACCAAGCTTGTTGTAATTCCTAGAAAACATAATATGTAGGCTCATAGTTTAGCAATGTTTGCTAGCACCTGTAAGTTACCCTTTCAACCTAAAAATCGGTACATTGCTGAAGTTAGGCACAAACCTATAATCCCAGATAATTTGAAGAACTCGCAAATATTTTCTAATGACAGACAGATAAACAATTTTTTAATCTCGGAAGAAGAATTTGTAGATAACAATATAGATACTGACACATCAATAGATCCTAATGTTAAAGACAAAGTAGAAATAAATGAGATAGAAGGGAAGAGATAGATAGATTTCATCCCACTAAATTTACAAAATCAGATGTAGAAAACCTAAAAAAAGTTGACATTGATGAAATAATTAATGAAGACACCGAAGTAATCAACCTCAAAGACAATTTCTTACCCAAGGGATTAACCCCTTTGGAAGACTTGTTTGATTCAAATGATGTTCCTAGAAAGCCTAAAATGGAACCTGTGAAATCTGATATAGAGGAGTGTAATATAGGCACTAATGAAGATCCAAAATTGATTAAACTTTCGAAATCACTACCTCCAACTGAAAAGGTGAAATACATTGAGTTATTAAAAGAATTTTAGGATGTCTTTGCTTAGAATTATGAGGACCTCAAATCCTAAAAAACCAGCATCGTACAACACACAATCCCTATAAAAGAAAATCAAAAACCTTTCAGAAAAAAACTTAGAAGGATTAATCCTATCATATTACCTTCAATTGAAAAGGAAATCCAGAGAATGTATGATGCTAAGATAATTGCACCAATCATATTTTTTGATTGGGTTTCGAACTTGGTGTAAAGTAGGAAGAAAACTGGGGAGATCAGACTCTGTGTGGACCTTAGGAACCTCAAGAAAATATCGCTTAAAGACAATTACCCTCTCCCCAAAATGGATCATGTTTTGCAAACGGTTGTTGGATCAACCAGAATCTCATTATTGGATGGGTTTTCTAGTTACAATCAGACCTTAGTTCATCCTGATGACCAAGCAAAGACTGCCTTCACTACTCCTTGGGGCACATTCATGTATGTGAAAATGCCTTTTGGACTAATGAATGTAGGAGCCACTTTCCAAAGGGCTATGGATATAGCCTTTTCCAAATAAATCCATGATCTCCTTGTGATATATCTAGATGACATTACTGTGTTTTCAAAATCTGATAGCCAACATTTGGATCATCTAAGGCAGGTTTTTGTTAAATGCAGGAAATATGGAATTTATTTAAACCCCAAGAAGCCTTTGTTTGGGTTATAAGAAGGAAATTTACTAGGTCATATAATTTCAAAAGATGGTATCCGAATAGACCCTGCAAGAATAGAAGCCATCTTACAAATAAAACATCCAAGGAACATTAGGGAATTACAAGCTTTCTTAGGGAAAATTAACTTTCTTAAAAGATTTATTTCTAATCTCGCAAAATTAATTAGATCACTGAACAATATGTTGAAAAACGATTCGACCATAAAATGGACTGTCGAGGCTAAGATATGCTTTGAAGATATCAAACTAGCCTTAACTAAAACACCAGTTTTGATCAGTCCAAAATTTGATAGAGATTTCATCTTATTTTCCTTTTCTTCTGCGCACACTATTGCTGCAGAAAAATGGCCAAGGCTATGAACAACCTATCGCTTTCTTTAGCAAAGGCCTGAGAGATGCCCCCCTAAAATATAACATAATGGAAAAACATGCCTTTTCTTTGGTCAAAGCCATCAAGTATTTTAGGGTATACATTTTATATTCTCATATAGTAGCCTATGTTCCTAATTCAGTAGTCAAAGACATCCTAACTCAGGGTGGTCCAGATGGAAAGAGGGGAAAATGGATTTCTACTATTCTAGAATATGACATAGAAATCAAACCAACTAAGTTAATCAAGGGCCAAGGTTTAGCCAAGCTCATGGCTGAATCAAACTGTCAGGCCCTGGATGTAAACTTTATTGCACAAATAGATAATGAAGAGGAGATGGTGACTCCACTAATGAGAAAGGCCTTTATTGAATCACCATGGTATGCTGATATCATTTATGTTTTAATTAATTTACAAGCTCCTCCTGAATTTAAAGATGAAATCCTTAAAATTTTGTATATTAGACAATGCTTTTTTTTGGAGAAGTCATGAAGGTATTCTTCTCAATTGTTTATCAAAAGATGAATCTAACAAAGTATTAGAAGAGTTTCATGCAGGTGATTGTGGAGGACACCTTTACTAGAAAACCACTCCTGATAAGATTCTTACTGCCGGTTTCTACTGGCCTACCTTGTTTTTTGATGTAAAGAAACATGTGACCTCCTGTCACAAATGTCAAATCTTTGAGGGAAAGAAAACGCTTCTACCTTTACCCCTCAAGCCAATCTCTGCTGAAACACCTTTTCAACAATGGGGTCTAGACTTCATTGGTGAAATTCACCCACCTTCCTCTACCCAACACAAGTGGATCTTCACTGCCACAGACTATTTCACAAAATGGATAGAGGTCATACCATGAAGGCAAGCCATTGACACTGTTATCATAACCTTCCTTGAAACCAACAATCTATCAAGATTTGGATGTCCAACTAAGCTCATTACTGATAATGCAACAGCCTTTAAATCCAAAAGAATGATATATTTCTGCAATAAGTATCATATAACCCTTGGTCATTCCACAACCTATTATCCTCAAGGAAATGGACTGGCAGAATCCTCAAACAAAAGTCTGGTGAACAGCATCAAAAAATTGTTAGAGGACAATAAGAAAACATGGAATAAAAAGTTAGTCAATGCCTTATGGGAAGACAGACTAACCACTAAGAAATCAATTGGTACCTCTCCCTACCAACTAGTGTATGGGATGGAAGTTGTTTTTCCATCCTCCTTGGGAACACCAGTGATGAAGCTGCTTCAAGAGTTGTAGGTTGAACCAAATAGTATCCAAAGAAGAATCAACCAAAAAATACATCTTCAAAAAACCAGGGAGGAAGTATATATCAGGTCTCAAGTTGTGCAGGAAAGGATTAAAAAGATTTTTGATAAGAGAACCAAGGCTAAAGATTTTTACCTTGGTGACAAAGTCCTAAAATGGGATTCAAGGAGGGAAGATAAAGGTAAACATGGGAAATTTGATTTCCTATGGAAAGGCCCATATGTCATTTATGCTTTCAGAGGTAATAATGCTTTCTTCCTAAGAGAAATGGATGGTATAGAAGCAGAAGGTGGACTAGTGAATGGTCGATTGCTTAAACACTATTTTGAACCTAACTACTGATTTTTACTTTCCATTGTACATATTTTATTTTTCTTCAAAAAGTTTAGTTTGGATTGGATGGTGATCTTTGAAGTTGAAGCCTAAAGAGAAGGCCTTAAGCTTTAAGGATTCACTGTCATAAGTATGAATAATGCAGTGACATAGAGGATAATTTTGCAAGGTAACAACAACAACAGTTCAGAGGCTACTAATCTACAAAGTTCTTGACATTTCACCAGGAAATGCCATCCCCAAGTGGAGCCACTGTTTGGTTGCTATACCAATAGGAGTCATAATTTTGAATGACTAAGGTTAAGCCCTGTAATATTGTACATACATTTGCTTTCTGCAAATGCTTTCCATATTAAAGAATTAAAAAAATTTAAAGAGTGTATGTCCTAAAAGAACAATCAAAGGACAAAAAGAATGAAAAGGTCAAAAGAAGGAAAATATATGAACCCCAAAAGACAAAAAGAGACCATGAAAGTGTGCAAGTCAAAATGCCAATACTATTTACTTTTTATGCATAATAAATGATTGTGTGCATCTTTTCACTTATACCACAATCCATGATAGTCAAAATGTTTAAACTTGGCTATTTCATACTTTTAATTTTATGTTTGTAGGTAGTGAATAAATTTGACCAAACAGCGTAATCTTGGCAGATCATTAGATAGATAGAGTGAATAAAAGGAACTTATCAGTTTAATTTGAGCCCTTGGAGTATATAATGTTAGAATTAGATAGTTTATTTTGTGAAGAAAATAAAAATATTGATAAGGGTTTGCTAGCTTAAATGCAACCAAATAAAGTGAAGAAAGAAAATGGTAGGATGAGTAAGTGGGTAAGTAGTAGAAAGGTTGTTTAAATGTCATGTAATTGATACAAAAATCACTTATCTCATTGTTCCAAATGCATAATTTAAATGTGCATAAGTGGTAAAGAAAACAAAAGCAATGGTTCACAAATTGGTTTACTTAACATCCCCTCATTCATTTTAACTCCTATGACACTCACTAGCTTCACTTTCATAATAAAAATATTAATACCTATAGTTTTTAAGTCAAAAAGGCTTAGAGCATTTCTCTGACTTCTGGTGGGACCGGACCCTTGGCTTGATGACTTAAGAAGGAAAGGTGTTAAATTCCCTTATAATTCACTCATCCCCCTCACAAACCCCTTTTCCTAGGGTTAAGTTCTCTTGCCTAAGAAAACCCCTTTATAAACATGTTTCATACAAAAACCCACCAAATACATTTATGCTAAAGTACTAAGGGTATGGAACACGCATAAAATTTCATACACCTAAGCACAATGCCCCTTCTGCTCATTTCATTTCATATTAAATTTTTAATTAAATATATAAAAATCCTCAATAAACCCATTGTCTCATATATATATAACTTCGTTATATAAATTAACCCCACCCCTTAGTTTACTTATAAACTATATTACTACCCCATATCCCACAAATATATTAAATCCCGCCCTTTGTCCTTAATCCCTCATTTGTCCCATATATATTTAACTTCGTTATATAAATTAACCCCACCCCTTAGTTTACTTATAAACTATATTAGTACCCCATATCCCACAAATATATTAAATCCCGCCCTTAGTCCTTAATCCCTCATTAAAGCACCTCGACGAGATTAAGTATTAAGTTAATCATATACACCCAGTGATTAGATCCATGGGCCCCCCCGGAAACTTTTTATATAAATCCTCGCGCAGTTTTACCTCCTAATCACCATACGATCTCCCTCCCCCTCATCCAACGGTTCGAATCCATATTAGGTCGACCCAACGTCCACCCTTTACCTTCCTGATAAGGTGGTTTTCATCTTGGCCCCCAATGCTACGTGTCAATCAATGAATGGGATCAGATGACCCCTCCCGAATACTGCCCGCACCACAAAAGCAGTGCGATGGACCTCCCAAACCACTTCCCCCTTTCAACCGAAAACTATAACTGTTCATCAATCAATGAACCCACAAAAAATTAGCCGTTTGCCTATAAAATTCTGTTTATGCCTCTTTTCACTCTTTTTGTGCAATTTTCATTGAGAATTTAGAAAAGCCATTGCAACCCCTGCAAACAACGAAATTGCTCACTGACTTCCACCATTACTCCAGAGCTACTGCAGATAGCCCAGATCATCCATCAGTCCGTACCAGAACCATACAAGCCTCTGCAGCCACCATCAACCACCATTTATAGTCAATTCGGCCCAATTCTAGGTATTTAACCATGGAATTCCAGCTCCATTGTAAAAATTCCAAGTCAATTCACCCTCGTGACACTGTTAGTTAAGTAAAAAAGATCAAATTTACTTAAACTTTAACACAGTGAGCCATAAACAACTGTAAAAACTCCATTTCCCTAAAACTCTGGATCATCCCCCACACTCAAATCCATAAGAACTGAGTATGGCTGCCCCAATTGCTATGGGTGTAAGGCCCATCGCTACACCTCATTTAAACCTGGACCACCTTCCTTTAGCTAATAAAGATTTCCAAATAAAAGATACCTGTATCCAAGAGTCCCCACTTAAAGTACATTGCCAAAGTAGTGATAGGTTCCTAAACCATGTTGATGAAATTGGCCTTTGGGAGTCAAATTTGCCCAAGTAGCAATTCCCCCAAGTCCACATTTTTCTTGAGATTGTTCATATGTGCTATGCTTGTTATGTCCCCAGTGACAGAACTATCATGTCTCATGACTGTAAGGTCCCTTTCACCATCACTGCTGAGTCTATTAGTGAAATGTTGCAGCTCCATCAGGGCCAAACCTAACCCCACTTTCAATTGGAGACTTGTTGGACCTGTATCCTAAACTTAGCTCTACAAAATTGGCCCAACTATTCCAAACCTTCATCAGAGAAGAGAAACACATCCCTAAGGACTAGCCCCCATATGTAGCTGCTATTTTTTCCCCATGGGGCCAGAATATTATAGCCATGATATCCTACATTTTGGGGTACACCACTTGTGAGCTAATCCTTGCCTTCATGTCAATCTACACTCTGTGACAGCCTCCTGCTATCATTTATGAATATGCCCAATTTATAGCTGATAGGATGCATGTGCAATTCCTTAGAATGAATAATGAAAGAGTTTTCAAGTATTCCTTAGTCTTATACCACATGTTCTTATATTACCAACTTGATAAGTTCCCATTCACCCTTCAGAAGCTAGACACCAAAGGTCAGCCTAGGTCAGTCACTTTTTGGACCCCATTGGTCCACCAATCCCAGTCTCCATACTCTTACTTTGATTTTATTGATTTATTTGTACACCCAGTCATGACAATGTTGGATGGAAGGCCTCCCCTAGAATTAGTCCAGAAATAAAGAGAGTCCTTCAATTGTCTAAACAGACCAAAGTGGGTGACCGGTACCTTTACCAGAACCATACAGAAATCAGGATATATGGTTGCATGCTTGCACCATAAAAGTTGTCAAGATACCTCCCCATGAGGTTGTTTGTCCTAGAATATTATAGACAAACCATCAATGCAGATGAAATCAACTTCGTCAATGCTAAGAAGAAGGCTTATTTCAAGATAAAAGACCAACTAGGCCCCTTCATATGCAACTCTATGGAGGTAGGCAAAGAAGCAGACCTAATTCTGTAAAGAATGAACTTCCGAAGAAGTTTTGTTTATAGATATGATCCTTTGGAATTCATCACAAAGAAGAGACAAAAGGTGGAAGCATATGCAAATCAAATAGAATGGGTGGAAGGTACCCTAGTAGACCAAGACAGCACCAGAGTAGACATACAGAATGCTCTAATTGATTTAGAAAAGTAGCTTGATGACACTCTTTTCTACAGGTACCAGAAGGACCAGAGACTACAATGACCACCCCTCCAGTCATGCAAACTCCTCAGAATGAGGAGAAAATCCCAAAAAGAAATAGAGAATGGGCTTCCACTTCAGGAATGGCCACCTCCGATTTGCAGTAGGAATCAAACAAGAGGCAAAGGCTAAATCCAGCCTCTGAGTAGGAATATACTAAAGACTCAGATGAGGTCACAAACACAGAAGTAGAAAGAAGTAGGTCTACCACTCCATTTGGAGGCATCCAAGAGCCTTCCACATCACAAACTCAAATGCTGGAAAGGAAACTTAGTGTTGAAGTGTCTTCCTTCAGAATGCCTGCTGACAAAGACCAAGATATCAAGGAAAGATATAAAGAAATCAAATATAGAAATGAGAGGCTTAAGGCCCAAACATATGCTCAGTGACTGAAGCTAACTACCACCAATCAAACAAGGCTAATGTTAGCCTTTGACATTAAAGAGGGAAAGCTGCAGATGACTTTTGTCAAACCCATAGCTCAGTAGCCCAAGACAACGTCAGATTTTAAGAAGGTGGATTTTGAAGTATTGGCAAAGGATATTCATCACATAGACCAGATTGAACTACACAAACAGGCTGGAGAGATGATATACTCCACCCTGACAGGTAAAGCCATAGCTGCCCATTAGCTACAGAACTCTTTGAACAACATATCAACACAATTCCAGATAGAGAAGGCCTCCTCACAGACCAAGGATACAAGGATAAAGTCCTTAAAGGACTTAGTGATTGAATTGCGACACGATCCCAAGGATATAAAAGCTACAGAGCAGCTTATTAAGAAGAAAAATGATGATATTGCTGCACTTAAGAGGAAATTGAAAATACCCCAACTGCAACATCCTCAAACTCTAGAAGTCATAGAGAATGGAGTTGATGGACTTGGTCTTGAAGCTGAATGATCAACTAAAGGAGACATAAAAGGAATTGGATGCTCTAATCCAATTAAAATAAGCAGATGTGTCCACTTCTTCAACAAATGTTATCCCTATAGTCTCCACAGCAGTGCCATCCACACTAGTAGCATCTTTGGCACCTACAGCTCCACTTGCAACTACATTGCCAGCAACAACAGAATTTGTAACGACAATAGGTGCACAAGGAGAAAAAGCAGTAGAATTGATCAAAGCCATGGAAGAGATGTCTATCCAGGCTATTGAAATGAACATGTTAAGAGAAAAGGTTGCAAGTTTAGAAATAGACTGTAAACTTGCCCAACTAAAGCAGAAAGAAGAAACACAAAAATCCCAAAGAATGAGTGATATGATCAAAGTCTTAGAGAAAGACTTAACACTAGAGAAACCAATTGGGAAAACCAAGGAAATGTTGTTGGCCAATATCATTGACTCTGTCAAGGATATTTGGCCCTCAATTCAAGTTATTTTTGAACAAACAAAGTTAGTAAAAATAGCTACATAAGCTATCTAGAAAGTGAAGGAGGAGTTGGGAGATAAGCCAGAGGATGCCAATAGAATCATCCACTTCCCTAACAACAAGAATAGATATGAGCTCCATGAGCTAAATATAGAAGATAGGACTACGACCATTTTCGAAATAAGGAAGGTCCTCTCCAAAAGGAACCTTATGCTTAACTTAGAAGAAAAATGTCACAATATGCAGGTATCCATTGATATGTTCATGGCTAAATTCCATATTTTAAGGGAGAAAGGTCTACCCAGTCCTATGGTTATCAATGGAAAGCTCATGACACAAATAGACTATGATACCAGACTCAGACAGTTGGCAAAGGAGCAAGCCAACTCTTCATCCATAAAAGCATTGCCCACAGGCAAAGTTTTGTACAACACATTTGAAAACATGTTTTTCCTGGAGCATGAGATCAAACATTTATTCCTCACCAAGCCCAATTTTGCCAAATATTTGAAGTTGATGAAATCTACAAGAGAATGGTGAATGTGAAATTACCAGATGCAGAATGGTGGGAGACTATGACTGATTTACTGTGAATAATTTACAGCTAAAAGTTACCACACAGTAAAAATGAAGGCAGCCAGGTAAATAGACAAAAACAAGGTAGCAAGGTCAAAGAGTATTAGTTGAAAGATGAAAGTAAAGAAGACTCTAGCGTGAAACTCCACAACTGCAAGCCAGCATAAAGGGTTACAAATTCAACAATAAAGGCCAGCATAACCATAATAAAGGGGATAGCATCAAACGGTTCATTAGTTGTCTCTATTTTCTTGCAAGAAGATATTTGTATTTCCTAGATCAAATCTCAAGTTGTTTTGATATATTTTGTAATAATTTTTTGTATAAATACTTCACAATTCGAAGTATGTAGGGTGGATTCTTAGAAATTTCTATAGTTTCCTTGATCAAATACTATAAGCTATTGTATCACTGTTGGGACTAGCAAGTTGGATTAATGAATAAGGCAAATACATTTCAGTGGATTCATGCGTAGTGCGAAATACAGACAAGAATCTTCTTTTCTGTTGTCATTTTTATTCAAAAAAATTTCCATAATCTTAAATATATCTGAAATCTGAATGTTATAATATGGAATGATATCTCAGAACTTGCTTCACTGCACTTTGTTTTAACTATTATGCATTTTTTATGTTTTCTGCTAAATTATCTAAGTTAAGGAATTCTTGATTGCTCCTTAGTTCAGGTAGTTTCACTCTGGTCTATAGTAAAGGATTCTTAACTGCCATTTGCTCATGATCATCCTTTGTTCCTCATTTTAATCCTGGTTTGAGAATTCTTAAGTGCTCTGTCACCCTGGTTAAGACCATTTCACCCATTCCTATCTAAAGACCTGTATTTCCCTCTGCTAGCTTGCCCTTTGAACACTCTGTTTAATGAGCTAATACTAGTTTTGTTGCCCTTCTTTGACTCCATAGCCCAATAGCCAAAGACATCATTCTATCCATATGTTCAAGGATTCCACCATCCAACTTCCAATACAAATCAAAAACACCCTAGAACTTTAAAAACTAGCCTAAAATCTGAGCAAAACAAAGCTAAAACATATAGAGATAGCCTTCTCTAAGTCATAGGTTGGCTAGAGCCTATAACTAAAAGATTGTTTGTGGTTACTTTGGTCCTTTCCTTCTTCTGATAACTTCTAGGGAAAAAATCTGAGTGATAACAGAATGTATACTTCACTGGAATGAAGTGTGCGATCTTTCTCAACCTGTCCAGCAAAATCATGATGGAATCATGTTGTCTCACTTTCCTTGACAAACTTGTGATAAAATCCATGGAAATGACCTCCTATTCCCATTCTGGAATCGTAATCGGTTGTAGCAATCCACCTATATGCTTACACTCTACCTTACAATGTTGAAGTTCGAAACACCTAGCCATAAAATCTGCTACATCCTTCTTCAGATTCGGCAAATAATAGAATTTATTCACTGCGGTCAATGTCTTATGGTAGCCTGGGTGAACTGAATATGGTTTCATGTGAAACTCCCTCAAGATAACGTTCTTGATATCACTATTGTTTGGAACATATATCACATCCTTAAATCTAACCAATCCATCTGTTGTAAGATAATAGTCCACATCCTGTGCACCTGCACCTACACCTCTACCTCTACTACTACCTATACATGTGATTTGCTGCAAACTATGCACAATCTCCATATACCTAAGATCCTATTGACCTACCTGCAAGATCCTATCATGTAAGTCTATCCCATAGGAGATGATAACTGCTAAGTGATTTAGTCGTACCCACCTACTAAGATCATCAGCCACCCTATTCTCCTTTCCTTTGATGTACCTTATCTCGAAGTCAAACTCACTAATTGTGGCCAACCATCTAGCTTTCTAGGTGTTTAGATTTGGTTGCCCAAACAAATACCTTAGCCCAATGTGATTAATCATTAACACAAACCTCTTGCCAAGAAGATAGTGCCTCCACATATTCAATGCATGTATTATCGCTACTAACTCAAGATCATGTGTTGGGCAGTTCTGCTCATGCCCATTTAGTTTTCGTGACTCATAACATACCACCTATCCATCCCGCATAAGGAATCCACCAATTCCTCTTTTGCAAGCATATGTACATACTACAAACTCCTTGTCTAGATCTATAATTTGTAACACTGGTGCATGTGTCAACAACTACTTAAGTTTCTCAAAACTGGCCTCACACCCCTCTGTCCATTCAAACTTCTTATCTTTCCTCTACAATGATGTAATAGAATAAACAATAATGAACCTCCTATAATAGCCTGCCAATCCCATGAAGGATCTCACCTCATCCACATTCCTGGGAGCTACCCACTCAATGATGGTCCTTATCTTTTCTATATCTACTACAATTCCCTCCTTGGAAACAACATGTCCCAAGTAGTGTACCTCAATATAAAAGAAACTGCACTTGTTGAGATTAGCACACAACTGATGCTCTCTCAACAACCTTAACACTGATGCTAAATTCTTAGAATGCTCTTCCTCATTTTTAGAATATACCAATATGTCATCAATGAACATAGTAACAAACTTATCCAAATACAGACGCAACACACTATTCATCAAGCACATAAATGTAGCTAGAGCATTATTCAAACTGAATGGAACTACAACAAACTCATAATGCTCATACCTAGTCTAGAAAGTTGTCTTGTAAATGTCCTCTTCCTTGATGCGTACCTGATGGTATCTTGATCTCAAGTTGATCTTCGAGAACACTGTTGCTCCCTTCAGTTGATCAAACTAGTCATCGATCCTCAGTAACAGATACCTGTTCTTCATAGTCACTTTGTTCAACTTCCCATAGTCAATGCACAATTTAAGAGTACCATCTTTATTCTTTACAAACAACACTGGTGCACCCCAAGGAGATACACTTGGCCTAATCTATCCCTTGTCCAACATTTCCTTCAACTACAACTTCAAATCTACCAATTCAGGTGCGCTCATCTTGTAAGGTGTCTTTGATGGTGGAGCTACCCCTGGCACTGACTCAATAAAAAATTATACTTCCCTGTGAGGTGGAAACTCTGAAATGACTTCAGGAAATACATCATAAAACTGTTGTAGAAATGGGTAACTTCTCAAAACATCTGCATCCTCAACTTCCTTACCCTTGTCACTAGAAATGTGCATTGTTAATAACATGCACCCTTTTCTGTGACTACGTTTTTCCTGCATAGTTGTCACCATCCTAATCGATGTGGATTTCTACTTTCCTTGTAAGACTCTTGGTTCCCCATTGTCATCCACACACTCAATGGATTTTTCGTATCAATCCAGCTTGGTTCTATGAAGGTACAATCAATCCATGCCCAACAACATATGGTATGATCCCAACGGTGATACATTCAAATGTGTTGTGATAAGAATACCATTCAAATCAAACACATAATCTCTTACCCAGTGATAAGATCACTTCTTTGTACAAGTAGCCAACTGCACTAACCAAGATTCTGCATGAAATTCCTTACTCAAACCACACTTATCCACCAAGTAAGGACTGGCATAACTATAATTAGATCTAGTGTCAATCAAAATAGAAATAACTTGATCACAAATCTTACCATCCATTTCAATGATAAATTCCTGATGGCCTGTCCTTTTGTTATCCAATGTTGCATAAACACGAGGAAAGCTCTGACCAACATCCCCAATAGTTTGTGCCTCCTATGCACTATATATCTTAGGCCTACCAGCCTGATTCTCTGGACAATCTCTCTTAAGGTGATCCTCACTGCATGTCCAACACTCCAACCATCTAGTACCCTCACCTCTATGTTATTGTTGACACCCATGTCCATGTCTACTTGCATTGAACCTCTTTTGTGGTGGAACATTTTCTTTCTCGTCTGCATTCTGAAGCCTTTCTCTCTTTGGCTACCATTTAGTTTTATCTTTGAATTTTTCTTTCCATCCTTTCTATGATTTATTCTTATGCTTTGACAGTCCATAGCAATCCTTCAATTTCCCAATGAATTCCTCAAATGACCAAGGATCATCATACTCAATCTGATCTCTAAATTCTAATGGAAATCCACTGAAAAATCACTGAAATTTATCCTTCTCATATTTAAGATAAGGCACATACCTCAATAGCTATAGGAACATAGTCGTGTACTCTTCATTTGTCATTGATCCCATCTTTATCTCATAGAATTCTTTGTCCTTACTCTCGCAATACCTTTCTGACAAGTACTTCTTCCTGAACATCCACTTGAACTCATGCCAAGTCAAGTCATCTATCTTGATGTCTCTAATCCACTTCACATCTTCCCACTAGATTTTTGCTTTACCTATCACACTGAAGATAACTATTATGGCCTTCATATTATCTTTGTACTCATGCAACTCAAAGAACTTGTTCATCCCAGGTATCCAAGCCTCTGAATCTTCTGGATTCTTCAAGTCTCCATCAAAAGTAGGTGTCTTTTCTTTCTTAAACTCATTTGGTAAGTATCCCCTATCACTCCTCCTATAAGAATGATAAAAATGACGATCATGATGTCTATCAGGACCAGAACTAGAGTAGTACCTGTATCCATCACCTCTCCTATCTGGAGTGCCCAACAACCTGTCATCTCTAACTGTGTCATCTCTCTTTGGAATGTGACCACCATGAGACGTACTTCCATATGTCCCATTAGTTTTGTCCTCCTGTCCATGGCCAATTCAAAGTTGCCCTTATCACTACAATTTTGACAGCTTTGAAGGAGTATAACATTAACCTCTCCTTGTTTCTCTTATGCCTGTATGATCCTGTCATTATCTGCCTTACAACTCCTTATTTTTTCCTTCAAGCATCTCAATGTGTCTGTCAAAGTAGAAGAGTACTCAAAACCACGTTGCTCATCTTATGAATAGGGAGAGTCTCTGTATTCTACCATCTTGCTAGTCATTTTGATCTCTTTCCTGCAAGGCATACAAATAACATTTTTTTTTTTGTAAAATAAAATATATGTAAAAATAAAATTATTTATACATATAAATATAAAAGAGAAAATTAAATTAAAATTTAAAATTTTTATTTTCATTTAAAAAAAAAATTAGAAAAACCTATATATAAACACAATATAGTAGAATCCTAAATTTAAATTTAGAAAACTAAAATTCATTCCAAAGAAATTAAAAAAAAAAAAAAAATTAACATACTTTTAAAAAAATGCAAAAAAAAATTGAATTAACATGTGTTTGTTTTATTAAGTTGTGTTGTTGTTTTTTCCAATTAATATTTTTAAACTATTATATGTTTATCTCTTTTTTTTTTTGTAAGGTTTGTAGGACTACATCTTCATCATGTTCATCTTCTCACTCCGATCAGGGGGGTGTAGCACAAGATTTGAACCCAAGACTTCGTTTAGTGAGACTTCATTTCCACGGCCATTGGCAATTGAGCTACCCCAAGCAACCTATATTTTTATCTTTTTAAAATATGTGTTCTAATTATTATTTCTTCCCTTCTATATTTTAAATTATGCTTTAGATTTTTTTGAATGGTTTTATTTTTTATTTTTTAAATTATGTAATTTGTATTATTTAATTCATTAAAAAAAACTGTTCATTTTTTAAATTTTATTTAAAAGATAAATGGCCTGATGTAAATTTAAAAGAGAAAATAAAAGAAAGTGGGTTATTGTTTGGTTATTCTTAAATTATTGATAGATTTTTAATGAAAAGAATAAACTAAAAAAGTTAATTATTTTTTTTGTAAGCTCAGTAGGACATTTTCATTCATTTTTAGCAAAAGCGAGTTAGAACCATATTCAAGGAGTTTAGTGACCTCAACTTGCCCATTGCAAAACCAGCTCTGTTGGCCACTAAACAACATTATACGCCATCTAGAAACAATATAGTTCGAGTTTGTCTAACAGTTCCTTATAAGACTAAAAGTCTTGAAACTATCTACAAGGTAAATAACTGTAACATAAAAGCCCAACCAACTGTTGAAGCCCCGAAAATCGGGTCGACAACAAGGGGGATACCCACCCGGTCCGGACCTTGGTTGGCAGCTCCTTATCCATTTGGTATAGCGGGTCCGACTGGGGATAATGGGACCAGTTTCCCAATCTAAGGGGTGTGTGTGTGTGTAGAGTTGGATGATGCTGATCTAGGAGTATTTTAAGCTAATTTAATTCAAACTTCTAAACGGACTCTATGCTATTGTAATCTAATAAGAAACAACACATCTAATCTACGCTAACCTGGGGTGTATTTCTTCTATTATGCGATCTAAAAATATTTCGAACAATAACTGGTAATAAAGATCATTCAGCTATCATAAGAATAGAAATCAATTAAGATAAACCACTTTGCATAAAAAGTTAAGCAAAACAGTTGTGAACATCATACCACATAATGAGTTATTCATATATCAAGCACAAACAAATGACTCCACCATACAGAAGTGCCAAATGGTAACCCACACATTCATACATTAACATATAAACAACTAAAACTGCATATCACTCTAAGAATATAAGCAGAAATTGGTCAAGAGATAAAAGTACCATTTATGACTGATTTCACTCATAAGCTTCAAGCAATAACGATTTATCTCTACTTTTTCTAACATCTACTAAGAGTACAAAAGTGCAACATCAGTAGCAGACATTAAATGCAAACATTGATAAATCTCGATCCATCCATTCATCAAAAACCCCCTCCGAGGGTGCAAAAGTGCATGTTCTAAGGACAAGTTTTTTGACAAATTTCCGGACCCTTCTCCAAATGCCTGAGAAGGGTTTAAATACTACTAACTAATTAATCTTAATTACATAAATTTAGGACACGGCTTCAAATGACCACCCTTCTACTAAAGCAAATTTATTTCTAAAAATTGAATCTAATTTCTAACCGTTTCTGTATTTGCTCCTTAGTGCTGTAAGCAATGCAACGTTCACCTGGGAAGAGTCGGCTGGTTGTCTTCTCCTTTCGTTCGAGCGATGAAAATAGAAATAACAAGAGCTGGCACCGCTTTCTGACAAACTAGAAGATATTTTCGAAAATCTTCCTCTGGCTTGGTGTATTCGCTGTGTGTATACTTGGTATAACCCAAATTTCTTTCAAACTGATTGTGTTGTTGCTATTTCGGTTTCCGGCCGTGCGAATGACTCAATAAGTTAGGGACTTTGCTCTCTAAACAATTTTCCGTATTGAAAATTGCTTCCGTTCTTTGTTCCAGGCTTTTCTGGAGCGTCTTCCCTCTTTAGCGTTTTTCTTTTTGCTTTACCCAGTCTGAGCTTCAGGATCTTTTGTAAACATGCTGCTTTTGTGCGCCTTTGACTCTGAGTCTTGGATAGTTTATTTCCATCAGTATCTGTTGAGTGATACTCTGGAATCCGTGGTCCTGCTGCATGCGACATCCGTTTGCGAAGGCATCTCTTCTCTGTTCTCCGAGTATTGACGCTTTCCCCTTTTCCTTAGATGTTTCCTGCACATTTATTTATATTAGTTGCTACCTTACAGTTTATGCCAAGGAAAAGAGAAATGACGAAAAGATTGACATGAAAGCTTTAAGTTCTAATGAATGCATAATCATGACACTCATAATTACTTGACTCTTCGAAAAACGCAACACAATCCTTCTTGGATACTTTGGCTTACAATCATTAATTTCTCTTAAGGCGCGCACCCAATTTTGATCTATAGACAGCTTTTCTTGAACACTATGTCGAGGAAATTTTGCGATGAGTGATTTCTGCAATTCGCATCGCAGTATCGAGGATTGCAATGTCAAGATGTGTCATCGCAGCAATTGATGGTCGCATTCATCGCAAATCGCAAGATCGCAAATCGCGTTTAATCATTAAGTCACTGTGTGCTGCTTATGCGATGTTGCGATATGCGACGTCGCATATCGGCCATCGGCGATTCCTTAATTTTTCATTTTAAGAGCGCTTTTCAATATATGCGATGCGATAAATTTCACGTCGCTCCTTCGCAGCTTATTTATGCGCATAGGAAAATGCTTCACTCTCTCTTTGTGATGCGATACAGCTTTAGGGAGTTAAAATACAAAAATTTTGATAAAATGTTTTTTGGATTTTTTTGTTAAGGGTCCCCATTTGCTTGGTGTTATTGCTAATACCAAACAAAGAGGGGGGCTTGTTGGTGACCACAACAATGGCGATTCACTGTGAAGAACCAGTTATCTCTGTTTTTCTATTGAATTTCCACTTCCGAAACAGAAAAATTTTCATATGTCTAAATTTTGTTATGGACAGATAGAGTACATTACTCCTTATCCTATCAATGATACTTTGTCTCAACCTTTTCATATTCCAATTGTTTGCTTCCTCAGGCTTAGTTCGTGTATTCACACCAGACATTACTCGGTCTTTTTTAAAGATAAAATAAGGTCTTCTCTGCGTACTGGCTTTTAAAATATGCTCATTTGTCGTAGGTAGAGCCTCTGCTACCCGCAAGCATCCATAGCCTCGACAGGGTTACCTGTTATCCAATAATGATCCTTTATCCTGCTTGAGGTTATTTACAACATTTCAGAGAAAAACCCTTTTTGACACGTTTTCCTTTTTTATTCTCTAAAGAACAATGTCTTGGTTTGGTGGCCAAATTATGACACAGTCATTCACTCGATTTACACTTTTGCTGAACAAGCTGGCTCGTGATGAGACCCCTTGTCTTTTGATTGCAACAATCTTGAGTCGTTGCCCTATTTTGGTAGACAATATTGGCAAAGTCAGCAAGTTATAATACCTGTGATCATGATAAGCTGGCTCGTGATGAGACCTCTTATTCTTTGAGATATAGTGTTTTCTCGGATTGTTCCTCTGAATGCTGCGATTTCCTTTAGCAGGGAGGAAGTCATTTTTTTTCCTTAAGAAAGCCCTGGACGACAATAATAGAGTTTGAAAATAGCAGCTTTACAAAGAATATTTATTTTATTATTGATACCTTTCATTGTGCTGATATAAAACAATTTCTTACCAAAGATTGCTTTCATCAAAGTTTTTGAGGTTGAAACTAGCATCATGTTTAGGCTAAAGTTAACTCTACCTGTCAATAATAAAAATCAGATTTTTCGAAAAATTTTGCTACTTGTACAAGCAAAAATCTCAAAATCCGATAGAGAATTGGTGTCTTTTTCATGAACCCTTATAGTGACCATCTACAACTGGTTTTATTTATAAGAAAGAGAAAAACAAATAAAAACTAAAACTATCCTACAAAAATAGAAGAGTGATCTTCTATGGAAAATACATTTTAAGAATCTGTCCATTAACAGGCAAAGAATCTCTTCTACCTGCCAAATCCTGCAACACAAACGTCGATGGGCCTATGACTTCTACAATCTGAAAAGGACCAAGCCACAACTTCTGAAATTTCGTATGTTTGCCCTTTTCTTCATGAGCCTTATCCCATTTTAAAACTAAATCTCCCATCTGAAAGTTTTTTCTGGTCATTATGCTTGAGTCAAAAGAGGATTTTATCAGCGCTTGATGATGGGCATGGGTTTTCTTAGCTTGTTCTCGTTGTTCTTCTAATTTTATTATTTCCATTTGTCTTAGTTGTATGGAGGAGGTAGATACCTCGTCGATGTGTTGTACTAAAGACAAAGAGGGAATGACTAAGTGAGTTGGAATAACCACTTCTTTCCCATAAACTAAATTAAAGGGAGAAGTGCCGATTGAAGATTTCTTCGCTATTCTATCTGCCCATAAAGCATTTACCAATGCTTTGTGCCAATTCTTTTGGTTTTGGTCGACTGTTCTTTTAATAATCCTGATCAGGTTTTTGTTTGTTGATTCAGCCAATCCATTACCTTGCGGATAGTAGTTGGCCGAATATTTCAGTTTGAACCCTCTTTTAAGTTCAAACTCAGTCATTGTATTTCCAGAAAAGTATGAAGCATTATCAAACATTAAGGCCGTTGGCAATCCAAACCTAGTGATTATAAATTGATCTATGAATTCAATAATGTTTTCAGAATTAGCTGTCTTGAGAGGAACTGCTTCTACCCATTTAGTAAAATAATCTGTTGCCGTGAGGATGTACCTATGCTGCTTAGAAGAGTGAGGAACGATCTCACCTATTATGTCCAAGCCCCATTGACTGAATGGTTGCTCGATGTTAACCGGCTGTAGTGGCATGGACGGTTTCTTTTGTTTCCCTGCAGCAGTCTGGCAGACTTGGCATTTCCTCATGTAACTGTGTGAGTCCTTGAACAGCGTGGGCCAATAGTATCCTGCACGTAAGATTTTATGTGCAGTAGCGTCTCCAGCATAGTGTCTGCCTGCTGGTCCATCGTGGAGTTCCTGCAAAACCTTTTCAGCTTCAGTTTTCTCAAGACACCTAAGAAGCACAGAATCGTAATTCCTTTTAAACAGAACATCATTTATGAGCTGGTATTGTTTAGCTTTCAATCTCAGAGCTCTTTTCTTGGTGTGATCCAGGTGTGATGGAGCATACCCGTTCTTAAGATAATAAATGGTGTCAGCATATAATGATTCTGCGTCGTTTAGGCTTACCTCATACGTATGTACCTCTTCAAATGAGTTCTCAGGAATTTGCGATGCTCCAGCCAACATCTTGTAGAAGCCTTGACCTCTTACAATGTTTGCTGGTTTGATCTCAAGATCGTATTCTTGTAAAACGGTGATCCAATTTGCTCTTTTTTCGCCCACATCCTTCTGTATCAGAAGGTTTCTTACTGCTGGAAACGGTACTATGACTTTGGTATGGGCTTTAAGTAAGAAAGGTCTGAAATACTTGATCGCTTTGAAAATAGCATATGCCTGTTTCTCCACGTCTGAATAATTGAGTTTAGCACCTTGTAAGTTCGAGCTAAAAAATGCGATTGGAGCTTCCGCCTTCTCTTGATTTGCTTGAGTTAGAATCGCGGCATAAGATTTCTCTGAGGCAAATGTGTATAAGATAAAAGATTCTGAAAAAATTCGGGGTCGCTAAAGATGGAGTGTTAATGATAGCTTGTTTGATCAAGTTGAATGCTTCATGCTCATCTTGACCCCATTTAAAATTTGAATTCTTTTTAATCATATTTTGCAAAGGAGAAAAATACGTGAGAAGTCTCGGACAAATCTCTTCACAAAATTGATTTGACCAAGGAAAGATTGCATGGCTTTTTTGTTATGAGGCATGGATATTTCGGAAATTTCTTTGATTCTGTCGGGTTCAATGTGAATACCAGATTTTGACACTATGAATCCTAGCAGTTTTCCTTCACTTAATGCGAAAAAATATTTCTTTGGGTTAAGTGAAATCCCATACCTTAAACATCGTTGAAAGATTTGTTTCAAGTCTTTGAGATGGTCGCTTCGCTTCTTGGAGTACACTGTTATATCATCCAGGTAAATCACTACAGATTTATTGACTAAACCTTTAAATGCGATGTCCATGGCTCTCTGAAAGGTAGCGCCGACATTGATCAGACCAAATCGCATCTTCCGATATGCGTATGTGCCCCATTTAGTTCGGAATGTGGTTTTTAACTGATCATCGAGATGTACCAGCACTTGATTGTATCCTGAAAATCCATCCAAAAAAGACATTAATTCTGAGCCTGCTACTACCTGTAATATCTGCTCCATAGGTGGGAGGGGAAAATTGTTTTTTTGACAGGCTTTGTTGAGATTTCGGAAATCGATACAGATTCTAATATCTCCGTTTTTCTTTATAACGGGTACCATATTGGATACCCATTTGGAATGTCTAACGGGGAAAATTATTCTGGCTCTCAACAACTTATTTAGCTCAGTTTTTATCTGATTTTCTAAATTGGGGTGGATTTTTCTGAGTTTCTGCAGGACAGGTTTTTCATTGTCAATCATAGGGATAGTGTGTTGAATGATAGAAGTGTGGTATGTCTTCAGCTCATCGTAATTCCAGGCAAAAACATTTTTGTATTGCCTCAAAAGACGGATATACGCTATTTTTTCTTCAGGGGTTAGGTTGTGGCCTAGATTAACGTTTTGTGGTTTCTCATCGGTTCCTAGGTTTACTAATTCGTAGTTTAGAGTCGAACTGTAGAGTTTAGAATTGGTAGACCTTTTAAACCGAATTTTCAAGTCATATAAGTCTTCTAACTTAACCACCGATTTAGGTATAGCATTATCAATGCTATTTTGTTGTATTTGGTGATCATGATGGTCTTCGTCAATTATTTGATTTGAGTAGGATCCTTCAGAAGTGAGGAAATTTACAATGTCAGGATCGTCATTGAATACTCTCCAGTTTGTAATGTTGTCAGGGATGGATGGTCTAAAGATTAATTCTATTGAGAATCTATCTGGACTAAAACCTTCGGAGGGAATAAGTCTAGAGGCTACGTTAGCTAACAGGTCTGTGCTCACATTTTGAAGTCTTGGGATTGACGAAATATTGAATGCTATGAAATGTGCAGTCAGATCTTGTACTAAAGATTGATAGTGTTTCAAATGACCTGATAGGCAATGTATGGTGTTACGCACCTGTTTGACGACGATCTCAGAGTCTCCAAAGACTTGAAGGTACTTAACATTCAACCCGATTGCTTTGTATATGCCTTGCACCAAGGCCTCGTATTCCGCTGTATTGTTTGTGCAATCGAATTCAAGTCTGCACGTAAGTATGGTCTTATTTCCATCTGGGCTAATCAGAATGCATCCTGCTCCTGCTCCCTCGTTAGGTTTAGAGCCATCAAAATATAATTTCCAAAACAAAGATGTATTTACAGGGTTATCTAAAAAATTAACACACTTTGAATTATCAGTTTGGGAAAAAATTTCGACTTGGGACAAAACTGAATTTTCTAAGTAAGGTGAGATATGAGAATTGAAATTGCCGAGGAAAGAATCTATCGAGTAATTGCCTATGATACTGTTGTTGTATGCTATTGCTTCATTTTCTCCCTCCAATTCCGTCACTATGTACTTCTGGTGTAACTCTCGTTCAACCTTTATTTGATTCGGTTTACCATTGTAGGGTAACCACATGCGCGACCAGTCGGTTGAGAAGTATCCATGGAGTTTTTCGGACCAATCCCTGCTAAGAATTAAACCATGGAATTCAGGGATATCAGCTACTAGAATGTCAATAACCTGACATACCTTCAGGTTAGACGACAATCTTATGGTCACTTGATTAAGTTCACCAATCACTTCGACTTGAGATCGATCAAGCTGAACTATGCGCACCGTGGATTTTTGTGGTTGAACATTCAACTTGGCACATATTGATCTGGGTAAAATATTCGTTGAAGCACCAGAATCTACCAAACAATTGTGCACATTTTTATTGAAAATTTCATAAGTGAGAAGAAAAGGGGGAGTGTGAGACCTTGATCTTCCTCCAATCAAGGCAATGTCATTTGGGTCAATCTTATTGATCGTGTTGGTTGGAGGTCTTCCCATGTTGTGGGAAGCTACAGCTGTAGGTAAAGATGTAGTAGGCACGGCATGTAATTCTTTCATCATTATCTTCTGTTGATGTTTCAATTTTCTCAACTCGTAAAGAGTGATATTAGCCCTAGTCTTTTTCATGTCATCGATAATGTTATACTCCATTTCATCCGACACAATGAGTGTTCTTGATGGAGGTGTTTGATCTGATTGGACTGGGCTATATTGAGTCGCTTTAGCGGTTGTTTTCTTTGTTGCGACTTTATCTTTTGCTGCAGGGCTTGCGCCCTTCTGCTTAGGGGTAGTTTGGGGAGGATCAAGTTGGTTTTTGCTTCGTGTGCTAACCGGAAATGCTTCTTGATCTTCTTCTTGTGGGAGGATGAAATCCCACATTCCTTGTAGTTCCACAACTTCTTCGTCATCGGTCTGCCCTTCAGTGGTATTCTCTTCTTCTTCCTCTTCTTCGGATTCGACGTTTGAGATAGCGTTGGGTGGTTTCACATCCATTGAAGGATTTCTTTTAAAAGCTCTGTAGGGCTTTTTTGAAGAAGTTTCTGCTACTTGTTTTTTTATGTCAATCATCTCATTGGACATGGTTTTTAACACTTTTTGTAATCCTTCCAAATCGAAAGGATCTTTCGTTTGTTTCTTCTTGGGGTCTTCCTTGTAGGAGACTTTCTTAGATTTGCGTTCCTCTATCGCAGATCTTTTTTCCAGGGCTACTACGCGTTTCTCTACTGCTATCGCCTCTGTCAAGTTTTCAACTAAGGTTGTCTTATTTGCCCTATCGACGAAGATTGCCAAGTTTGATGGTAAGGCTGTAATATACCATTCACATCTCACTTCTTTGCTGGGCTGGGAAGGAGCGGGAATTTTGTTGAGGATTTTATTGAACCGTAAATTAAAATCTTTGATGGGTTCTCTAGCCTCGGCTTTAAGATTGGATAGGTCATTGATCAACGTCGCCGTTGATCTGTCATCCCCAAACTTGGTAAGGAATTGACTTTGAAAAATGTCCCAACTTGTGATAGACCCGGAAGGTAATGAAAAGTACCATGACCTGGCTGTCCCTTTCATTGTGTAGGGAAAAAGCCGGACGACAGCATCCTCATTGGTAACTCCGTTGAGATTAACAGAAAGCATGAAATTATTGATATGCTCTTCAGCTAGCATGCCTGTTTCTGGATTGAATTTGGGTAGCCATTTCTCAGGATGGGCCGGTATTGGGCTCAGGGGTGGAGGCATTAAAACTGCCCCAGGATTGTTCCATGGAGACTGGGCCATCGTTGAGCTGCTAGTGAATGAAAGTGCAGAGGATGATCCCTGATGCTGGGAAGATGAAGATATTATGATCTTTGATGATTGAAGAGGAGGGGCTGTGGAAGATGGATGAGTGGTTTGGAATGAAGACGTGGGTGGTTGACTTCGTGGTGATGGAGTTGAAATGGACGACGTGGATGAAAGAGTCTCACTGTCAGACTCTGGTGGTGTTTTCCTTGCTCTTTTCCTGGTGGGGAGAGGGAATTCAGTTGGCTGGATGCCAAATTTTTCGCTCTTTAATCTGGTCAGGGGATGAGCAGGATTGTACTGCGAAGTCACACTGCTTTGAGATTTATCAGACCTCTAAGTAAAAATAGAGAATCCCTGGAGTTTACGAATCAGAGTTTGAATTTCAGGGGGTTCAATGATAAATTGGTCTGAAATATTAGGGTATGTAGCAGCGGTTGATACTCGAGCGACTTCTGACTCTGGATTTAAACGTACTGGGGAAGTCGGGGGAGTTGATGAGGGCGATTTTCTCTCAGAATGGTATTTAGATTTTGATTTAGGTGCCATTCATAGTTCGGGCCCTCCTTCTAGCGCCAAATATGTTGAAGCCCCAAAAATCGAGTCGACAACAAGGGGGATACCCACCCGGTCCGGACCTTGGTTGGCAGCTCCTTATCCGTTTGGTATAGCGGGTCCGACTGGGGATAATGGGACCAGTTTCCCAATCTAAGGGGTGTGTGTGTGTGTAGAGTTGGATGATGCTGATCTAGGAGTATTTTAAGTTAATTTAATTCAAACTTCTAAACTGACTCTATGCTATTGTAATCTAATAAGAAACAACACATCTAATCTACGCTAACCCGGGGTGTATTTCTTCTATTATGCGATCTAAAAAGATTTCGAACAATAACTGGTAATAAAGATCATTCAGCTATCATAAGAATAGAAATCAATTAAGATAAACCACTTTGCATAAAAAGTTAAGCAAAACAGTTGTGAACATCATACCGCATAATGAGTTATTCATATATCAAGCACAAATAAATGACTCCACCGTACAGAAGTGCCAAATGGTAACCCACACATTCATACATTAACATATAAACAACTAAAACTGCATATCACTCTAAGAATATAAGCAGAAATTGGTCAAGAGATAAAAGTACCATTTATGACTGATTTCACTCATAAGCTTCAAGCAATAACGATTTATCTCTACTTCTTCTAACATCTACTAAGAGTACAGAAGTGCAACATCAGTAGCAGACATTAAATGCAAACATTGATAAATCTCGATCCATCCATTCATCAAAAACCCCCTCCGAGGGTGCAAAAGTGCATGTTCTGAGGACAAGTTTTTTGATAAATTTCCGGACCCTTCTCCAAATGCCTGAGAACGGTTTAAATACTACTAACTAATTAATCTTAATTACATAAATTTAGGACATGGCTTCAAATGACCACCCTTCTACTAAAGCAAATTTATTTCTAAAAATTGAATCTAATTTCTAACCGTTTCTGTCAGGGAAAATTTTAAGAACCCCCCCTAAATTTATAAATATAATAAATGGGCGAATCTCCATGGTATATAGGAAAACTGGAAGGCGATTTTATCAATAATATAATATGTATATATAATTTTTTGGAGAATCTCTCACCAGGCATGGCGAATATTTTACTCAATTATAAAATCTTGTAAGATCTTGGCGAGTCTTTCACTAAATAATAAAACTTTGTAAAGTCCTAGTGAATCTTAGCATAGACTACATGCTGGTTTAATTCCCCCATTTAAATAGGCTACATTCTAGGTGAATACCATGGGTCAATACCATGTGCCATTTTGGTGAATACCATGGGTCAATACCATGTGCCATTTTTATTTTTATTAATTCTAATATTAGGGTTAATAATGGTTTTTTGCATGGTATTAATAACAATCTAGTCGATGGTATTTGTCCCATAGTATTTTGGCCATAGGTTTCAACTAAATATAACCCATTTTTTGAGTGTTCGTAAATATAAGGTGACTTATGGAGTAAATATAAAAAAATGTTTTATTTGTTTACCATACCTCTCGTTTATTTATATTTTTATTAATTTACCATACCTCTTTTACAAATATGGTATTTGGCCCATAGGATTCACTTAAATAAAATCTCTTTCTTGAGCCTTCATAAATAGAACGAGGGTTATGGACTAAATATAAAAAGAGGTTTTATTTATTTACGATACGTCTAGTTTATTTATATTTTTATTTATTTACCATACCTTTTGAGTAAGTATAAAAAGACGTTTTATTTATTTACCATACCTCCACTTTACTTATATTTTTATTTGTTTACACCCTTACATGTATATAAGGTGACTTATGGAGTAAATATAAAAAATGTTTTATTATTTACCATACCTCTCATTTATTTATATTTTTATTAATTTACCATACCTCTTTTATAAATATGGTATTTGGCCCATAGGATTCACTTAAATAAAACCTATTCTTGAAAATGGGCGAATGGAAGGTTGTAAGTCCTAATTTCAAGGGCTAAATTTACCTTTTTTACCCTCTCCCTTAAAATAAGGTGGGCTATTTGAGGTGATTTGTAAAAATGTACTATGATACAAAATATTCGCCCACTAAAAATTTAAAACCCCTTAATTTCGCCAAAGGGCGAACATTCGCCCCTAAAATTATCCTTGGTTTTTGTATTTGCTCCTTAGTGCTGTAAGCAATGCAACGTTCGCCTGGGAAGAGTCGGCTGGTTGTCTTCTCCTTTCGTTCGAGTGATGAAAATAGAAATAACAAGAGCTGGCACCGCTTTCTGACAAACTAGAAGATATTTTCGAAAATCTTCCTCTGGCTTGGTGTATTCGCTGTGTGTATACTTGGTATAACCCAAATTTCTTTCAAACTGATTGTGTTGTTGCTATTTCGGTTTCCGGCCATGTGAATGACTCAATAAGTTAGGGACTTTGCTCTCTGAACAATTTTCCGTATTGAAAATTGCTTCCGTTCTTTGTTCCAGGCTTTTTTGGAGCGTCTTCCCTCTTTAGCATTTTTCTTTTTACTTTACCCAGTCTGAGCTTCAGGATCTTTTCTAAACATGCTGCTTTTGTGCGCCTTTGACTCTGAGTCTTGGATAGTCTATTTCCATCAGTATCTGTTGAGTGATACTCTGGAATCCGCGGTCCTGCTGCATGCGGCATCCGTTTGCGAAGGCATCTCTTCTCTGTTCTCCGAGTATTGACGCTTTCCCCTTTTCCTTAGATGTTTCCTGCACATTGATTTATATTAGTTGCTGCCTTACAGTTTACGCCAAGGAAAAGAGAAATGACGAAAAGATTGACATGAAAGCTTTAAGTTCTAATGAATGCATAATCATGACACTCATAATTACTTGACTCTTAGAAAAACGCAACACAATCCTTCTTGGATACTTTGGCGTACAATCATTAATTTCTCTTAAGGCGCGCGCCCAATTTTGATCTACAGACAGCTTTCCTTGAACACTATGTCGAGGAAATTTTGCGATGAGTGATTTCTGCGATTCGCATCGCAGTATCGAGGATTGTGATGTCAAGATGTGTCATCGCAGGAATTGATGGTCGCATTCATCGCAGATCGCAAATCGCAGATCGCAAGATCGCAAATCGCGTTTAATCATTCAATCACTGTGTGCTGCTTATGCGATGTTGCGATATGCGACGTCGCATATCGGCCGTCGGCGATTCCTTAATTTTTCATTTTAAGAGCGCTTTTCAATATATGCGATGCGATGAATTTCGCGTCAATCCTTCGCAGCTTATTTATGCGCATAGGAAAACGCTTCACTCTCTCTTTGCGATGTGATACAGCTTTAGGGAGTTAAAATACAAAAATTTTGATAAAATGTTTTTTGGATTTTTTTGTTAAGGGTCCCCATTTGCTTGGTGTTATTGCTAATACCAAACAAATAGGGGGGGTTGTTGGTGACCACAACACCAACATATTTACCATAGAGAATTAAAAAAAATTGAAACCAAATTGAGTCGAGCATATTTTTATTCATCAGAGGAATCCAATCGAGTTAGATCCTTTGCACTTGAACCCAATAATTCAGACTGAGGAAGACACGGAATGTGCTTCTCAATGTGACCGAGATGAACGTTTTGTTGTTGAATTTGGAATTGGATAAGTAGAAAATCCTTTTAGATTTCTTGAAATCCAGGATCGGACCTAAACACTACAACAAAACCAGCGATTTGCGCCAGATTTTAGTGCATTTTTTTTGTAATTGTGATGAGCAACCTGGCGCTAAATCTGGCTCTATTGTACAATTTTTAAAGCGTCCTTTTTTGCACCTGATTTTGCATCCTTTTTCACGCTAAATTTTTCATCATTTTTTACACCAAACTATGCATCATTTTTTGCGTCAAATTTTGAACCAAGATTTGCATCTTATTTTATGACAGGTTTTGCTTCTAGTTTTGTGTCATTTTTTGCATCTATTTTTCATTCTCTTTTGCTTCCTATTTTGTGTCATTCTTTTCTTCCATTTTTGCACCATCATTTGCATCAAGTTTACACTGTATTTTGAATCCAATTTAACGTCTTTTTATGCATCCATTTTGTGTCAGTTTTTGCATCTAGTCTTACGCCAGGTTTTGTATCTAGTCTTACACTAGTTTTTGCTTCTATTTTTGCACCAGCTTTGGTGCCTATCTTTGCACCATGTGTTGAATTTGATTTAGCACCAAATTTTGCATCCATTTTTGTGCCCATTTTTGCATCTTTTTTTGGACCATTTTTTACATCCACATTTACGTTTGATTTGTCTCCATTTTTCCCATCTCATTTTGCACCATATTTTGCGTCATTTGTTTCATCCAATTTTGCATCATTTTTAACACCATCTCTTGCATCTAATGTTACATCATTTTGAGCATCCAAATTTGCATTTATATTTGCATCTTATGTTGAGTCATGTGTTGTGTCCACCTTTGCATCTTATTTTGTGTCTAATGGTACATTCAATTTAGAGCCATTTTTTACGTCTACTTTTGTATTTGTTTTTGCACCAAGTTTTGCATCCAATTTTAAGCTATTTTATGCCCCTTTTTGCACCATTTTTTTGTGTCTACTTGTGTCGAATGTTGCACCATTATTTACACCGACTTTTTCATCCAATTTTGCATTTTTTTGGTGTCTAGTTTTACATCGTTTTCACCATCCAAATTTGCATCTTTTTTTGCCTCATTTTGTGTCCACATTTGGATATAATTTTGTGTCTGAGTTCGAGCCTAAATTTGCATGTGATTAGGAATCATTTTTTACATCCAATATGGCATCCTTGGTTTCACCTTTTTTCAGCCCCATTTTGCATCTTGTTTTATGTCTTTTCTTACATCTTTTTTTTTTCCTTTTTTGCACCCAAGTTTGCATCCCAAATTTACACCATTATTTGCATCATCATTTGTCATATTAATTTGTAACGTTTTTTGCTTCTTTTTAACGCTAAACTTTGCATCTTATTTTACATCTAGTTGTTGTCTTTTTTTGCATCTAATTTGGTGCCCATTTATGTGTCCTTGTTTTTGCCCAATTTGATATCCTTTTGTATGCCATGTTTTGTTCCCTTCTTTGTGTCAACTATTGCACAATTTTTCACTTCTAATTTAAAACACTTTGTATGTCAATTGTTTGCATTTTGTATTAATTCCTAGTTTAACATCCAATTTTACTTTCAATTTTGTATCCATGGTTACATCCACGTTTGACTTCTTATATAGAGTATATTTTTCTTTACATATATGACCCCCTTTATAGATTCATAGTGAAATATATGATAGTTTCTAAATATCATTAAAGCAGATATCACAATTCAAAATCATTTGTAAAGAAATTTAAGAGAAATTGACAACATCCATCCAAAAAAATAACAATGTGTCATTAACAATTTTCAAAACATGTATAAAATAGCAACATAATACTAATAAAATCAGTATTATTTTTAATCAAAACAATTAAAATTCAAATATGATTAACAAATCAAAATATTTCATGAATATCGTTATTCTACGATAAATTAACAACATACATAAATCAAACTCATCGTATGATTACAAAATCAAAATGTCTCATTGATATAGGGTAAATTCACAACACCCATCTAAACATAGCAATGTCATTCTACACAATAATTTCTTCATAAAAAACAATGCATGTGCATGCCTAGCTACCACCACCAAGATCATCCTCATGATCATCTTGACCATCCTCATTACTCTGATCCACATCATCACCAACACCGCAACTATCATCATCATCTCCTCCTTCACCACCATCATCCTCATCCTCATCCTCATCATCTCCTGATATATGTTGAACATAATTTGGATCATCGTCTTGGCAATCATTACCTATAGCATTCTGACAAAAAAAATCAATATTACATGTTAGTATTAATTACATAACACAACGCATGTTTTTGTTATACAATGTTAACCATAAAATGAGGTAAGATATAATATCTAATAGTACTAAAAAATAAAATGAAAATATGGTTTAAAAGTATATTGGAAATCTAACTAAGATTACATACCATAGAGTCCATCCAAACAACAAATTCAACCCATCTCTTTTTCCGCAGCACCTCCTTTTCCAAATGATTTGGAGGTCTTCCATATTTTAGTTCCTATCAATCAGTAAATAGGGAGAAATTAGATAACAATGACTTTCTTCTAGTACAAAATTTATTAAAAAAATATCACATGTTTAATATACTTACAAAGGTTGTTATCAGTGCTTTTAAACCTTTCTGGCCACTACGATGAGTGACTTTTGTCTTGGTTAACCTCGCCTTGGATGCCTTGTCCTTAAACATAAACCAATTCAATTTATTTTCACACAAATACATGTCTAAGATACTTATAAGTATTAATACATTCTAAATAATGTTTAATGAAAAATTCAATACCTGAATGCTCTCATTGCCGGCTTTTCTTTGTGCTACCAACTTCTCATATGATTTTACAAGTTCTTTCCATACTTTAAAAGGTATGTCAATAGGTCTTTGTTTCAGTCTTTGATCTTGAGGCATTTTTTTAATTTTTCTTGTTTGGGTAAAAATTTTGGTTAAAAAAAACCAAACAAGTAATTCACATCAATGGCATGGGGACTCTATGGATATGTGTAAAAAAATGGCTATAAAGAAAACATCCAAAAAACATATGAGCTCTCCCTTTGATGGTCACTTGGGGCATATGGCTGGAAAGGAACAACTCCATTTTCGAAAATCAAGGACAATCCTTTCTCAAAGTCCTTCCTAATATTTGCTCCAAATGTCTTAAAATGAAAAACAAAATTCAAACGTAATCCTTAAACATCTCCCTTAAATATAACGTTGGACCATAAATTCTTCACTTTTATTGTTATCGGCTCTGGAATGATTTTTCTATATGCAATTATATAATGAAATATGTGTGCACTAATGAAAAAACATTGAGTTTCATTTTTCATAATCACAAACAATGAAAAAAGAATCACACGTAACTAGCATCATTTTGGAGATTTTATATTTATTAAAAATCTTTAACATGTTTTCCTCCCATATCTCATAAAAAGGTGTGAAATTTTTTATATACTCTCCAATAAGCACTACAACAAAACCAGCGATTTGGAGGTTTTACACTAAGTTTTTCAACATCGAACTTACTAGGGCTTGCACCACTGGGGTTATTAGTAAGAATCTCATGAGGTTTGCATAGCCATGATTATTAGAATCAAAATAGTAGGATTTGCACTAAAAAATAGTTCATAGAGCTTTCCTGTTGGGGAGAAAATCACAAGTTCAACTTCTGCAGTGCAGAGCACCGAGAGCTCGTAAGCTTTCTTCAGCAATCCACCTACGTTTGGAAAATGTAGCCTGCCTGCTGGCGATGTTCTCAATCCTCTTCCTCTGCATCTTTCCCCTCACTATTCTTGTATGTCCTCTTTCGTTTTTCCCTCCAAACAAACCCTCTCAAATTGAGAAAGCAGAACAACTCACTCGATGAGAATCCGAATCCAATTATCGCTTCTAACAATAACCCAATACGATACCAGAAGTGATTACACAAAACCTCATTAACTCTTCATTTGTTTGGAAAAGAGCCAAGCATATACTTCTGACGAGGGTTTCCGTCTCAAGTCTGGCTCGCATGACGTCGCTTAGTCAATTGCGAGAAAAGTTTTCCACCTGCCTGTCACATTCGGTTTGTCACACTATATATTAAAATAAGGTTGATCATACTAACAATAAGGTTGTATAGTTTAAAAGGAGGGCTCTTCTGACTGCATTTGGTTGGTTTATAGAAAAGATTGCTGGAATGTGTAATGTGAATGCTCTGCTAACTGTTTTTTAAGCATTTGGAAGTATTAAAACCCCCTAGGATAATTAATGTAAGACCTGTTAATTAATGTGTAAAGATGGCTATTGTCCTTGGGCTACCTTAGCTGTTCGTGTTTAGTGATCTGTGGTATTATGACTCCTCAAGTCACTATTAAACCATGAGAACCATGCCCAGGCAAACTAGTGTGACATTGTGGATGAGAACCAAAACTAGACTCCTATAACCTCCTTTTTCATCCTTTAAATTGCAGAATTAACTGACTGTTCTAGTAATCATTCTTGAGCACCTGAAGATGTGCACCCTAAATAATAAGAATAATACCCTGTAACATATGAATAGTCTACAGGTTGATATATATGAATGTTACAGTGTGCAGGAGTATGATTCAATTCCATACGAAAATACAAAACATATGATAGGATTTCCTTATACCTCATAGGCAAACAACCATTGTCCCTTCTATAGATGAGCAGAATAAGTGCTTGGTTCTCTACACTAAATAAAGACAAAGTATAGTACTTATTGCTGACAAAATAGGATTTAAATCGCGGTTCAATTGCTTGACATTCAGCTGGTCACAGAATTGTAGAGTGCATAATCATAAGTGATGTTGTGAGCCTCATTGCTCAAAGTCTAAGGGTCTTGCGAGCCATAATCATAGCCATGTATGGCATATCTTGTGATTATGGCATTTTATGAGGTCAATTCTTGTGAAGACATTTTAGTTTATAATAAATTTTGAACCTCAACAGAGTTTTGGCAAGACCTGGCTGAGCTAGGACATCAACAACACAGCTGATATGAATGACATAATCTAGCCTCAAGAGGGAGCCTCTTTTGTTTCATCACTCTAACAATCTATGAAGTGGTGGAAAGCATAACAACTTCCCCTTGAATATGACACCTAAACTGAGTACAAATCCTAAATGATGCAGCCCTTGGTGCATGTCTCTCAAAGTATCGATCTTTCAAATGTTGAAAGCTCTTGTGCCCATTTGATATGCATTCGATTGCAATTCCCCTGAAGAAAGAATCTTATAAAGGTGAGGCCATGGCCAATATGTTAGCCATATCCATTGCAGTTGCCATTGCTTGACAAATTTAGTGTGATTAGTCCCACCATGATTCACATGGGCTTCTACTCAACACTGGTTGTTGCTATTGTAAGAGTCTTCAAGCTCGTTGAACCCATAGTATTGATAAGTGTATTCTTTGGGTCTCTGGTTTTCAAATTCTGCCTATGTTTTCCTCTCAGTATCATTATTTCAAATGCTGAAAGCTCTAATTCCCATTGATGTGTATTTGATTGTGGTTTCCCTGAAGAAAGAAGCTTATAAAGGTGAGCCCGAGGCCAATATGTTGGCCATATCCATTGGAGTTACTATTTCAGCTTATGGGGAGGCCAAGATGAATGCATGGGAGGTGATTCTCCAGTTAAGTGCAGTTGCACGTGAGACTACCCAATTGGTTCTCATACAAATTCCACGAACATCAAAAGGGATTAAGTTGAATCCCATCACACCTTTGTTGCTCCTTGTTGCCTTGTTTTTCTCAGCACCCCCTGGGCCTTAGTAGAATACCCATTTCTCATAATCAGGGTCTCTTCCTTTGATTTGGATTACATGACATTTCTACTTGTGCCTTGGCTCTTAATCTTGCAGTGTTTCTTCTGATAGGAAAGACTTCAGCCTTGACTATGAATGTTGCTGGTCTTGTCAAGGACTGGCTGCTCATAACATAATCTTTGTCTGTAATAAATGAAAAGGTTACAGTCATAAACTTGAGTGGGTGTGGACTGGCTTTTCTGGCTGTCTGTTACTATAATCATTTGAAACTTCAAGCTCTCAAGTCCAATGACAACCAACCAAAGTACCTCAGCAGTGCAGCTGATGCCAATGATGAAGGAGAAGGTTTGATAATGACGAGTGGGAGATTCTCAATCAGAGATTCAGAACCAGTAGAGAAAAATCAAACTCAAGCTTCAGGATTAGGTATTTAGATCATTAATATTGTCTTGTGCTAGAGATTACTGTTCTTGGATTGGCTCCTCTATGCTCAGATCTATTTGCAGGGAACAGGCCAATCATTCACAGTGAAGAAGATAATGACAAGATTAGTGTATAATGATGGACAGGATGGTGCCATGGTGCCAACCTAAATCTCAAGTAAGGAGACATCTGTTCATCAATTTGTCAAGAAGCATGGCCTACAATTCAATTGCTCTAAGCCTATCACTTCTTCCACCTATCAAATAAATTGTTTCCTGTTTGTTTAGTTGACTATGGTTCTAATAAATATACTATTGTTTGATGTAAAAAGACAAAACAAAACAAAAAATATGGAAAGTTGTGACCCCATTTTCTAACTACAAATTGAAATCGGATTACCATAGTGACCACCTCTGCTTATTGGAATCAAAAAGGGGGTGGGTTAACCCAATACGATACCAAAAGTGATTACACAAAACCTCATTGACTCTTCATTTGTTTGGAAAAGAGCCAAGCATATACTTCTGACGAGGGTTTCCATCTCAAGTCTGGCTCGCAGGACGTCGCTTAGTCAATTGCGAGAAAAGTTTTCCACCTGCCTGTCACATACGGTTTGTCACACTATATATTAAAATAAGGTTGATCATACTAACAATAAGGTTGTATAGTTTAAAAGGAGGGCTCTCCTGACTTCATTTGGTTGGTTTATAGAAAAGATTGCTGGAATGTGTAATGTGAATGCTCTGCTAACTATTTTTTAAGCATTTGGAAGTATTAAAACCCCCTAGGATAATTAATGTAAGACCTGTTAATTAATGTGTAAAGATGGCTATTGTCCTTGGGCTACCTTAGCTGTTCGTGTTTAGTGATATGTGGTATTATGACTCCTCAAGTCACTATTAAACCATGAGAACCATGCCCAGGCAGACTAGTGTGACATTGTGGATGAGAACCAAAACTAGACTCCTATAACCTCCTTTTTCATCCTTTAAATTGCAGAATTAACTGACTGTTCTAGTAATCGTTCTTGAGCACCTGAAGATGTGCACCCTAAATAATAAGAATAATACCCTGTAACATATGAATAGTCCATCCTGTGCATGTAGGATATGCACATGAGGTCCAATAAAATCACTAACCAGAATACCAGGTGTTATTAAAGCCTCTACAGGTTGATATATATGAATGTTACAGTGTGCAGGAGTATGATTCAATTCCATACGAAAATACAAAACATCTGATAGGATTTCCTTATACCTCATAGGCAAACAACCATTGTCCCTTCTATAGATGAGCAGAATAAGTGCTTGGTTCTCTACACTAAATAAAGACAAAGTATAGTACTTATTGCTGACAAAATAGGATTTAAATCGCGGTTCAATTGCTTGACATTCAGCTGGTCATAGAATTGTAGAGTGCATAATCATAAGTGATGTTGCGAGCCTCATTGCTCAAAGTCTAAGGGTCTTGCGAGCCATAATCATAGCCATGTATGGCATATCTTGTGATTATGGCATTTTATGAGGTCAATTCTTGTGAAGACATTTCAGTTTATAATAAATTTTGAACCTCAACAGAGTTTTGGCAAGACCTGGCTGAGCTAGGACATCAACAACACAGCTGATATGAATGACATAATCTAGCCTCAAGAGGGAGCCTCTTTTGTTTCATCACTCTAACAATCTATGAAGTGGTGGAAAGCATAACAACTTCCCCTTGAATATGACACCTAAACTGAGTACAAATCCTAAATGATGCAGCCCTTGGTGCATGTCTCTCAAAGTATCGATATTTCAAATGTTGAAAGCTCTTGTGCCCATTTGATATGCATTCGATTGCAGTTCCCCTGAAGAAAGAATCTTATAAAGGTGAGGCCATGGCCAATATGTTAGCCATATCCATTGGAGTTGCCATTGCTTGACAACTTTAGTGTGATCAGTCCCACCATGATTCACATGGGCTTCTACTCAACACTGGCTGTTTCTATTGTAAGAGTCTTCAAGCTCGTTGAACCCATAGTATTGATAAGTGTATTCTTTGGGTCTCTGGTTTTCAAATTCTGCCTATGTTTTCCTCTCAGTATCATTATTTCAAATGCTGAAAGCTCTAATTCCCATTGCTGTGTATTTGATTGTGGTTTCCCTGAAGAAAGAAGCTTATAAAGGTGAGCCCGAGGCCAATATGTTGGCCATATCCATTGGAGTTACTATTTCAACTTATGGGGAGGACAAGATGAATGCATGGGAGGTGATTCTCCAGTTAAGTGCAGTTGCATGTGAGACTACCCAATTGGTTCTCATACAAATTCCACGAACATCAAAAGGGATTAAGTTGAATCCCATCACATCTTTGTTGCTCCTTGTTGCCTTGTTTTTCTCAGCACCCCCTGGGCCTTAGTAGAATACCCATTTCTGATAATCAGGGTCTCTTCCTTTGATTTGGATTACATGACATTTCTGCTTGTGCCTTGGCTCTTAATCTTGCAGTGTTTCTTCTGATAGGAAAGACTTCAGCCTTGACTATGAATGTTGCTGGTCTTGTCAAGGACTGGCTGCTCATAACATAATCTTTGTCTGTAATAAATGAAAAGGTTACAGTCATAAACTTGAGTGGGTGTGGACTGGCTTTTCTGGCTGTCTGTTACTATAATCATTTGAAACTTCAAGCTCTCAAGTCCAATGACAACCAACCAAAGTACCTCAGCAGTGCAGCTGATGCCAATGATGAAGGAGAAGGTTTGATAATGACGAGTGGGAGATTCTCAATCAGAGATTCAGAACCAGTAGAGAAAAATCAAACTCAAGCTTCAGGATTAGGTATTTAGATCATTAATATTGTCTTGTGCTAGAGATTACTGTTCTTGGATTGGCTCCTCTATGCTCAGATCTATTTGCAGGGAACAGGCCAGTCATTCACAGTGAAGAAGATAATGACAAGATTAGTGTATAATGATGGACAGGATGGTGCCATGGTGCCAACCTAAATCTCAAGTAAGGAGACATCTGTTCATCAATTTGTCAAGAAGCATGGCCTACAATTCAATTGCTCTAAGCCTATCACTTCTTCCACCTGTCAAATAAATTGTTTCCTGTTTGTTTAGTTGACTATGGTTCTAATAAATATACTATTGTTTGATGTAAAAAGACAAAACAAAACAAAAAATATGGAAAGTTGTGACCCCATTTTCTAACTACAAATTGAAATCGGATTACCATAGTGACCACCTCTGCTTATTGGAATCAAAAAGGGGGTGGGTTAACCCAATACGATACCAGAAGTGATTACACAAAACCTCATTGACTCTTCATTTGTTTGGAAAAGAGCCAAGCATATACTTCTGACGAGGGTTTCCATCTCAAGTCTGGCTCGCAGGACGTCGCTTAGTCAATTGCGAGAAAAGTTTTCCACCTGCCTGTCACATACGGTTTGTCACACTATATATTAAAATAAGGTTGATCATACTAACAATAAGGTTGTATAGATTAAGATTCTGAACCAAGACAAAGAAACCAAAAGAATCCAAAATTATCAAATAGAAAACAAGCAAGGGCACTAGAGCCCTACCCACATAACCAAGCTTTCTTGGCCTTTAGGATTCTTGTCATTGATTGGTTTTCTTCCAGTTATTAGCTCTAGAAGAACTACTCCAAAGGAATACACGTCCATCTTCTCATTAACCTTGCCATACATGAAATATTCTGGAGCCAGATACCTGAAATATGATAGCATTTGCATTATTAAATCCATATATTTTTGAAAGAACATATATAACTGATTCATGCTGCCATTTCTGTGAATTCTGTTGGTGCAGGTAATTAAATTGTCTGAGGAGTGCCCTATCTGTGTGCAACACAAGGGCAACCAAGGCTTTAAACTTTCTGCAAGGAGAGATTTACAATTTGATTATTACCCTTGGGAAAGAGAGTCAGTCCCACACCAAATGTGTCGTAGTTATACAAAATATACATCATGATACTCAGCTTGGTCCATTTCTCAGATGGCACCGGGTCTAGCTGGCTCTTCTTGCCTATTCAGGGAGGGGTAATTTGCATACTAAAGCTTTGGTTTGAGATACGATGTAATCTCTTTTGCTAATATTCAAAGAATATTATATTTCATTAATGGAAAAAGAGATTATTGGCAATTGAGGCTTTGAATATTTTGCCATAATCCACCATCAGCATTTAGGGCTAACCTGTTTAAGGGTGATGATTTCACAAATTGAACTACTAAACAAATGTTTAGATTACAACCCTAAACACTAGGTCTAAACACCCTTTACTCTATGTCAGAAGGATATCAACTTGATATTCCATGTGCCATTCTTTGTTATGGGAAAAAACAATTCTAGCACTAACTCCTCACAGGAAAGGAAATGTCTCAAGCAACTAAATTTGACATCAGAAACTGAAACATATATATGCAACTAATGAGAATAAGAGTTATTACTCTGTTCATTCGAGGTCGAAACTGAGCTGCCTGTCTCAGACAACATGCTGCATAAATGACCATTCTCTTCATCTTCCTCATGTCATAAGCATCTTCCAAAAGTGGATCTGCAAGTTCTTTTACAGAGCCAGCTGCCAGTAATGGCCTTGCCTAAATTTTGAAATTTACAAGAGATTAAGATTCTGAACCAAGACAAAGAAACCAAAAGAATCCAAAATTATCAAATACAAAACAAGCAAGGGCACTAGAGCCCTACCCACATAACCAAGCTTTCTTGGCCTTTAGGATTCTTGTCATTGATTGGTTTTCTTCCAGTTATTAGCTCATAAAATCTCACCATGTTTCTTTTTAGTTTTTAGATGTCAACTGTCTCCCACAGCAAAAGCATATACCTGTTTACCAACCACAAGCCAACTACATCCCGGATTCTTTTTTAACCTCCTAGCTTTCATCATTTTTCGCACCTTTCCAATGTCATTCCACATACCAGCGGCAGCATAGATATTGGACAGTTGAACATAAGGTGAGGGGTTTTCGGGATCCAATTCAAAAAGCCGTTCTGCTGCATATTCTCCTAATTCTATATTCTTATGGATTCTGTAGGCACCAAGTAATGAACCCCACACAGTAACACCAGGTTCTACTGGCATTTTCTTGATAAGCTCTTGGGCATCATCAAGCCTCCCAGCACGGCCAAGGAGGTCAATCATGCAGCTGTAGTGTTCCATCACAGGTGTAATGTGATAATGCTTACTCATTAAATCAAAGTACTGGCAGCCCTCATCCACCAGCCCTGCATGACAGCAGGCGGACAAAACACCAAGAAATGTGACATGATTTGGGTTCATACCCAACTGTAGCATTCCTTCAAACAGCTCAAGGGCTTATAACTGATTCAGGCTGCCATTTCTGTGAATTCTGTTGGTGCAGGTAATTAAATTGTCTAAGGAGTGCCCTATCTGTGTGCAACACAAGGGCAACCAAGGCTTTAAACTTTCTGCAAGGAGAGATTTACAATTTGATTATTACCCTTGGGAAAGAGAGCCAGTCCCACACCAAATGTGTCGTAGTTATACAAAATATACATCATGATACTCATCTTGGTCCATTTCTCAGATGGCACCGGGTCTAGCTGGCTCTTCTTGCCTATTCAGGGAGGGGTAATTTGCATACTGAAGCTTTGGTTTGAGATACGATGTAATCTCTTTTGCTAATATTCAAAGAATATTATATTTCATTAATGGAAAAAGAGATTATTGGCAATTGAGGCTTTGAATATTTTGCCATAATCCACCATCAGCATTTAGGGCTAACCTGTTTAAGGGTGATGATTTCACAAATTGAACTACTAAACAAATGTTTAGACCTAAACACTAGGTATAAACACCCTTTACTCTATGTCAGAAGGATATCAACTCAATATTCCATGTGCCATTCTTTGTTATGGGAAAAAACAATTCTAGCACTAACTCCTCACAGGAAAGGAAATGTCTCAAGCAACTAAATTTGACATCAGAAACTGAAACATATATATGCAACTAATGAGAATAAGAGTGATTACTCTGTTCATTCGAGGTCGAAACTGAGCTGCCTGTCTCAGACAACATGCTGCACAAATGACCATTCTCTTCATCTTCCTCATGTCATAAGCATCTTCCAAAAGTGGATCTACAAGTTCTTTTACAGAGCCAGCTGCCAGTAATGGCCTTGCCTAAATTTTGAAATTTACAAGAGATTAAGATTTTGAACCAAGACAAAGAAACCAAAAGAATCCAAAATTATCAAATACAAAACAAGCAAGGGCACTAGAGCCCTACCCACATAACCAAGCTTTCTTGGCCTTTAGGATTCTTGTCATTGATTGGTTTTCTTCCAGTTATTAGCTCATAAAATCTCACCATGTTTCTTTTTAGTTTTTAGATGTCAACTGTCTCCCACAGCAAAAGCATATACCTGTTTACCAACCACAAGCCAACTACATCCCGGATTCTTTTTTAACCTCCTGGCTTTCATCATTTTTCGCACCTTTCCAATGTCATTCCACATACCAGCGGTAGCATAGATATTGGATAGTTGAACATAAGGTGAAGGGTTTTCGGGATCCAATTCAAAAAGCCGTTCTGCTGCATATTCTCCTAATTCTATATTCTTATGGATTCTGCAGGCACCAAGTAATGAACCCCACACAGTAACACCAGGTTCTACTGGCATTTTCTTGATAAGCTCTTGGGCATCATCAAGCCTCCCAGCATGGCCAAGGAGGTCAATCATGCAGCTGTAGTGTTCCATCACAGGTGTAATGTGATAATGCTTACTCATTAAATCAAAGTACTGGCAGCCCTCATCCACCAGCCCTGCATGACAGCAGGCAGACAAAACACCAAGAAATGTGACATGATTTGGGTTCATACCCAACTGTAGCATTCCTTCAAACAGCTCAAGGGCTTCCTTAGCACATCCGTGTATGGCATACCCTACAATCATTGCAGTCCACAAGACAACGTCTCGGTAATGTATGTTGTCAAATACTCTTTGTGCACTCTCTAGACACCCACACTTAGAATACATATCTACAAGAGCCCTTCCCACAAAGGCATCACAGCTGTATCCACTTCTAATGATGACTTCATGGATCTCTTTGCCTTCTTCGAGAGCTGCCAAGTCGGAACACACCGGGAGAGTAACAGCAAACGTCTCTACGTTTGGGTTCACAGCGGCCAGCAGCATTTGTTGAAACAGCTTCAGGGCATCCTCTGTGCGCCCAGCTTGTGCATAACCAGCAATCACAACATTCCATGAGATGACATCTTGTTCGGGTATCTCCCAAAGCAGTTTCAAGGCTTCATCATGATACCCATTGTGTGCATATCCTGTAATCATTACATTCCACGATACCACATCTCTTATGGGCATTTTCCAAAAGACTTTCAGTGCCTCTTCAACATATCCACTCTGAGCATATGCTGCAATCATAACATTCCATGAGACCAGATCTCTTTTTGGCATTTTGTCAAACACAATCAATGCATTGTCAATACCGCCGCATTTTGCATACATATCTATGAGGGCATTCTCAACATTGACATCATATTGAAATCCACTTCTAATTATTTCTTCATGGATCTCTTTCGCTTGTTCAAGCGAACCCATGCTCGCACATGCCCCTAGAAGACTGGCAAATGTGATCTTGTTTGGCCTAACACCAGACTTCTGCATCTTACAATAAAATGTCAAGGCATCCAGCCCATACCCTTGTCTGGCATAAGATGCAAGCATGGCTGTCCAAGACACCACATTCGGCTCGGGCATTTTCCAAAAGAGATCCAAGGCTTCCTGAAAATATCCATTCTGCGCACATCCCGTAATCATTGCATTCCACGAGACGACATTTCTTTCAGGCATTTTCTCAAACATTTTCGGGGCTTCCACAAGCTGGCCATTCTGAGCATATCCAGCCACCATGGTATTCCATGATACCACATCTGGTTCGGGAATTTTGTCAAACACACGGCGTGCAAACTCCAGTTCTCCACATTTTGCAAACATGTCCACCAGGGCATTTTGCACAAAAGCATAAGACTCAAATCCACCCCTAATCACTTCTTCATGGATCTCCTTGCCTTTTTCAAGATCACCCATGTGGGCACAAGAAGACAGAATACTGGCAAAGGTAAACTCATTTGGTTTGGTACCTACCCGTTTCATTTGATAAAACAGATCAAAAGCCTCCTCGTTATGATCATGCCTGCTATAAGCCACAATCATCACTGTCCACGACATAACGTTACGTTCAGACATTTGATCCAGAACCGTGTGGGGTAAAACTACTGATTTTACCAGTATTGGCTATGGCATTCGCTGAGGCCATTCCTAAAACAAAAATCTTAGGAGGCTGAAGCTACATTTGGCGCATTTCTGAACTAGATCTGGAATGAAGAAAGAAAATTTTCGTAAAATGCCTAAATAAATTTTTCACCGAAAACAAGTTCTCAGGTGTAAATTTTCAGGTTAGCCTGGAAATAAATATTTCACCGAGCTTCATACATTTTCTGGCCAAAGGAAGGTTACACAGCTACATTTGGTGCATTTCTGAACTAGATTGGAATGAAGAAAGAAAATTTTCACCTAAAATAAGTTCTCAGGTGTAAATTTTCAGGTTAGCTTTGAAATAAATATTTCACCGAGCTACGTACATTTTCTAGCCAAAGGAAGGTCACACCGCTAAAATTTAAAGGCCAGCAAATTATCTGCAAGTAATGCATGTAACTTTGAAAAGGAACAAGTTTTGCAGGTTAAATGTTCGGAAGAATCTGGAACCTGTGCAGAGATGATGATTGCCGTTGTGAAAGATTCAGATTGAAGGCCAAGGAAATCGAAACTCCAGCGAAGCCATCACCACTGTCTGCCAAGGGTTTCGAGCGGGTAATCTCTCCAACATGAGATAAACAGGGAGTTCAACCAGCGCTGATTAAAATTCCAACTATAATGATCTGATCCAACAGCACAATCTCTTTCAATCGTCTAACATATCAGATCAATGGTCGAAAATAGGACACGGTGGCATATAAGGGAGTTCTTCCCAGAGGGAAACGCCTTACGGCGTAATTATGTTGATATATTAGTTAATTATGTAGTCGTAAGAGTGGATGGTTGACTTTTGTGTGGGAAGGAAAACTGAAAAATGGTTTTATGAATTAAAATATCAATATATTAATAAATATAAAAATGGTTGATTATAGTTATTTTCTTTCATTTGCATTTGTTAATGGGATTGTGTTAGGTGGTGGGTGGTGTTAGGTGATGGGTGATGTATGTTAGAAGAAATAATATAATTGTGATAACTAATAATTAATGTGGTTATATAAATTAAATGGTTGATAAATTCTGGTATGTGTAATAATTTTAGTTCATTGTACTTGGTGTATGTGAATACAACTATGTAAATTTTGAATATATGTAAATTATGTGAAAATAAACTCATGAATACCTTGACTGCACTAACATGCAGTGAAGTTTGGAATGGGTAGATTGGGGAGGGACATCACCCATATTGTCCCCCTTCCTCATGGAATGTGGCTGAGACAGGACATCACCCATATTGTCCCCCTTCCTCAAGGAATGTGGCTGAGACAGGATGATAGCCTTAAGGGAAAACAAAAAGATGACTAGACAACAAGTTGAAGAGTGTGGAAGAGTAGTCGAAGTGTGTGGAAGAGGCACATAATAATGGGTACAGAAGCTTGCTGCACAAAGAACATGCAGAATGCTAGAGACTGTGAAACAAGGGAGTCTTGGGAGAAGACACTAGAGAAGAAATTTGTGTCAAGTTGTTGGTGAGAAGATAACATGTGTAAAGATGGGTGCGATTGAACCCAATGCTTTGTGAATTAGGAATACATTTCTTGTGACCGCATGAAGGCCATTGAACCATGTGTTTAAGCTTGGAGGGCCAGTGGGAACTCATTGGAGGAATTGGGTCACTATGGTGCTTGCCATGAGGTTGATAAACCACCTGGACATTGGATTATGGACCCCTACGATTCTTGCCATGAATATGCAACTGATAAACCACCAAAAGCAGTGGGTTTCGCCTCTTGGAACTGAGATATAACCCATTTAGCCTTAGGTGAAGTCATGTGTTTTAACCCAAAGAGCAAGTGAATCACTATGGTGGTTACTGCTAGAAAGTGATTGATAAACCACCTAGACAGTGGACTCCTCATCATGGTTATGTGATTAAGCCTTGGGTGTGAATTTCCTTGAATACACATCCCCTCGAACTTTAGATCTGGTTCGAAGGGGCGGGTGGTTAGCTACAATAAAGGCTACAGTGTGACTAGCCTATGGTTGGATGGAGAGTTGAAGTCCCTCCTTCAGTTTCCAACCATATTGAAACACATAGATAAGTGTAACATGTTTGTGTATATTGTCTTATGGACTATGATGACTTTTGTTTTGAAGCAATATCTTGTGTGTTTGTAAATGTGATAATTCCCTGGCTGTGAAGTTCGTTGATATGTTCATGAGTGGAATAACATTTGCAAAATTATGGTTTCGATACTTACTTGGGCTATGTTATTTATTATTATGTTCATGATGAAAGTGTAGTTATGTGTTTATGTATACGTAAATGTACCCTAAGAACATGTTGATGAACATATAGTTTAGACCACTCATGCACTGGTTATTTAGTGTGAATCGAGAGTTGGGCTTTAGGCCTTGGGTTATATTACACATTAAGGCCTTGAGTAGTTAGGCTAGGTGAGGTAGCAATCATCCTACTTTATAAGCCCACTACATCCACGTCATTAGGACGGGTAGGTAGTGTGAGAACTGAACTTCATCCCTATGCTAGTGAGCCCGAGACTAAGTGGGCACTGGTGGAACCACATCCCAACAAAACCATGCCGCATGAACTGGCGCCGACCATCACCCATCAGTTGTCGTTTATGTCCTCAATAAACCAATCAAATCAACACAATAACCAACGCAATTTAGTGTAGACAAAAGAGTTGAGTGTGGGGCCTAGGTGGAACTAAGAGCATTGGGAGAGTTGTTTGCCATCCACTGCTCATCACTTGTTGTTGAGTTCTTTGTAACCTACAACATAGTGAGAGCATCAATGGAGGCATGGCTGACACGATCAAAGTTCCAAAGTGGAACCTTGAGTCCACCTTTACCGCTCGCCTCCTGCCACCCTTCTTCTTGGTTGACACCGAGCACCGTGGGTAGAAATAACTTGTAACGATATGACGTGGGCCTGATGGTGGGACTCACCAAGATGTCTTGTCAAAGTTATGCAAAGGCCATAGTTTATATGTTTTCATGGCCTCTTGTGATAGGATGAGCTTTAATCAAGTGTAACTATTGATCTAGGAATATGATTAAGGTAAAATTGGTATTGTCGGAAAGCTCTCAACAAGCTAAATGCAATGGTGATATCGAAAGTTAATTCCATAGACTTACAATAATTAGAGTTTTCTCTAACCCCATCTTCGTAATGGACCCTGGGGATCGGGTTGACGATAAGTAACACCCCCCTCAGCTGGTTGGGAACCTTTAAGGGGGTGGAAGGGAGGTAGTTACATAGTGGTATCAGTGTCCAAGTCCAACACTTGGACTAGATGGGCCTTGAAAGATAAAGTTAGAAGCTTTGTTAAGAGTTATAGAGTGGATCATAAAAGAGCAATCACTAAACCCGAAGAGGCTCACACACACCCACACAATAAAAAAAATTGACTCGATAATTTAATTGTTACATGGTACATGTGTGTTAATGATGACTTTGCATTTGATGTGATTGTTGGTTTGACAGGTTGATTAAATGTTATTTTGATTCCTAATATGCATATTGTTATGGGATTTAAAATTTTAGCTAGTTTCATATCAACATGCCTATTACAGATATGCTGAGGTGATCAGTAAATTGAGTTGATTTATTTTTTATTGGCTAACATTCATGTGTGTGCAAACACACACACACACAGAATAATAGGAAAATTCTAGCAAGGATAAAGAAATGAGCAGCAGAATGGTAGAATACAACATGCCCAAATCCTATCATCATTAGGAAGAGGAATCGGTGGGAAAGAGGTTGAAGAAAAAATCCCCTAACTAGATGGAGACCCTCAGGAGTTTGAGAGATGGATTGAGAAGCTACAAAGCAAATAATGAGAATATTGTTTGAGCATAAGAAAGACATATGATACTCGTTCTCGAGCTCTATACATATTATACTCGTCTAGACATATGATACTCGCATCTCTACGTTTCACTTCTTTACTCTCTTCTCTACCGAGATAAAGATCTAGATCTAGTATAACTTAGCCATTCCAATAGCCAATAGTCTTTAGTCCTATTTAGTACCCTTCTAATAGTCCCCTTGGCATAGTAGGTAGATATTGATTCCTTGTCCATGCATGAAGTTCCATAGCAAGAGATTAGACCCACTTCACCATTGACCTTAGCATATGGAAGGAAGGAGGTGTAGATGCCAGTCATAAGGCCAGGAGGTGCCCTTCTAGATAAGCCCATAGCCGATTATAGAGGAATCCCCTGTTTCATCGCAGATTGATGCTTAATATTGAATTTGCCAGAATGTTCCTTGCTCTCGACACGACACTGGTGAATAAGAAGCGGGGGGGGCTTGACAAAGCACCCAACCCCTACTTTAGCCCATTGATCGGTGAGGCATCCAACCCTTCACCTTCTCTCTTTGACCCTGCAGCGCTTAACTACAGTACTCTCTCACTTCGCCTAGCTAGGTTGTTCCTAAACTTGACCTTGCCTAGCCGGGTTGTGAGCCTAACAATTGGTTGGTCGGGGGAACACCATCAAATACCAGAATTTCTTAGGTAGGGGTTGTGAGCCCTAGATTTCTATCTTCTTCTATGTAATTTGAATAGAACACCATCAAATACCAGAATTATCAATTCCCATTCTCCAAAACTTTTAAATGTGCGGAACTGAGACAGAAATCATTCAATCAAACCACTCGAAATGGATCTGAATGTTGATCCATTAACTTAAAGAACTTCTTACCAAACTTTGCCATTTTTTAAACAAAATTTTGAGCACAACCTTGTCTAGTCCATTTATAGAGAGCGTTAGTTTATGAAATCTTGCCTGTAAGCCAAAATAGAGTCAAAATTTTCCATTGAAAGCTCAGAATAACTGAACCAGAAATAACCCTTGTGAAATTTGCTGCTTAAAACATTGTTTTGAGCACGACCTCTTTCTTTAGATTTATTTTAGATAATACGGTAGCTTATTTAATGAAATATTTCCAGAAAGTTGAAATATGGCAAATTTTTCCAATCAAGAACTCTAAATAATTTCATTAGGACAAGGCGTAGAGGATTCATGACGGCGACAAGAAAATAATGGCGCTTTGCAATTTTAGCACTCTCTTGCAGAAAAATACCTTTTCTGAAATCGTTTTGACCACGAAGAAACACAGATGAACTGTTGGAAGTCGTGTAGAGAGAGATCTGGTGGCTCGTGGATCGATTCTGGGGCAATGTTTATGCGATTGCAAACCATGATTGTTCATATGCGAGCATCCATAAAATCATCTCATTAACGCCACATGCAGTGCATTTAAAACTCAAGCAAATTCTCTCATATGCTAAGGAATTTATAACATAGAGGGTAAGAAACCAACATACAGAACAATCCACGCAAGTGAGTCAAACTAGATCAAAAGAGAGAATGACACTTGGAAAACAGAGCACCGCTACCCAACCTAGAAATGACTCTTCAGTTCACCACCGAGTCGAGGTTCTTGCCATGGATCAACCGCCTCCAATTGATCTATGCAATGGGCATTTAATACCTTATTTCATGATATGGTTTCCATTAGCGGTGTCTCGCTTTTATGGATCTTTTTATCCATTTGCGTAGGCTTATCTCATAAAAGCTCACCTTTCTCTCCCATGAGGATTTTCCTCATAGAAGATTGCCTTTCTCTCCCGCACAACTTTTATGTTTTTCTCAATGGATATTTATCTCCAATCCATCCAACTTATCTAGAATTAAATCGAGAAGCTTTACCATGAAAGAATTATCCTTTCCCATTCACCAATGTGATTTGGCAAGAATCTCATCTCTTGGTGTCTCGCTTTTCCAAGTGATTAATTTATTAATAATGTATTTACTTTTTATATTACACATCATACCTATCTTTTCTCAGCTTAGGTTTGCAAAGTTTGACACACAAGGGAGGGGTGTTACATTTTGGATCCCTCTCTTTCCTTAAGATCCCTCCAACTGCAGCTAGAGTTCTTAGATGACTGTAAGGAGGAAGCCCCTATTGGAAAGGGACAGACAGTTTGAAGGTGTCTATCTTGTTGGTAATTCCTATATCGAAAAGTTGTATTTTCATAGTCCATGGGTTGGGAATACACAATTCCCATCCACTTGAGCTCAATTTTATCTCGCAAAACTTCATTGGGATCTACCTAAACACATATGCAAACATAGGTGAAAATGCCTTTCAAAAGTCTTTCCCTGTCTACTTTGACGAATCTTCCAATAAAATTGCCCACTTTTTCTAAGAGATCTAGATGGGTAAAGTGAATGGGAAAACTGGGAATCTTACCCATACTAGAGTAGTCATCGGCAACATAGTGAGAGGATTGAAGTTGGGAAACCATGGCTTCACTAGAAGACCAACTCATCCCCAAAACCATGGACCTTGGTCAAGGATTTTTTTCTTATCCTCAAGACATTTGAAGATCACCACAAAAAAACATGGGGTCTACATCCACCCAAACCGGCGTTCATCCAATCCTATCATAATCGAACAGAAAAACGCTACTTTTTCAATAGAAAATGGGGAATAAAAGTATCACCCAAGGATAATGACCATCGCATCAAGCGCTCAATCATAAGGGAGGAGCAATAATTTGACAATCACACGTCCTTGATTTCTGTTGATTTAACTTGGAACACTCACGTAATATTCTCTTGCTTGGCGAATTAAACACCACTGCATGGAATGGACGAGGATTGAGCCGAACCCTGGATGAAGCCACTTCATTCTCATCTAAACACAAAACTATATATACGTCAAAGCTATTACAATAGATTCTGACTGTCGAATACTTTTTAGTTGAACAACATTTCCTTAGTCGATAGAGAGAAGACGGCTCCGAGGATGAACCCTAGATTTGCCGCCTCCTTGGCCTCGGCCGCCATCGGGTCTTTGAACGCCCCTGCTGCGGATGGTTTCGAGAGATTCATGCACAGGTTAAGGGTCTTTTTCCTCTCTGCAGATTCGCAAGATGTCCATACCAAGAACGCTGGCGCCGCAGACACGGATGCTTACGCAGATCTCTTTGCCGAGAGCTCTGGGGTAGCATGGCCTCAGCCCCCTGCTTCCACAACGCGCTTATGTGGCCCTCTTCAGAATGCCGGCGCAGCGGCCAAGGACGATCACGCAGAACCCTTCGCTGCTTCTCCTCTGACCGTGGCTTTCGGGAAGGAAGGGTTTGCACCGATTGGCTGTACGCCTCTTTTGCCCATGAGGCAAATCCAGGAAACGAAAATCAATCAACGCGTATGCCTCCTCTCTTCACAGATCTGCAGGGGAAAGAGGCATTCGGACTTTTCTTCCTCATTCCAGATACAAATCAAGCTCATTACAGGCAAAACTATGCTACAATGGGTAAGCCAGACGGATCTAGTGCAGAATCTCAAGCATACTCTGAACATCAAACTGGGGATCCCCTCTGCAGCTCAATGGCTTCTCCACGAAGGTAAACAACTTGAGGATCTCTATCCTATTTATTTTTACGGCATTAAGAAAGATGCATCCATTATTTTAACCCTTCGTTTGAGAGGAGGAGCTGCTGGAGAGTCATCCTCAGCTAAGGCATTTTCATATAAAGATGCAGTCCATGCTAAGAAGCCTGAAAAGACAGTTCCACCAGTTCAGGCTCCACCCAAGCCTTTTTTGGTTGACAAATTGGAGGAGGTTCCCTCTGTTGAGATCTCTTACTCTGACCTGGCAGACGACACCCAAAAATTCGCTGAAAGGGCCATCATCTGCAGATTCAATGGGCTCTGGCCACGCTCAAAGGATCTTTATGACTGGATCAATGACAACTGGACTCACCGTTGCAAGATTTACTTCTGTGCAAAGGGATATTTTATAGTGTTGTTCGATAATCTCGAGTACTACGAAAAGGCCTTAGAAGAAGGCCCTTGGTTCATGGGTTCGGCAGGCCTCTTCTTAACTCCATGGTTCCCAGACTTTGACCCAGCTTCTGCAGTTATCACTAAAGCCCCTGTCTGGATCAGACTTCCAAATCTCCCAATATACCTGTGGAGCACAGAAGTATACAGGCAAATAGGCAACACTTTGGGTTGCTTTTTAATGGGAGATTACCAGAGGGAACGGCAAGGTCTCTACACATATGCTAGAATTTGTGTGGAGCTAGATTTAAGCAAGGGATTGCCAGAGCAAATCAATCTCAAGATCAATGACACTGTTTGGACCCAATTTCTAGATTACGAAAACACTGCCTTCCGATGCCGCCATTGTCACCTAACAGGGCACCTACAGAACTCCTGCCCATCGCTGACAGCAAGATCGAAAAAGGGAATCTTCGCAAAAACCAAACCCAACCGTTGGGCTCCCTGTCCTCCGCCGCCAGCTGGGAGCTCCATCTCCCCAAGTTCGGAGGATGGGGAAAGCGATTCAGAACCGGACCAAGCACCTCAGCCGATGGATCCGCCCATGGATACTATGGGGCACACCCATGACACAACAATCTCCCAGAAACGCGCCCATGAGACCTCCTCTGAATCAGAAAAGGAATTCCCGATGATAGAGAATTCCAGTCTTCAAGTTGTCTTAGCTCATTCTCCCCATGATGGCTGGACAAAAGTCAACAAAAAGAAAGGGAAAAAACAATGTGTTGTAGTTTCTGCCCCTATGGGGTAAAAGTCAGTTAGTCAGTCTGTGATCTCAAGTCATCTGATGTAGCTATGAGTTTGAATCTTTCCTCCGAGACCGAGGTTGATGGATCCATCATTTCCGGTCTGCCGGTCTCTTGCTTCTCCTGATTGTACTATATTTTACTTAATAGAATTAGTCTTTATCGAGAAAAAAAAAAATAGATTCTGACTGTCAACACCTCGAGGTTCTGTTTATATGTGGCTACCTTTTATGGTTACTATTGAATGTGTGATTGGCAATAGTAATGGCAACTTAGGGCTGCAAAATTTCCTTCGATTCCCTCACTACATCCTAACGCAAATAGTTGTTCAATGCCTTGGTTGTCTTTCAAAACTGGTAGGCAGCGTCTTCTTTGATATTTCTCAATGGTTTTAATTCCACTACAATCACAACTTTCATTTACATAAACTTCGTGTTTTCGCACGAGCGACGATTGTTCCAAGGTGAAATGTCACTTGGATGGTTTCAATGTTGTTGACCCATCATAACTAACTAACGGATATGCCCATTACAATTTTATACCACCCCATTATCAATATCAATTATGCATGGGAACCAATTAAAGTAACTTTTCACATTAATTTTATATGAGCATGAGAACATGTGTTAACAAGCAGCCCACAAAGCCTCATTTTGAATGCCATAGTCACTTAGAAGGAATTCCTCTTGTAGTAGCATCCTCCCTACTAAACTTTGCTAGTGCTAACATTAGAACCACCATTACAACAAGATATCTTTCTAGCGTTGACAACACCATTCTAGTAAGATACCTCAAGAGAGACAGAAAATTTAAAAAGTATGATAGTAATACGTATCCAGAAGATGGCATTGAAACTAGTAATTGTTCACGAATCCATAAGATTGTAAGGTCATTCTCATTATCATAATCATTGTCATCATTGTCATCATCATCACCATCATCCTTGTCATTGTTATTGCCATCATTACATTATCATCATAATCACCATTCATGCCATCATCATCATCATTATGGACATTGTTTGCAATTGTTCATAATTGTAGATGTTGTAAGAAATATCATCAACCCAAAAAATGTGATCAGTGCTAGAAAAGGGTTGTTTAGGAAACATTGATATACGTAAGAGAAATAACAACTCTATTTTTGACAGATGATCGATGATGATCATCATCACCACCATTATCATCGTCATTGTCATTTTTATCATCCCCATCATCATCATTAATGTAATTTCTATTGACATTGTTGTAATCATGCATCATCATCATTCATGCCATTATTGTTTTTGATGATGACCTAGATGAAAATGATGATCATGACACCAAAGATAATGCTTATGATTATGACAATGACAACATCTAAAATTGGGAAGATTCGCCAACGTCATTAGCATCGTCATCATCATAATCATTGCCATCATCATCATTGTCATTGTAACCACTATCGTCTTTATCATCATAATCACAATTCATGTCATCGCCATCATCTTCATTTTCATCATTGTCAATATTATTGACATTGTCATCAATTGTTCATAATTGTCAATGCCATAAGGAATATCATCAATGCAGAAAATATGATGAGTGTTGGAAAAGGGATGCAAAAGCGAACATAGAAATGGGGGCAACAATAGAAGTAAAATTGGATGAAAGGTCGATACAACATAAGTAGATAAACAACAACATGAAAAACCTGACACAAAAGTGGATGCAAAAGTAGATGCAGTTGTCAATGCAAACTTGGATGCAAACATGAAGGCAAAAGTGGAAGCAAACATGGGTCCAATGGTAGGTGTAAAACTTGGCACAAATTGTGGTGAAACAAATGTGGATGCAACAACGGAAACAAAAGTATATGCAAAAATGGATGAAACAAAAGTGGATGCAATAGGGGATGCAAACGTGGAAGCAAATGTGGTTGCAATGGTAGGCGCAAGATATGGTGCAACAAAAGTGGATGTAACAATAGACAAAAAATATGCAAAATAAGATGCAAAAATGGATGTAAAAGTGGAAGCAAACATTGATGCAACAGGCAAAACAAAATTGGATGCAAAAAATGGATATAATGTAAGTAGATGAAAAAGTAGATACAAAACGAGATGCAAAACCCAATGCATAAACCTGACATAAAAGTGGATGCAAAAATAGATGCAATATTTGATGCAAAAGAGGATGTGAACATGGATGCAAAATTGGAAGCAAACGTGGATACAACAGTGAGTGCAAAACATGGTGCAAATTGTGGCATAACAAAAGTGGATGTAATGATAGATGCAAAAAAAGAATCAAAGTATGATGCAAATGAAGATGTAAAAAGGGATGCAAAAAGTGAAATTTAAAATGGGTGCAACAGTGGATGCAAAATTGTGTGCAAAAGTGGATGCAATAGAAGTCGATGCAAAAGTAGATGCAAAACGAGACACAAAACCCGATGCAAATCCCGGTCCAAAATTGGATACAAAAAGGGATGCAAAAATAGATATAGTAGTTGATGAAAACCTAGACGCAAATGAGGATGCAAACGTGGATGCAAAATTATAATCAAAAGTGGGTGCAAAAGGAGGTGCCAAACTAGGCGCTAATTGTGGCACAAAAATATTAGATGCAATAGTGGGTACAATAATAGATGCAAAAGAGGATGTAAATATGGATGCCAAACAAGAGGGAAAAGTGGATGCAACAAAAGTAGATGCAAAATTTTATGCAAAACTAGACACAAAACACGATGTAAAACTTGGCGCAAAAGGGATGCACAAATGGATGAAAAAATGGATGCAAAAAATGATTTAAAAAAGGATGCAAAAAAGGATGCGAAAGTCGATGCAAAAGTTGATGCAAGTGTAGGTGCAAAAAGTGGATGCAAATGAGGATGCAAAAGTATGTCAAACAAAATTAGGTGCCAAACTTGATGCAAAACCTGGAACAAAACCTGGTGTAAAGGATGACACAAAACTTGGCATAAAATTTGGTGCAAAACGTGGTGCAAAACCTATTGCAATACCTGGTGCTAAACTTGGTGTAAGATTTGGTGCAAAACTTGATGCAAATTTTGTGTCAAGTTTTGCACCATATTTGATAAATGGATGCAAATAGCACCAAAAATGGGCTCTAGATGCAAAAAAAGAAGTAAAAAGGGACGCTAATCGCTGGTTTTGTTGTAGTGAAAGAAGTCAGTTGGAGGGTTCATTATACACTTGGCCACAATAGTTTTCATCAACCAATAAAGGTGAGTGGTGTGCTTTTATTGAGTGGTGTGACCTCTGGAATAACCAAGGTCAGGGACCAGGTCTCTTCAATCTTCCAATTGAAACTCAACTTCTGCACATCTATGATAGAACAACTACCATCTTAGAGATCAAGAAGGTATTACAGAAAAATAATTTGATCAATCAATTAGAAACTAAGTTTCAAACCCTCAATATTTCTGTCAATAGATTTCATTTAAAATTTAATGTTTTAAATCAGAAAGGGTTGCCAGGATTAGTAGGTTTGAATGATAAATTAATTAGATTAGATGACTATTGTAAAGGATTATATAATGTGGCAGTAGACAGAACCAAATTTGTAGGGGTTAAAGGACAGATCACAAGGAAGGCTTTATTAGAAGCCTTGGAGTATGATTTAACCATCTGACATGAAATTAAACATTTGTTTCTCACCAAGCCTAATTTCGAGAGGTAAACAAAGGTGGATGAAAAATTTAAAAAGATGGTAAATGTACAAATCCCAAGTGAACAATTATGGGATCAATTGTTTGAAACGATTGAGTAATTTTCTCATTTTTTACAACAGAACAACTCATCAGTGTTCCTATTATATTGTTCTATTTTTGTAATTTTGTACTATTTTGGTATTCTATTCCAAACAGATTGTAGATATTTTGTAAAATTTTGTATAAATAAATCCTCCTTTGATTTTTTAAGGGTTGAACCCTTGAACAAGTTATCAAGCAGATTTGTACTAAGCTGGAGCATTTTTGAAATAATAAAAGACTCTGGATCTACCTCATATGGTCTGTCTCTCAGTGAGTTGTATTTCATCTTCTCTATTCATTATGTTTTCTTCATATAAATTAAGTCTTTTACAGTTATCCAATTTAAAATTTAATTGAGTTTCACTTTAATTTTGAATCCTTTATGAAGTTGTAATTTAAATAAGAGAATAATTTATAGAACTATTTGTTATTGTAAATTCCTCTTTGAATATAAATTACATTAGATCTATGTAATAGTTTGATTATATTATGTTGATTAATAAATCGTTGTTTTCTTAATTTCTTGTTGCAAATGTTTAAATGTTCAGTTTGAATATCAAATCAATTATACCTCTACGTACTCTACTTCTCCATCACATTGAAATGAAACTAACCATGTGCAGATAAAGAACAACATTTTATTTTTCTTAAGAATCTATCTAAGTTTAATGCACATATTTATAAAATAGTTCACTCGTCATCCAATCACTCAAAACAAAAAACATTATGGATGCTTTGGCATAACTAATTGACCTTAGGTTATCTCAAAGGACAACATCAGATTGGCGTTGTTGCCGGGGAGTGAATGATTGAAAGTTAAAGTTTCCCTGGGGCAACAATTTTCCCTTTTCCTTTAAGGTGAATAAAGGATGGGTTATAGGTCAAAATCTTTCACCTGGTGATTCCACTGGTGCAAATTGGCTCCTTTTAAGCATACTAGATCATGTTCTGATTCTAAGATTGCTAACCCTCTACCAGAACCAGAAAGACTTAATAGGGGAGCCTCTTCAAGGAGAAGACATAAAACCTCTTCTTCTTCTTCAACTTTACACCCTGAAGACATATCATATGTAGATCCTTTTCCTTTTGGGCCATCAAATCATAACTAGATTGAACTACCTCCTATGGTTTCTAGACTCCATTCAAGAGAAGTAGATCTTCCATCAACCTTTTTAATACAATCACTTGAGTCATATCAAGTCCCATCCATTCCTATAAAATCATCTTCATCTGAGGAAGAATTGGGTTTACATTTACCTGAATTCAAACCTACAGACTTCATTTCTCCAACTCCTTATTTTTTTCCATCAACTTTTACTAATCCTGAAGAGACATTTTCTATCTATTCAAATCCTCTGTTTGATAATAAGGAAGACTTTCCATTGGGAGTTTCGAAGTTGGTTATCAAAACCACTTTGAAATATTCAAGGAGGTCTCCTCCCTATTTTTCTCCTCCACATACTAATACCCCTACCAACTCCTCTTCATCACCTTCATCTTCGTCATCTTCCTCTTCCTCATCATCATCCACTCACTCACCCAAGACTCCTCCTGCCAATATGGCTTTTCGACCCATTGTGAAAGCAAGGTACGCTGCTCTAGTCCTCCCTGGAAACTTGGAAAACTTTCCTAATGGATATTTAGTGGAGTAACAGGTCCCTCAGGAGAGGATCATGTATCAACTTTCGTAGATTTTGCTGACAATATGAACATAGAACAAGAAGATATTTATATGAGATTATTTGTACAATCCTTACAAGGAAATGTTAGGATCTGGTTTAGTCAACTTAGAGGTGACTCTATCACAACATGGAATGAGCTCATAACAATCTTAACAATCAATGGGGGGTAAATAAGGATCTTGTTTAATTTCTCACTGAATTTGAAGAATTGAAGAGAAACCCTAGTGAACGAGTTGCTAAATTCATCAAGAGATTTAATAAACTCTATCATAAAATGCCTGTTGATTGTAAATCACCAGTAGCAGCTGCAAAAGTCATATTTTCCAAAGAATTTGAAGATCAATTTTCAGTGATGCTAAGAGAAAGGGTATCTAACGCATTGGAAGACATGTAGACAAATGCTATAGAGGTAGAAGCTAATAGGTCTACTTCTGGCAAACTTAAAGCTAAAGTAGAGAAAGAAGAAAGAAAATTAAAAGATAGGATTATGAATCATCTTCTTCCAAATCTAAACTTGAAGATCAGAAAATTGATGAAATTAAATATTTACTTAGAAACCTTTCTGATAGGATTTCTAAAATTGAAACATGACATAGAACAACTCAACAAACTACTGTCAAACCTCAAGCTCAAACTCAATTCCAAAGAACTCCTCAAATGCAGATTCTTCAGAGACTAGTATCTAATCAAAACATTCAACCACCCTTGTTGATTGATGATCAACAACCACAGGATACATGCCCTTTAATCACTGAATATGTCAATAATATTGATTCTTCAACAGTACAAATGGCAATAGTTCCTTCATGTTCCCCTCAGTCTTTTGAACAAGAACAAGGATATGCTCAACTTTCAAAATACCAAGCATTCTCTAAAATTCTGATTGTAGAATTAAATAAGAGGTATGATCTAAGGCCTAGATTGGGTCCAGGTAGACCTTCAAAATCTACCACTATAATTGAACCTGCAATGATATCTATTCAAACACAAACTCCAACACCTCAAACTACAGAGTCATCCATTGAAACGGTTTCATCTGACAAGACCATTTTGACAACTTTCAACATTGAAAAGGAATTGGAAAGGGTCAAGATTCCTATCCCTTTAGTTGAACTTTCAAAAAACCCTAGTTATAAAAATCAAGTGTCTAAATGGATACAATCGTCTAGTGTTGATGCTAAGGGAGATGTTATTTTGTGGGATGAAAAGCCCTCATTAGTGTTTGGCCCTAGTTCTGATATGATTAATGACATTGTTCCACCATTTTATGCAACTCTAAAAGTTCATGACTTTATTTTTTATAACCGCGTGCTAGACTTTGGAGCTTCTCATAACCTTATGTCAAAGGTAATTATGGACCATGTTAAGTTTGTTATGAAACCAGCTCTCAAAAAGATAGAAAAGATGGAAATGCCTTAGAAATAAGCCTCTTCTAGGGGGCAACCTCCTTTACATTACAAAAATGAACAATTCTTGGATGATACAAATGACAAGACCTCCTTTCTATATATAGGAGTCTAAGGGGTCATAATATAATAAGAGCCGACATAACAATAATAATGTAAGGGCACAATAATAACAATAGTGGGCTTCTATGGGGCACAATAATAACAATATGGGGACTGTTATCACTCAGGTTGTCCTTAAGCTCTGGAAAAGGATACGGCCGAGGTAACCACAGACCAACTTTGGATTGCAGGTTTTAGCCAACCTGTAATCAGAGAGGGCTCTCTCTTTAGGATTTAGCTTTGTTTAAAAGGATTTTAGGCTAGGTCTCGGGTTCAGAGGGTTTTTGTTTTGTTTTTGGTGGGAAAATTGATGTTTTCAGATAGAGAGGCAAGGCATAGTCTGGAAGTTTCAAACCATTGGGCGTGGAGTCAAGGAGGAGAACTGCTGGTGCGTTTCTTCGGTCACAAGAGAGGGAAAGTGGAGCAAGATAGCTGTGCATGAAATAATATCTCAGGTTAAGATGATGGGAAAAATGCTAAGTGATGAGAGGCAGTTAAGAATCTCTCAATCAACTTAACAGAGGAGGTAACAGAGCGCTACCTAGGGGCAGTAAAGAATCCCTAGATAATTGGCAAACACAGGTGAATTGGGTAAACATGAGCCAGGAGGAATTCATATTCATAACCAATTCAATCAGAGGAAAACATAAAGAAATAACAAAAATTGAGCATAGAGAGTATTTAAACTAATTATAGGCTATTCTTTCTTTCTGCTATTTAGATAATGGTAAACAATAAACAGAGGTAAGATGCACTTATTACTTAACCTAATAGTATCCAGAAATAAATGCAAAAATATCTCGGGCTGCGCTCAGGGCCGCCGTATCAAAACTGAGTAAATGATGTTGTCCTTGGTGGCTCTCTGCAGTGTTTTCTGAAATAAATGTGTATGGGTTTCTACATCTCTGCTGTCTGTCTACATTTAAAGCTTTAACTGTGATTTGAGGGCAAGGATGGGCTTACGCCTCTTGATTTGACTTTCTGGGGGGGCTCATCAATGTTCAGGTGCTTCGAGCCCCTAAAAAATTTTGACTGATATTCTTTGGCTCTTCTTCTTCCTCTGATACTCTTTGGCAATAAATTGATGCTGTTTTGACGCGCTGTATGTTAAATCATCATTTATTGGCCGCTGTTCAGCCTCTGTTTTCTTCAAAACTGTTTTCTGGTCCTTCCGGCAAGCTTCGCAAAGAAAAATGGTTGATTCGGCGCCTTTCGGGCTTGCTGGGGGCTGCAGAATAAAAATATTCCCTAAAGATTCCCCATTCAGGCCCAAAAAATCTAGCGATGAGCGATTTGGCACAAATCGCTCATCAAAAACTGCCTCAGAATCTAATTCTGGGGCTCCGAAGTGCGATATTTTGCCCTTCGCGCCAAAAAGTGCTGATGACGTCAGCATGATGTGACGTTGTACGACGGGTGACGTCAGCGATGACGTCAGCATGACGACGTGGCAGGATGACATCAACATGACGTCATCATGTACGGACGGTGACGTGGCATGACACGTGGCAAGGGGCCACGCAGGCAGGTGACTCGACATCTGACTGGGCAGAGGGGGGTGACGTAAGCGGTCACTGTGCAGGGGGGTGACATAAGCGGTGACGTCACCGGGCAGGAGGCGGTAAGTGGTTTTGTGGCGCACCACCTTTGGGGGGGAAGCGGTTTTGTCAGAGGGGGCTCCGCCACAGCCCAGGAGCTGACGCGTGGCGGGAGGTACAGCGGGAATACCGCCCATCTCCCGGACGCTAACCTTCGGGCTGTTCGGAGATGGGACGGCCCGCAAACCCTCGATCTGGGTGCAGGACGATCGGACGGCTGGCGGCGAATGTGAAGCGGAGGGGAGTTAGGGCGGGGAATATTCAAGGAATATTCCGAATTTAATATGCGCGAGGTGGGTTTGCAACTTACGTTTATGTGGGTTATGGGTGTTATATGGGTTTAATACGCAGGGTTAATGTATTTATGCAAAAACTTTGGGTTAGGGGCGGAAAAGGGGGTTTTTGAGGGTTTAGGGCTAGGGGAGAGGTTATTAATCTGGCCAGGTGTCAGATTAATCCCTACTTTGACACGGATGGGCTAAAAATAGCCCCGGATGGACCGTTTTTTCCCGGACTTATAAAAATATGGCTATATTGCCAGGGAGGGGATATTCACATAGGGGAATTTTATATACAAAGTTTTAATAGGGGAAAGGGGAAAACTGATAGGGAGTTATATAATACTGTTAGTGGTTAATATGAAGGTGACCAGCAAGTGCTAAGGTCAGGGATCTTAGGCTAAATTTGGGGACAAGAACTTGTAGAGAACTGAGATCCTTGAGTGAAGCAGATCTTCACCAAGGCAACTGATATGGATGATGATGAATCTAAGAGGAATCAAGCAGATCTTGACCTCTTTGGGAAGTTAGTAAGGGACTTGGGGAATTAGAAGAAGGGGAAGTTAGTTATGTTCACCTTTGAGCTCCTTTGCCTGAAATTGCCTGCATTGTGATCTGTAAAGATAAAGCACTTCGAAACACAAAATTGACCATCAATCATCATTCTGCAACCACAGCTACCTACCCAGCCTATTTACCTAACATTTTTTTCTTCTTCTTTGGGTGGGTGCACTTAGACTTGCAGACCCCGATTTACAATTTTCTTTTGAATTCTTCCTATCTAGATCTACACTTATTTCTGCCATGGCCCAAATTAAACAGTTGGGTCCCTTTGATTCTCTACCTATCTACAAATCTGCCAAGATTAAACTGTTTGGACAGATATCATTCTCTATATTCTAAAACAAGAAATTGAAACCTAGGGAGACCAAGATTAAACTGTTTGGACCTCCCTTACATGAAAACTCTTCAAAACTGGAACAACTTATCAATAAATCAGCAGTAGCATTTGGACTAGCACACTTCATGGCTTTCTTCTTTCGTCTCATCTGGAAATATGGAACACTGCAGCCTGCAAAGTATGACATATTTGGTATGTAAAAATGTCGATCATGAAAAATGATACCCTGTTGCAAGAGGAGGCTAACAGTGGCTCCACTTGGGGCTGGCTTTTCCTTGTGAAAAGCCAAGAACAGCAGGTCAGATTGCCTTGATCTTCTGTGGTTGTTGTAGACTGGAAACACTTCTTTGTTCTGACTTTTAAAAATATAAACTTTGAACTAGGAACAACCTCCTCCTCAACTGAATTACTTGTGAACTGTGCAGCATCGCCTGCTTTCTTCTGCGTGCTTGATAATTATGTACAACTTTGTTTGAGCATTATGCTTCTGAAAGTCATGGGCCAAAACTGATGTGCCTTCTCTGACTCTGGTCCTGAACAGTTATTGACCGATTTCTTCTTCCTTGTCAACACTCTTTTGGCTGAAGATTACACTCTGCAACAGCTTGCCTTTACCATGATATATTCTGATGTGTCTGTGCTATTCTTCGCTGTTGTGCTGAAATTAGTGCAGAGACAGGGCCTTTAAAATTGGAATACTTGCGTCGGCTGAATCTTCACAGATTTACTGCTGCTTCTTAAACAATCGGCTTGCTTATAAAAATGAAAACAAAATATTGATATATACAAATAAGATTGTACAAAGATATATAGAAAGCTGCATTGTGTCCCTTTAAAAAGGGTCATGGTAATGCTTCAGCATACGGCCATTGACAGGGCCTTCTTCAGCAGAACAATCCTCTACAGATCTGAGAAAATAAGTGTTATTTCCCTGAACAGGAGAAATAACCAATGGACCTCTCCATAGAAAATCAAACTTGGCATGTTTGCCCTTGTCTTCCCTTCTTGAGTCCCATCTTAGGACTTTGTCACCAACATTGAAGTCTTCAGCCTTAGCTCTCTTATCAAACATCTTTTTGAGCTTTTCTTGCACAATTTGAGCTCTGTCATAAACTTGCTCTCTGGGTTGCTGCAGATGGATGGTTTGGTTGATTCTTCTTTGAATGTCATTCGGTTCAGCCTGAATCTCTTGTAACAGCTTGATAGTAGGAATGCCCAGGGATGAAGGAAATCTAGCCTCCATGCCATATACTAGCTCATAGGGGCTCATCCCAATTGATCTTTTGCTTGATAGTCTGTCTGCCCATAGGGAATTTACCAGCTTTTTGTGCTAGTTCTTCTTGTTTTCTTCCAGCACTTTCTTTATGATGTTGATGAGGCTTTTGTTAGATGACTCGGCCAAGACATTGCCTTGAGGGTAATAGGCTGTGGAGTGGCCCAAGGTAATATGAAATCTGTGGCAAAAATTGATCAGCTTTTTGGACTTAAAGGCAGCGGCATTGTCAGTGATGATTTTCTCAGGGCAGCCAAATCTGGAAAGGATATTGCACTCGAGGAATTGGATAATGATGGTGTCATTGGCTTATCTACAGGGAATGGCTTCAACCCACTTAGTGAAATAGTCGGTGGCTGTTAGGATCAATTTGTGCTGGCCTGAGGAAGAGGGATGGATTTCTCCAATGAAGTCAAGACCCCATTGTTGAAAAGGTTTTTCTGTGGAGATGGGTTTAAGGGGCAGGGGCAACAGCTTTCTCTTGCCCTCAAAAATTTGGCATTTGTGACATGACATGGCAAACTTATTTATGTCTGCAAAAAGAGAGGACCAATAAAAACCAGCCCTTAGAATTTTATCAGTAGTGGACTTCCAATATAGATGTCCTCCACAGTCACCTGCATGGAATTCTTTCATGACATTGTTAGTTTCATTCATGGTTAAACAATTAAGCAATATACCTTCATGATTTCTCCAAAATAATGCACCATCTATAACACAAAACTTTAAAGCGTTCATTTTCAAAAATCTTTTCTTGGTTCTGGACAATCCTGGGGGAGCACACAGGTTTAACAATACAAAGCATATATCAGCGTACCATGGGGATTGTAAAAAGATTTCACTGATCTGTGGAGTCGCCAGCTCCGGTTCATTGTCCAGCTGGTTAATTTCTATGGCTTGAAAATTCGTCTCGGACATCAGTTTAGCTAAACCTTGTCCCTTTATCAGCTTGGTTGGTTTTATCTCTATGTCATATTCAAGGATGTTTGCAATCCACTTGCCTCTTTTGCCTTCTAATCCCTCTTGGGTCAATATGTCTTTTACAGCAGCATGTGGGACATAGGCAATCATGTGTGAATATAGTATGTACACTGAAATCCTTAATGGCCTTAACAAGTGCGTAGGCCTGATTTTCCATTATTAGGTACTTCAAAGGGGCATCTCTTAAGGCTCGGCTGAAAAAAGCAATTGGTTTTTCAGCTCCCTGTTCATCCTTTTGCAAAAGGACAACGGCTATGGTGTGATTAGATGCAAACGAAAATATGATAAAATCTTTATCAAACTGTGGGCTAGTTAGGACAGGGGTTTGTGTTAAGGCTGATTTGATACTCTCAAATGCTTGCTTGGTTTCAAGAGACCATTTTACCTTGGCATCCTTATTTAACATGTTGCTTAACAATCTTATTAGCTCAGCTAGATTTGGAATAAATCTTCTCAAGAAGTTGATTTTCCCAAGGAATTCTTGTAGCTCCTTAATGTTTCTTGGAAATGGGATTTGGAGGATGGCTTGTATTCTTTCAGGATCCATTATGATCCCATCCTTTGATATGATGTGGCCAAGTAATTTGCCTTCTTCAAGGCCAAACAGAGACTTCTTGGGGTTCAAGGAAATGCCATATTTCCTACATGTCATGAAAATTTGCCTAAGATGCTTGAGGTGTTCTTCATCAGATTTGAAAAATGGGGTTAAGTCATCAAGGTAGACAACTAGGAAGTCATGTATTTCTTTGGCGAAAGCGATATCCATTGCTCGTTGAAAGGTAGCACCAGCGTTTTTAAGACCAAATGGCATCTTTACATACTTGAATGTTCCCCAGGGTGTAGTAAAGGCAGTTTTGTCTTGGTCGTCCGGGTGAACAAGTATCTGGTTGAAACCTGAAAAACCATCTAGCAAAGAGATTCTAGATGATCCCACTACTCTTTGCAAGATGTGGTCCATTTTAGGCAAAGGGTAATGGTCTTTTAGGGAGACTTGGTTTAAATTTCTGAGATCTACACAAAGTCTGATTTCACCTGTCTTTTTTCTCGTAGGAACAAGATTGGACACCCATTCGGAAAATCTGATGGGTGCTATGATGCCTGCTTCAAACATCCTCTTTACTTCCTTCTCAATCGGGGGAAGAAGCATAGGGTTAATTCTTCTAAGTTTCTGCTTGAAGGGTTTCTGGTTTGGTTTTAAAGGAATGGTGTGTTGGATCACCGAGGTGTCATAGGATTTCAGATCCTCATAGCTCCAAGCAAATACATCTTGGAACTCTTTGAATAAGTCAATATACTTGGGCTTTTGATCAGGTGGTAAATTTTTGGACAGTTTGATCATTTTTGGCTTTTCTACTGTCCCAATGTTGTGTTCTTCTATCTCAGTGTTTATGGGCTGCAATTTTGGCTTTCTTGGCACGTCATTAGCATCAAACATATCTTCTAATGGGGTTAGGCCAACAGGCAGGAAGTTATCTTTTAAGTCAATGATGTCTGCCTCTGTTTTGGCTATATCTTCCAAGTGTATTTGTTTCAGTTGTTCTATGTTTTCTTTGTCAAAAATAGTTGGTTTCAGGATTTGCTTGACTGTTGCAGCTGTTACATCTTGCTGAGTTTCATTTGTTTGGTGTTCCGTATCTGTCATAGCATCCATGTCGATGTTAATATTCGAAAACTCATGCTCAAGGGTGAGGAAATTATTAATCTGGGCATCATTTTCGAATACTTGCCAATCTTTAACGTTATTTGGGACTGCGGGCCTATGTTTTATTTCAGCTGTAAAGTGATGGTTTGGGTCAAAAGGAAGCTTGCATGTACTAGCAAAGGTGGCTAGGCTGTGTGCATGAATGTTGTGATTTCTTGAAATCTTGTCAAGCTTGAATTCAGTGAATGCCTAAAGTATATTAGTAGCAGCGGTCCTATAGGCTCTCATTCTGTTGTCGTTGGTTACAAAATTGCCTTTCATCTGTTGTATGATTAAATCAGAGTCTCCTAAAATAGAGACTTTTGCAGCTCCTAGAGTTTTGAGGAGTTTAAGGCCTAAAAGCAGAGCCTCATATTCTGCCATGTTATTTGTGCATTTAAAATTCAGTCTGTAGGCATGTCCTTCTGCATGGTGGTTATGTGTGTTGTGAATCCAGACACCTGCCCCTACTCCTAACTTGTTGACAGAGCCATCAAACTCTAAATACCATGTGATTTCTTGCTTATGGTCAGTATCAAGAGATTGAGCTGTTTTAGGATTGGGCAGATTTAAAATTTCTGTTTGGGGGACTTCTTTTGGTAGGTTGGCTACATCAATTGCTGTGACAGTTTCGTGGGTATTTGCAACCGACTCTTCGTTGATGTGTGCTTGTTGCTCTAGAGTGAAGGGCTCATTATCAATTGAAACATTTGTATCATCATTAAACAAAATAAAAGAATCCATATGAGAGTGGATTGAGTAAATGGGAAAATTTTGAGGCTTGATCTCACTACTTACCACATATTTCATGAGCGTTTCTCTATACAGTCTCTTTGGTCGCCCAAAGACTGAAATGGTGGCATAGGAAAGGTATAATTGAAGGGATCCTTGGAGCTTTGCTCCCCATGATCTTGACAGGAGCATACCGTACTTTGGTGGAATGTCAGCAACCACTACATCCATGAGGATGGTCTTGTTTGGGTATTGAACTAAGGAGACACACAAGTCTTTGATGAGGCCTAGACATTTCACTTGACTTGAGTCAAATGAGTACAGATCTTTGTAAGGTCTTGTAACATCAAGATTCAGTTTTTCCATAATTGCTTTGGGCATAAGATTGTGCGATGCCCCTGAGTCAAACATAGCATTGTGCAAAACCTTATCATGTATATGCAAACTGACATAAAAGGGTGGGACAGGTCCATGTGTTGATTTTCCGTTAACTTCTGGGCCAAATAGCAGTTCTGGGGTGTCATCTAAAACATTTACATCATCTTTGACCTCTGGCATTTGAAGTGATTTTTGAATTTGTTGCCTATATACATCGTGTTTGGCCAATTCTGAGAGGGGGATGGTTTTTTAACTTAGCTATTTCTGTCTCTAAGTTAAATGGCTTTTCCAGTGGAGTTTTGGTGTTGATAATAGTAGTTTTTTCTGTTTCATTTGAATTGTCTGCGTTTTGCTCTTGTTTATCACTGCTATGGGAGGTTTTTGATTGCGGTTTTTTAGCTTCAGGACAGTTTTTTGGAACCCTGTTCGAGCTCTCTTTCGAGGAAGAAGGTGGCAAAGGCTGATCTTTGGAAGGTTGTATCTCTGTTATGTCTTCTACAGACACTTGATGCAGGTTTAGAATAGGTATATCAGCTGGTTCTGTTATGACGGCCTTGCCTTTAGTCTTGCTGGGTTGTTTGCCTTCCTTTGTTTTACTAGGTTCGGGAATGTCAATGGTCCTAGTTCTCAGCTTATATTATTTGTGTACTTCATACACAGTGGTATCATAACCTTGTTTAAAATCAAAAGACTCGCCAGACCTAGTCTGAAACTGATTGTAATCGGGTTCATTTTGGTCTTCTTGGGACAGGACAGTTTGGTGCTCACCCTTTAGATCCATTAAGTTCATGTGAGTGTCCTCTATGGGTTCACTAGATGTAGATCCTTCAACATAATTATCTTGGAAAGGGGGTCTTATATCATGGTCTTGGTTAGGCCTACCAGAATTTGTGTTCTGCGTTTTTCTGAAATTTGGGTTCCTTATGGTATTAGACTGTTGTCCTTCCCATGATGCTTTTCTCTCAACATTTTCTACTCTTTCTCCTAGCCTTTGCAGGCCATTGATGATAGCATCAAGCTTTTGATCAAAAGCTGAGGGTTCTTCCTTAAAGGTGGTTCTTCTTTCCATTCTAGCTCTGTTTCTTTTGGCAATTAAATTGGCTTCTACGCTGACAGCAACATTTTGCATGTCCGCAAGGGTTTGAGGAGCTCTTTCTTTTAACTGGTATGCCATATCTGGGTCGAATCCATCGGGAAATTTGTACAAGGCCAGATCAGGTGGAGGCCTTAAGTTCTGTGGTATTGCGTTATATACATTATTGAATCTTGCACAATACTCCAAAACAGTCTCTTGAGGACCTCGTTTGATCATATCATATTCAGCTAGTATGTGCAAGGGGTCTTTCTTTTTCTCCCATCTATTGGTAAAGGATTGGTAAAGCTCATCTAGGGTGGTTATGGAATTTGCAGCAAGTGATCTGAACCAAGTTCTCACATCACCTGTCAAACTCTGAACAAAAATTCTCATTCTTACACTATCATCATCTATCTCATAATTTTCAAAATAGTCTTGCATCTTTTTGGTGTGCTGAAGGGCTGTGAAAGGACCAGTGGAATCAAAATATGTGATTTTCGATTGGTACTCTTGAGGTAAAGCCCCAACATTAGCAGGTAATTGCAGGGGTGCATATCTATTAGCCATATTGGCAGGTATCAGTGGAACAACGGGGATAAGTGGAACAACTGGAGTAACGGGGATCACAGGAGTAACTGCAACGCTGGAAACAACAGTAGTGCTAGTATGTGCAGTGAATAAAGGTGTGGAAGGAGTACTACGGGATGTAGATGATGAACTAAGGGAAATAGGGGTTGAATGGAACAAAACCTTGACAGGAGTCAGAATACTGCTAGGGTAAGTTGTTTCAGGGCTCAAATCAACAAAATTTTCCTGTCTTTCTTGCTTCCTAATTATTTTAGAGATTATATTAGGGTTTTCAAAAACAACTGGAGGGTTGGGATCTGGATTTGACCTTGTATATCGTGGATTTTTCTTGGGAGCCAGCTTCTGAATTGTTTTTTGGGTAATTTTCTGGGAAATGTTTTTGTAATCAATGAGGGACTAATTAAAATTTGAGACAACTTGTTTGTAACTTAAAACTAGCATGAAGATTGACTGAAGCAGCATTTATTTACTCCTGTTAATGCAAAGCAAAAAACAGTCTCAAAGGCTTCCTGGCTGACATTCAGGCTTCATCTGTAGTTTTAAGAGATAAACAACAATTGGAAAGTTTGATTTATGGTCTCAGCAGAGCTTTCTTACCTTCTTCGTGAAACTATCTGAGGAAGGTCCCCAGTGGAGTCACCATTATGTTATCACTCAGGTTGTCCTTAAGCTCTGGAAAAGGATACGGCCGAGGTATACACAGACCAACTTTGGATTGCAGGTTCTAGCCAACCTGCAATCAGAGAGGGCTCTCTCTTTAGGATTTAGCTTTGTTTAAAAGGATTTTAGGCTAGGTCTCGGGTTCAGAGGGTTTTTGTTTTGTTTTTGGTGGTAAAATTGATGTTTTCAGACAGAGAGGCAAGGCATAGTCTGGAAGTTTCAAACCATTGGGCGTGGAGTCAAGGAGGAGAATTGCTGGTGCGTTTCTTCGGTCACAAGAGAGGGAAAGTGGAGCAAGATAGTTGTGCATGAAACAATATCTCAGGTTAAGATGATGGGAAAAATGCTAAGTGATGAGAGGCAGTTAAGAATCTCTCAATCAGCTTAACAGAGGAGGTAACAGAGCGCTACCTAGGGGCAGTAAAGAATCCCTAGATAATTGGCAAACACAGGTGAATTGGGGTAAACATGAGCCAGGAGGAATTCATATTCATAACCAATTCAATCAGAGGAAAACATAAAGAAATAGCAGAAATTGAGCATAGAGAGTATTTAAACTAATTCTAGGCTATTCTTTCTTTCTGCTATTTAGATAATGGTAAACAATAAACAGAGGTAAGATACACTTATTACTTCAGGCTGCAGCACAAGAATTCCATCTTCATATCTCCAAAAACATTCATTTACAACAGTCAGTTTTCTCTCCAAGCTTTCAGCAATCTTTGATTATAAAAAAAACTCAGGTATACAATGCGAGTCTCTAGTGGAAATTCTCAATCAACCAACCCATGAAAAAATGTAGAGGGTGGTATATATAGGGCAAAACTATCTACAGAGTTCCTTTATTACATCTTGACCTAATCAGGTCTGAAAGAAAAATGATTACTTAACCTAATACTATCCAGAAATAAATGCAAAAATATCTCGGGCTGCGCTCAGGGCCGCCGTATCAAAACTGAGTAAATGATGTTGTCCTTGGTGGCTCTCTGCAGTGTTTTCTGAAATAAATGTGTATGGGTTTCTGCATCTTTGGTGTTTGTCTGCATTTAAAGCTTTAACTGTGATTTGAGGGCAAGGATGGGCTTACGCCTCTTGATTTGACTTTCTGGGGGGCCTCATCAATGTTCAGGTGCTTCGAACCCCTAAAAATTTTTGACTGATATTCTTTGGCTCTTCTTCTTCCTCCGCTACTCTTTGGCAATAAATTGATGTTGTTTTGACGCGATGTATGTTGAATCATCATTTATTGGCCGTTGTTTGGCCTCTGTTTTCTTCAAAACTGTTTTTTGGTCCTTCCGGCAAGCTTCGCGAAGAAAAATGGTTGATTCGGCGCCTTTCGGGCTTGCTGGGGGCTGCAGAATAAAAAGATTCCCTAAAGATTCCCCATTCAGGCCCAAAAAAACTAGCGAATCCAGGGCTCCAAATTGCTCATCAAAAACTGCCTCAGAATCTGATTCCGGGGCTCCGAAGTGCGATTTTTTGCCCTTCGCACCAAAAAGTGGTGATGACGTCGGCATGACGTGACGTTGTACGGTGGGTGACGTCAGCGATGACATCAGCATGATGACGTGGTGGGATGACGTCAGCATGACATCATCATGTACGGACAGTGATGTGGCATGACACGTGGCAAGGGGCCACGCAGGCAGGTGACTCGACATGTGACTGGGCAGAGGGGGGTGACGTAAGCGGTGACTGTGCAGGGGGTGACGTAAGCGGTGACGTCACCGGGTAGGAGGCGGTAAGTGGTTTTGTGGCGCACCACCTTTGGGGGGGAAGCGGTTTTGTCAGAGGGGGCTTTACCACAGCCCAGGAGCTGACGCGTGGCGGGAGGTACGGCGGGAATACTGCCCATCTCCCGGACGCTAACCTTCGGGCTGTTCGAAGATGGGACGGCCCGCCAACCGTCGATCTGGGTGCAGGACGATCGGACGGCCGGCGGCGAATGTGAAGCGGCGAGGAGTTAGGGCGAGGAATATTCAAGGAATATTCCAAATTTAATATGCGCGTGGTGGGTTTAAAACTTAGGTTTATGTGGGTTATGGGTGTTATATGGGTTTAATACGCGGGGTTAATGTATTTATGCAAAAACTTTGGGCTAGGGGCGGAAAAGGGGGTTTTCGAGGGTTTAGGGCTAGGGGAGAGGTTATTAATCTAGCCAGGTGTCAGATTGATCCCTACTTTGACACGGATGGGCTAAAAACAGCCCCGGATGGACCGTTTTTTCCCGGACTTATAAAAATATGGCTATATTGCCAGGGAGGGGATATTCACATAGGGGAATTTTATATACAAAGTTTTAATAGGGGAAAGGGAAAACTGATAGGGAGTTATATAATACTGTGAGTGGTTAATATGAAGGTGACCAACAAGTGCTAAGGTCAGCGATCTTAGGCTAAATTTGGGGACAAGAACTTGTAGAGAACTGAGATCCTTGAGTGAAGCAGATCTTCACCAAGGCAACTGATATGGATGATGATGAATCTAAGAGGAATCAAGCAGATCTTGACCTCTTTGGGAAGTTAGTAAGGGACTTGGGGAATTAGAAGAAGGGGAAGTTAGTTATGTTCACCTTTGAGCTCCTTTGCCTGAAATTGCCTGCATTGTGATCTGTAAAGATAAAGCACTTCGAAACACAAAATTGACCCTCAATCATCATTCTGCAACCACAGCTACCTACCCAGCCTATTTACCTAACATTTTTTTCTTCTTCTTTGGGTGGGTGCACTTAGACTTGCAGACCCTGATTTACAATTTTCTTTTGAATTCTTCCTATCTAGCTCTACACTTATTTCTACCAGGGCCCAGATTAAACAGTTGGGTCCCTTTGATTCTCTACCTATCTACAAATCTGCCAAGATTAAACTGTTTGGACAGATATCATTCTCTATATTCTAAAACAGGAAATTGAAACCTAGGGAGACCAAGATTAAACTGTTTGGACCTCCCTTACATGAAAAGTCTTCAAAACTGGAACAGCTTATCAAAAATTGGAATCAGCAGTAGCATTTGGACTAGCACACTTCATGGCTTTCTTCTGTGGTCTCATCTGGAAATATGGAACATTGCAGCCTGCAAAGTATGACATATTTGGTATGTAAAAATGTCGATCATGAAAAATGATACCCTGTTGCAATAGGAGGCTAACAGGGACTACATGGGTATAACAATATAATAAGGGGGTTGTACTAATAACAATAAGGGGTTACACTATTATTATAGGGGCCTAACATGCCCCTCTCCTTCAAAAACTGTTGTCCTCAATGCTTGAGTATTTCTTCATGCTTTTGTATAAAATTCTTGTCCTCCCATGTGGAATCTTCAGTGGATAAGTTCTTCCACATGATGAGATACTCTGAAATTGATCGATTTTGTAGTTGTTGGGTTCTTGTTTTTGTGACTGCTCTAGGTTCCATGTTCAATTACAAGTTACTTGTTCTTATCATGATCTTTACACCTTTGATTCAAAGAAAGTACCATGCCTAGGATTGATCAAAGACCTTGTTATGACCTTAACCCAAATACCTGTCAAGATTATAGTTTTAGACATAGTTTTCACTAATATTCCTGCCAAGTTTGGTATGCTCCTGTCTAGATCATGATGTGCTAAACTTGGAGGATCACTTCAGATGGACATGTCTTTTGCTACTATTCCAGTCTATGGAGGTGAACATTTAAGGCTATATAGGGAAGTTAGATTCCCTCATACTGTTTGTAGGTTTGATCAAGTAAAAAATCACCCTATCTATGTACTAGATCAGGATTTTGGTTTCTTTCAGTTATCTTTACAAAATTCATCAAACACTCAACTTGCCATTGAAAATACAGTTTCCAAACCTAAAATTGTAGAATTAGATATATGGAAACTTTATTTTGGTGGCTCTTGCTCAAAGGAAGGAGCAGGAGCAAGAATTGTTATAATTTCACCGAATAAAGAAAACATAACTCAGTCATGTAAACTTGAATTTGAGGTCACCAATAATGTGGCTGAGTATGAGGTTTTTCTTCTTGGTCTTGAGCTAGCTAAGAGTCTGAAGGTTCAGAACTTGAGAATTTTTTCTGATCCTGAGCTAATAGTGAAGTAGGTTAGAAATCTGTGTCAAAAAAAACACCCAAGACTTAGGTCCTATAGAAATGAGGTTTGGGATACAATTGGAAATTTCTTCCAAGGATTTAACATAAATTCTATACCTAGAGATGAAAATATGCATGATGACTCACTAGCTATCTCAAGAAGCTCTTTCAAAATCCCTGAGCTAGTATTGTTAGAGTACCGGATTTAAGTCAAGTATACACCATCAATTCCTGATAACCTTAAACACTGGCAAATTTTTTAGGATGATGAACAATTAAAATATTTCCTTCAAGTCATTGATGAATTTTCAAATATGCAAAATTGAAGAATATCAAAAAGATGTCCAGGAATCAAATCACCAAAGCCCAGAAACTTCATTTAGTCCTAAAATTCTTGATGATGATATCATCCAATTATCTAATAATTTTATTCCCAAAGGATAGTTGCATTGGAAAAACTATTTGATAATAATGATGTTTCTAAAAAATCCTTGTTTAACTCACCTGAAGAAGAAATCGAAGAATGAAATATTGGGACTTTAAATGATGTGAGAAATGTTAAATTGTCATCAGCCTTGCCTTTAGATGGAAAAATCAAATACTTGAATCTTCGTAAAAATTACAAAGATATTTTTGCCTGATCTTATAATGAGTTAAAAACTTATGATACATCTTTGATTGAGCATAAGATAACTTTGAACTTCCAACTATTGAGAAAGAGCTTAAAAAGTTGCTTGATGCTCATATCATAGTACCTTTAAGGTATTCTAACTGGTTAGCCAACCTAGTTCCTGTCAGAAAGAAAAATGGTGAGATTAGGCTATGTGTAGACCTCCGAAATCTGAACAAATCATCCTTAAAGGATAACCATCCATCGCCCAAAATGGATCATCTACTTCAGAAAGTTTCAGGTGCAAATATGAGTTGTATACTAGATGGATTTTTTGGCTACAACCAGATCATGGTAAGTCAAGTTGACCAAGATAAAACTGCTTTCACCACTCCTTGGGATACATTCATGTATGCTAGAATGCCATTTGGGTTGATGATTTGAATTTGATTGCTAGTTAATGCTATGTTAGTATCATTTCCAGATATAAAATTTTCTTTTCTTTGGTTTTCTTATCCATAGAGAGTTTATCCATGAGCATGTGATTGTAAATTCATCTAACTTGGTGAAATTTAGTGTTTTGCATGAACTTAAAAGCAGGAATTTAAATGGTTGAAAAGAAGCATATAAAAAAATAGCAAGCACAAATAACAGAGCTCAATACACAATTTTTTTTTGAAGGAGTTCACCCCTCCTGGGATACATCTCCTTGGTCCAACTTCATAGTGTGGGCCTTTGTACTAGTTTCAATAGTGACCAAATTGATGTTAGATGCATCCAATTCTCTTGGAACCTATTCCAATGAGTTTAAAACATTCAAATATATCATAAATGACTATTTGTTTACTCAATTTGGTTACTACCTACTCTGGGAATGGCCTCCAACACCTGGTGGCCCTAGGCTTAAAAAGTCTTCAAGTGACCAAAAACACCTGTTGATGGCCTCTTATCCCTCTGAAACCTACTCCATTGCGTTCCAAGCATGCCAATTAGCCAAAAATGACTATTTTTTTACTCAATTGGATTACCAACTGCTATGGTAATGGCCTTTAAAAACTGGTGGCCCTAGGCTTCAAACATATTCAAGTGAAGAAAAACACCTGTAGATTACCTCTTCTGCCTCTACAACCTATTCCAATGAGTTCCTAGCATGCCAATTATCCAAAAAAGACTATTAATTTTTAAAATTTGGCTAAGAAGTGAGTAAGTTATGGCTTAAATAGGTTTTCCTAGAAAGCCTGCACTAAATGTGGAGAGACTCCAGTTAAATCCGCCAAGTTTGGTGGATGTTCCAGATATAATGGCTCTGCCATAAATTCTGAAAACTTAATTATAGATTAATTAAATTCTAAAATAATTAGTGGCACACTAATCCTACTTAACAGTTGGCCCGCTCCTAGTTTGGGCGCTTGGTCACATGGGGTGGGGGTTGGCCCCGTAGGGCTCTTTTTTACCAAACTTTTATAAGCTCTAAATTTTTCATATGATGTCGGTTTTTCGAACCATTCACAGCAATGGAATCCTTTTAACGAACTCTATCCATTCATTCAGGTCTAAAGCAATTCTAAGCACTTTCATTTTTTAGCTAAAATACTGATTCCTGATCAGTTGACCAATGCTAGAGCCACTTTCCAGAGAGACCTGGATCTAGAATTTGTAGGTAAAACATATGAAGTTACTATCATTTATCTAGATGATTTAATTGTTTTTTTTGTTTCTGATGAAAATCATTTAAAACACTTGAGCAAGGTTTTTGACAGATGCAGGAAATTTGGTATATCCATCAATCTGAAGAAATCTTTATTTGCTGTAAAGGTAGGGAAATTAATGGGGCATATAATTTCCAAGGAGGGAGTTATAATTGACCCAAAGAGAGTTTCAGCTATTCAAACCCTGTCTCTACCAAGGAATAAGAAAGAGATACAAACCTTCTTTGGGAAAATAAATTTTCTTAGAAGGTTCATCCCTGATTATGTATCGATAGTAAAGGATATAACTGACATGCTAAAGAAAAACAGTGAAGTGAAATGGATAGTTTCTGCTAGATATTCTTTTGATTAGATCAAAAAGGTTATATCTAATGCCCCTACATTAGCGAATCCTAATTATTCTTCACCATTTAGCATGTTTTATTTTTCATCTGAGACAACCTTAGCTGCTATACTTTTACAGAAGAGCACAAATGGCGATGACCAGCCAATAGCCTTCTTTTCCAAAGTCATGTGGGATGCTGAGCTTAGGTATGATATTATTGAAAAACAAGCTTATGCCTTAATCCAAGCTCTCAAAGCCTTTAGAACCTATGTCTTGCATTCACACATTACAGCTTATGTTCCTAATCATGTTGTTAAAACTATTTTGTCCCAACCTGATACTGATGGAAGAAGAGGAAGATGAATTGCTAAAATCCTTGAATTTGTCCTTGAAATTAATACCACAAAGCTAATAAAGGTTCAAAGCCTAGCCAAATTGTTAGCTGGATCCAATTGCAAAGTATTGGGGATAAATATGGTTTCTAAAATTTCATCTGAGGAGAATCTACAACAATCTTCTTCAATCTAATCTTAGTAGAAACCATAAGAACCTTCTTCAATTTCATTTGGGGAGAATCCACAAGAAATTATTTTGATTTGGGGTAGCATTGGATGTGCTCTAGACATGAAATTTGGTGGAGAGGTTGGGGCTCATGAGATATCCAATACCCAGAAAGGGTTTGGGTAGATTCTAAACAGATCAAGAGATAATAAATAATTAATATTTTTAATGGAGTCCCTACGTCTAAACATAGGGAAAATAAAATATTAATGTGAATTAATATGAATCTATATTAGAATGGTCCAAAAGACATGGATCAAACCAAATCTAATCTTAGCTATTGATTAGGGACTTAATATCGACCGTTGAGATGTCAACAGGAAAAGTATAAGAGGAGGCTTGAGGGGCATTTGGCGAAGACACTTAGGGAGACCAGTCAGTTCAATTTCTGGAGTGGGGTTTGCTGAGAAATTGAACCAGTGGTCTGGAGAGGAGTCAGGAGGTAGCAAGTATGGAACAGAGAGACAGGAGATCAGCACATAGGTAGAAGAGGCAGACATAGAGCCAAAGAGATGTCAACAGGAAAAGTATAAGAGGAGGCTTGAGGGGCATTTGGAGAAGGCACTTAGGGAGACCAGTCAGTTCAATTTCTGGAGCGGGGTTTGCTGAGAAATTGAACCAGTGGTCTGGAGAGGAGTTGGGAGGTAGCAAGTATGGAACAGAGAGACAGGAGATCAGCACAGAGGTAGAAGAGGCAGACACAGAGCCAAAGGAAGCCACGGAGAGGTAGCAGAGATTGCGTAGAGCCAGAAGGGCCTGCGTCATCCACACATAGGCATAAGAAGTGACGCAAAAGGCCAGAGAGGTTGCACAAAGCCTCAGTAGGCTAACGCAAAGGGTTTTAGGTTGACATAGAGAGTTTGAGTCTGACGCAAAGGGTTTCAGGATGAAGCAGAGGTTAGTGGGGCCTACGCTGGATTCATAAGAATTGTTGAAAATTTGTCCATCTGTGAGTAAGCCAGTTTGGTACCTTTTGTACTAGAAAATTACTGAATAATAACATCCTCCCTTACTGCACCGGTTTTCCCACATTGGGTTTTTCCGGGGACATTAGTCCAAAATAATTGTGTCAATGTGTGCATATGTTTGTTTCTGTATTACAGTGTGATATCTGCAGCAGTATTTATTTTAATGTTTGTTGAAGTAATTTCATGAATAACTTATGATGAAATAAGTAGGAAAAGTAAATGAGTTGCTACAGTGATGGAATTTTCACATGGTATCAGAGCAAGTGATGAGAGACAGAAAGGGAAAATCAGTTATGGGTCGAGACCGCAATGCAGAGGCATCCACCTCAGGGGACTCTCGTAGATTTTCAGAAGATTGCACAAGAGAGAGAGATTTTGATTTCTTTATCTTGGCTTCCAAGTTGGAAAAAGAAGTGGCATGCATGACTAGTGCTGCATCATTAGAATTATGGTATATAGATAGTGGAGCCTCGTGGCATATGAAGGGAATCAAGGAGTGTTTCTTAGAATATCAACAAGACAAGATGAACTTTCATATCACCATGGGGAACAAGGCAAAGTGTACTCTAGTAGGAAAGGGTACCATAGTTTTTTAGACAAAATCAGGAGAGTGGTTCTGTGCCAAAAATGTACTGCGTGTGCCAAGATTAGGGATGAACTTACTTTCCGTGTCACAACTACAAGGCAAGGGCTATGACTTCTACTTTATCAAGGAAAAGGTATACGTCGAACACCTGAGCTAGAAAAGGAAAGTGCAGATCGAGATCAAAAGTAATTGGTTGTATAGACTACAACTAGAATCTCCAACGACACTAATAGGCAGTCATGAGGACAAAGACCTAAATGAAGTATGGCACACAAGGATGGGTCACTTGCGCCATGGAGCTCTGAGAATTCTCAGGAGCACTGTAACACGAGTTACGGATCTGAGTACAGAACAATATGATGTATGCAGGAGATGCGCTCTAGGAAAGTATGCTAAGACAACATTTCCTAGGAGCAACCACAGGGCCAAGAGTGTATTAGGATTGATACACTTAGATATCTATGGACCTATGTTCGTCAAAGCTCTTAGCGGTGTCGAGTATTTCCTTACCTTCATTGATGACCACTTAAGGAAAACTAAAAACCAAGGATGAGGTTTTCTGTCGATTCAAAGAGTTTAAGGCTCTAGTGGAGAATCTGATAAGTAAGAAAATAAAAGTCTTGCACTCAGATAATGGAGGAGAGTATGTCAATAAGGACTTCACAGATTATTGTGCTAAGGAGGGCATCAGAAGACAATGGAAAACTCCCTACAATCCGAAGCAGAATGTGGTCGCAGAAAGGAAAAACAAGACTATTGTAGAAGCAGCTAGGGCCATGATGTATGATCAGGATATGCCAAAATTCTTGTGGGCAGAAGCATGCGACAAAGCTGTCTATGCTCAGAACATGACTCCTCATCGATCATTGGGCAAGGTTACTCTAGAGAAAGTCTTCACTGGGAAGACACCTGAAGTCAATCATTTCAGGATATTTGGGAGTTTGGCATATTGTCACATACTCGAAGAAAAGAGGAAGAAGCTAGATTAAACTGCAGAAAAGGGGTATCTAGTAGGATATAGAGAGAACACTAAGGCATATAGGATCTATCTTCTAGGGAGCAGGAAGGTAGTAGTACAACGAGATTTAAAGTTCATGGAGGATAGAGCTTTTAGATGATCTCGCGAAATGCCTTCCAAGGAGCTGTCGAAAGAGGATATGTTGGTCATGCCTCTTCAACCAACGGAAGTGAAGAATTCTTCCTCGGATCAGGAAGATTCTTATGATGAGGAAGAGGAGCGAACAAAAGCACCTATTGACAGAGGAAGAACCAGCAGGGAAATTCGTCAGATTCTGCGTGATGCAGAGAACTTCATCGGAGGGCCAAGGAACAATAAAATGGAGAAAAAACAGCCAGACAGGTATCAGGCATTAGTAGCTTAGAATGGAGAGCCTTCTAGCTTCAAGGAGGTAGCTCAGCATCAGGTTTGGCTAGATGCGATAGTGGAGGAGTATAAATCCATAATGGTAAGCGATGTCTAGGAGGTGGTGTCAAGGCCTCAAAACAAATCTGTGGTAGGTTCAACATGGATCTACAAGATCAAACATGCTATAGATGGAAGTGTTGAAAAATACAACGCCAGGTTTTTAGCTAAGGGGTATGCTCAAAAGGAAGGGATTCACTATGAGGAAACCTTCGCCCCAATAGCCATGTATACGTCTATTAGGACCGTGATATCTCTTGCAGCCCAGATGGGATGGGAGATCGATCAGATGTATTTTAAGGCAGTATTTCTAAATGGGGTGATAGAAGAAGAAGTATACATTAAATAACCAGAGGGCTTTGAAACTCATGAGAAGAAGTCTCATGTATGCAGACTGAAGAAAGCCTTATATGGGCTGAAGCAGACACTAAGAGTGTGGTATGGTCAAATAGATGGCTACTTGCAGAAGATAGGGTTTGTCAAGACTGTTATAAACATATTTGGGCACATCAACCCCAAAATCATATGTCGATGAACTAGGGCTCATCAACCCCTGAAATATTTGTTTCATACCCTAAAGGAACTTAATCATCTGAGTGCATCGTTCCCCAAAAGCTCCACTTCAGGAATCATCCAGAAAGAGCCTAAATTGGACCATACTAACTGCTACACTATCAGGGTGAGATGCATACTGACAAGTACACTATCAAAGTGCAATGTATACTATTTAGGCCTTCTATAGGGTGCGATGGGCGAGAATGGACAAATTTCCGGGACATTTTGTTAGTTGGTTGCTCATGGAATCTTCTAGAAACTTCTCATGTGCCACTTGCCTCTCTGAATTCGCCCAAGGGTGACCAAGGGAATTAGGAAACCATCTCCAATTCCTCTCTCTTGTGGAACCAATTGTAACAACTGGAATGACACTAATCAATCCCCAACGGAGTCGCCATTTGTTTCTGGGAAAATTAGTGTCTTGTTAAATGACTAACCCTCTAGGTTTGGCAGCTACCCTAGAAACAACAGTTTAAAGCAATTCAATGATTTTTCCTATGTGTAACAGATAAGAGAAAGATAATGGAACCAACCTAGAACTTCTACTTAATCCCTTGCTTGATCTCTCTCTCCTTTGGCAGATCCTGCAACTCCTCCCCGTACTTAACACGCTTGGACAGTACCTGCACAAGTACAACAACAAAGAACTGTCAAAGCATCATGATCTATTACAGCATAAACATTATAGAATCATATATATAATGAACAAAATGATAGCATTGACAACTGCACAATCATATGGGAGAAAATTTGAAGAGCTTTATTAATAGAAAGGAGAATTACAACCCAGTTGTCTGATCCAGTGCCATCCTCCCAGCTTCAATCCTTTTTCACCTCATGAAATAGCAAGATCACACCAACAAGAATACAATGCTCTCTCCTCAATTACAAAATATCAGCACTTACTTGCAATTCACAACATTCCAACCTTCTGATCTCTTGGATGGGAGATCCCTTTATAGATGTTTGCAAGGGTGTGAGTCATCCATGGGGATTGATTAGTGTCATTCCACTTGTTACAATTGGTTCCACAAGAGAGGGGAATTGGAGATGGTTTCCTAATTCCCTTGGTGATCCTTGGGCAAATTCAAAGAGGCAATTGGCACAGGAGAAGTTTCTAGAAGATTCCATGAGCAACCAACTAACAAATTGTCCTAGAAATTTGTCCATCCTTGCCCATCACACCCTATGGAAGGTCTAAACAGTATGCATCGCACTTTGACGGTGTACCAATCAGTATGCATCTCATCCTGACATTGTAGCAGTCAATATGGTCTAATTTAGGCACTTTCTGGATGATTTCTGAAGTGGAGCTTTTGGGGAATGATGCACTCAGATGACTAAGTTCCTTTAGGGTATGAAACAACTCTTTTAGGGGTTGATGAGTCCTAGTTCATCTACATATAAGTTTGGGGTTGATGTGCCCAAATATGTCTATAACAGTTGCCCCCTAAAGCATGAGGTTGTAAATATTCATGTCGGGTGAAATGCTTTATCATGAGGATCTGAAGTTTCGAACTGGAAGGTGACCTGCATAAGTTACAATACAATACATCATCATAATATGATTTTCATGATCTAGCTGAGGGAGGCATTCCCATGCTCAACTTTATAAATTTTCATTTCATGTACATAGATCAGATAGTCATCTGCAGATACAGACTAGTGATTCTACAGATATAGAGTCATCATCCATGATTAGGATGACCATCTGTGTAGAGCCTTTGTACATTTGATGTTTTTGTATCCCTAAATATATCGTAGCCTGAATGGATGAAATTAGATATGGGGTCTTCAAACTTGTTCAATCTTCGCTCGATGTATAAGTCAAACCATGTGAAGAGATGTTCTGAAGTCGAACATGGAAAGACATCGCCTGATTACCATTCAATGATGTGATCTGTTAACAGGCACGAGAGGGATCACCAATAATGATAATGATCCTCAAGGTACTATAGTACAATTCACGTGGTGTGAATACATGATCCAATGTCGAACACCACACAAAATCTTTCGATCGAAGGCTATTGATGTCAACCTATCGCCGAAAGTGAGAAACTTGCCATTGATGTAAACAAGCTTCAAAGCACTAGAAAAGTGTTTCTAAGTCAACTTCTTGCATAATGAGCTAATGTTGACAAGAAATGACTCGTCGTAGGAGCGCCTTGATGTGTCCCACATCTACGACATGAAATGAAGCAAATGATTTCTAGAGGTGAAAATGAACTAATGACAGAAGGTTCAGGAATGGCAGTCATGAAAATATGAGGGTTGGAGGTATTGCAATGTATGGGACATTTAACTGGGTGACTTATCAACTAGATGAATTATCTTGAACATGTCAACAACACTGAGATGAATTGGTAGCATTAACCACAAAAGATGGATTGTATGAAAGACCAATGGTATGATGACCGATGAATGGAATAACCCAACCCAACTCAATCATGGAGATGAAGTGAAAGTGTCATGTTCAAGAGTGACTTGCTACCATAAACTCTCCAGGATTTTTCCCTTTTTCCCCAGTCATTGCTGACCAGTACCACTTTATTTTTGTCAAGCTTGAGGAGGATAACATATGCTTGTTCTATAATTTTCCCTTTGGGCAAACCCGTCACTATTTGATGATTTAATGAGTCTAGCGAGAGTGAAACTCGGTCTTGTCTAGATGGACAATTTTGTCACCACCATTTTAACGAGTTTAACGGCAATGATAACTCAGTCGTTTTCATGTTTAGAGAGTTTTAAAAAGGGACAAAAAGAAAACTCCATAAGTTCTTTTTCATAAAGTAATCCCTCAGGTCCAAAAAAGGATAAAATAATACAAGAGGGATGACGTTTCCAATACTTTAACGAGCCAGAAAAGACAAGCGCTTAACTATCTTTTCATGTTTAAAGAGTCTGAAAGAGTTTAAAGAGGACTCTACCTTGAGGAACGAGTGGTGTCTAGGATAGCAACTGATTCCGGTGATGTTGGAACTTCTCAAAACATGTTGATTTATGTGAAGAGGCTAGCTAATAAGACCACTCATTGCAACTGTTCCTAAAAAAGGGTAAAACAACTAAGTGAAAGCGTATGATTAGCCAAAGGGATGCTAGCGATGGGATGAAAACAACCAAGTCTCATCTGAAGAGAAAAGGCTAATAGAATGGCAACCACGAGGGTTAAAAATGGAAAATGGGTTCATTTTTAGACAAGCTTGAACCATAGAGAACTATGCTTGGATTTAGTTTCATTTTTACACAAGCTTGAAACCAAAAACTATGCTTGAAAATTGGTTTACATGCCCCTAGCATGATGAAAGGGAGAGTCTCCTGTAACTAGATGGAAGTCACTACGGTGAAGCAGGAGAGCTATCCAACACCTATTTGGATTCATCTAGATAGACAAAGGTGAATGGGGTGATTCCCTTCACATAACCTATAGGGAAATTTAACTTTACCACTAGGTGCATGCCCCCCAAGCTTCATTACATTCACCTAAGTAGACTACTCATGGCAGCCTATCAGGTGGGTGGAAAGAAGGTTCTTTTATGAGATCAAGTGAAAGACTTGACTGGGATTTTATGAGATCAAATCAAAGACTCGAATTTGAACTTGGGACCTTGTTTCATTTTTAAATGAGCTTGACACAAGATAAGGAACTTTGCTCAGATTCCTTGTTTCATTTTTTAACAAGCTTGACACAAGACAAGGAACTATGCTCATATTCCTTGTTTCATTTTTTAACGAGGTTGACACAAGACAACAAATTAGCCTCATGGGACCTGTTTCATTTTTTAACGAGGTTTACACAGTAAAAGAACCATTCTCATATCCTTGTTTCATTTTTTAACGAGGTTAACACAAGACAATGAACTATCCTCAGAAGTCTGTTTCATTTTTTAAGCGAGGTTGACACAGTATGAGAACTATCCTTGAACTTGTTTCATTTTTTAACAAGGTTGAAACAGTAAAAGAACTATCCTCATACTCCTTGTTTCATTTTTTAACGATGTTGACACAAGACAATGAACTATCCTCAAACCCTTGTTTCATTTTTTAAAAGGGTTGACGCAAGACAATGGACTATCCTCTGAGGTCCTTGTTTTATTTTTTAACGAGGTTGAGACAAGACAAAGAACCATCATTGGAGACCCTTCGATCACAACTCATAAATGGTCATGAAGGAAAGATCTGGTTCCAATGCCCCCAGTACATAATGTACAACATCACTGAATTGATCGTCAGTCGATATAGGTATGGAACAGTTTGCCACATAATTAACCCATCGCCGGGGATGATACCATTGGTATAAATGGACTATTTAGGGACGATGGTTGACTAGGAGCTATATTTGGACCTGGAAATGAAAGTTGGTCAACGGTGACAATTTTGCCTTCGTGCGGGAAACAAAGCACTTGGAAGAGTGTTGAAACAATAGCTCCCATGTCATAAACATAGTTGCGCCCAAGAAGTAAATTGTAATCTAATGGGCCTGGGACTAACATCACATTTAGATAAACGGTTTTTCCTCCCAAAGTAATAGGTAACTGAGGAAGGATCCCTAATGGTCGACTCGTTCCTCTATTAAAACCCAACAGATTTTATGTAACTGGCACAAGCGGTGGCGAACCAAGTGCTTTCCAAGCAGTTGAGGAAAGGATACTCACTGATGCACCTTCATCTATAATAGTGCCAGATACAATCATTTTACAAACTTGTACTATGATCTGGAAAGGCACATAAGAAGGAAAGTGGAATCCTATGAGTCGATTCCAATCAAATGAAGTGACTAGACTACTTGGAGGGGGTACCATAAAAGCAAGAGAATTAACCCCTTGAGTTACGAGAATTGGAGGATTTTCCTCCTGTCTTGATGGAACAGGTTGACTGCCCCCAAGCTCATTTGAATCTGTGGTAACAAAAAGAACTTGAGTGGTATGATTTTCACTCTCGTCGGGAAAGGTGCGATTAGAATAAGGTGAAATTAGATCAACCTTTGCCTCGACCTGTTGATTTGGCTCAGGTATAGACTCATTGGATTCACTTTCAGAGAAAGTGGTTTTGACCGAGGATTGATTTTAGTCAGTTGGTTTATCAACTAGTGAAGGATTTAGGGTGAGTTTCCTGTAACCAGATGGAAGTTGTTGCAATGAAGCAGGACGGTTATCCAACACTTTCTTGCTTCATCCAGATAGGGACAAAGGTGAATGGGGTGATTCCCTTCACATAACCTACATGGAAACTTGACCTTTCCCTTCTGTCCATGAACTTTACTATCACTAGTTGATGGTGTGTTACCAACATGATCTCCAGAGGTTGATGACATGGGATGGTGTGAATGGGAAGACCATTCTTCCAAGATCTGAGGAATGTAAGGACAATTTCGATGAAGATGGTCTCCCACACAAATTATGCATGGATATCAAACTTTGTGGCTTAATGGATGGTTTCTCATCAGTAGTTGCATTCAAAGCAATGACTTCTTGGTTGCCCCTCTGCTGAATTTGCTTCTTCTTCTTCTTCTTCTTCTTCTTAGCTACCTAGTTACTAGTACCAATACTTTCATCAGGCGAAGAGGAAGAAGGAGAGGAAGAAACGACCGAGGAAGAAGGCAAAGGGTCAACTCTAGGATCAAGTGGAGGTTGATTTTTTCCAGTTGTAGGTGTACTCGACTACGGAGAAATCACGACATTTTGAACCAAATAGGTTGAAAATAGCCATACTGGTAGGCCAATGGTAAATCCTAGAAGGGACAATGTAGCCATATAAGGAGCACCAATATTTCCGAAAGAAGGAAAAGGACTAGGATTTCCATGAAAAGGGATTCCTTGATTGGTGGACTTCGGATTTGTCGCCATATGTTCCAACCTAATATCAACTAAGGAAAAGGGGTGTTATTCTTGGTCAATTAATTTTAACGACACTGTAAACTTTTCTTTTTTAGTTTTAACGATTCGAGAAAAAGCTAAAGATGACTCTAGTCGCCTTCGATTTTTAATGAGCCTGAAAGGACAAGTGCTTAGATGGACCTTTTCTTTTAGGGAGTCGAAAAGGAATGAAAGTGACTACTCTGGAGAATTTAGACAAAGGGTTTACCAAACCAATCACAAAACTACAATATACACCTTGGTGGTAAATTAAAAAGAAATTACCAAGGACTTATGTACAGCAGTCAATCTTCCTGAATGTTGTGTTCAATGCATTGTGATCAATAAGGCGACCGACTCGGTTTTCTATGGATAAAGGATTCAATGCTATTGTGGTCTCCCAATATATATGCAACAGTACGGGGAGCACATGTCCATGCGAGCACTTGTCATATCAAAGAGGAGGAATCACCCAACCTTCAATGAAAACGATAGCCGCTAGTTTTAACGACACCGTAACACGTCTCGAGCCTAGAAATCTAGATGTGTTGCGTTAAATTCCAAAGCGTTGTTAAGTTAATTGAGGTTCATTTTAAGTTGATCTTGCTTAAAATTTGCCTATGAAGGTTCACCACGTGATGTATGTTTGCAATTCCTAAAATGAAACTATCATGATAAACAACTTTTGATTTAGTTTGAATGATGAAAACCTTAGCTACTAAAGGATAGAGCAATAAGATCTTTGACAAAGAGAAAAGAGCACACGCTAGTGCATTTCCCTAAATCATCTTTTTGCACACAAATCAAAAAATGCTAAATGAAAATGCATGTATTTTTTTTGCCTTACTTAATGTGAAAGATGCAAAAAGGAAAACTAAATGCAGCAAAGATCTGAAATATTTCACTCAAAATGACATTTTCGACAATTTCTTCTTCAAAAGAGAAAGGAAGACTCAAAATAACACTTTCAATTTTGAATAAAAAAGCTTATGACACTTTGAACTTACACAAATCAAATCAAATGCATCAAGAAAACTTTAATCAATTATCAAGGGAAGGAAGAATTTACGATACTTCTCTTTTCGACAAAAAAAACGACAATTACGACACTTTTTGTATCAAACCGACAAATCGATTAAAACAAATTTTGGACAAAGGATTGTAAATGAGGAACAAATACACAAAAATATTCACTAATCCTAATGTAATTAAGGCTGGAATGTTGTGAATTTCAAGTAAGTGTTGATAGTTCGTAATTGAGGAGAGAGCATTGTATTCTTGTTGGTGTGATCTTGCTAATTTTCCTAGAAACAAATTGGCGACTCTGTTGGGGAATGATCAGATGTTTGTTTGTTTTTATTGTGTGTTTTATGTTCAATTCAATAAACTATAGACAGATTCTGAAGCCAACCAGGTAGCTTTCGAACTGATCTTGCTTTGCGATTGCATAGTAGATGAATGCTGCTTCAGTCAATCTTTGGTTTAGTTTATGAATTAAACATTTGACTTGCAAGCACATCTAGATGCCATTTTGGTAGCTCAGTAACCTCTCAAGACATTCCATCATACTTTTCTCATTATTGTTCATCAAAACCAAGCTTGATTTCATTGAAAACTGCTCCACATTTGAGCCAAAAACCTTTTCAGTTGTGCTCCCTGGACCATCACACTATCTTCCACTATGTTCCAGTATGCATCCCACCTCCCGGCTATAGAAAGTGCGATGCATCTCAATTTCTGTGAAGCCTAGGTGCGATGATTGACTAAAATCTTTTTCCATCAAGAAATTGAGGGGTTTTGACCTGTTTTTAGTTTTGATTGGTTGTTTTGCTGCAAATGAACAATGCTTCTTCACTGAAGCTTACTTGCATCACTTTAGACAACTGGGTTGTAATTCTCCTTTCTATTAATAAAGCTCTTCAAGTTTTCTCCCATATGTTTGTGCAATTGTGAATGCCATCATTTTGTTCATTATATATCTGATTCTGTAATGTTTATGTTGTAATATATCATGATGTTGTGACAGTTCTTTGTTGTTGTACTTGCGCAGGTACTCTCCAAGAATGTTAAGTATGGGGAGGAGTTGCAGGATCTGCCAAAGGACAGAGAGATCAAGCAAGGGATTAAGCAGAATTTCCAGGTTGGTTCCACTATCTTTCTCTTATCTGTTACACATAGGAAAAATCATTGAATTGCTTTAAACTATTTTTTCTAGGGTAGCTGCCAAACCTAGAGGGTTAGTCGTTCGACAAGACACTAATTTTCCCAGAAAAAAGAGTGACATAGATCTGAATCTCTATTATCTGGTCATATAGAACGAGCCACTTATCTTAATATTATATGTGGATGATCTCTTCTTGATAGGATCATCCAGACTCATTGAAGACTGCAAGAAGAATCTAGCCACAGAGTTCGATATGGAGGATCTAGGACGAATGCACTATTTCCTAGGGTTGGAAGTTTGGCATCTAAAAGGAGAAAACTTCCTTGGGCAAGGAAGGTATGCTATAGAAATCCTAAAAAGGTTCGAGATGGGAGACTGCACCAACAACTCACAGGGTCCTTCATGTATCTAGTCAATACCAGGCCAGATGTTTGCTATGCTGTCAACACCCTCTGTCAGTTCATGGTGGAACAAATGAGGGCTCACTAGGCAGCAACCAAGAACATTCTCAGGTATTTACAGGGAAAAGTTGATTATGGGCTCTTGTACATCAAGGGGAAAGATATCATGGTGAGTGGATTTACTAATGCAGATTGGGCAGGAAGTTCAGTGGATCAGAAAAGTACCCCGGGGTACTGATTCAACATTGGATCAGGAATGACCTCTTGGTGCAGTAGGAAACAGAAGTCTGTGGCTCTGAGCTCGTCTGAGGTAGAATATATGTCAGAAATCACAGCTTCGTGTGAGGCGATATGGCTTAGAAAACTGTTGGTAAACCTATTCAAAAGAAATATGGAGACGACCAGGATCATGTGTGATAATCAAAGTTGCATCAAACTCTCTGAGAATCCAGTATTCCATGATAGGTTGAAGAATATTGATATCCGGTGTCACTTTGTTAGAGATTGTGTCCAACTAGGAGCTATACAGTTGAGCTACACTCCTACAGGGGAACAAGTGGCAGATATCCTCGCCAAGACCCTTGGAAAGTCAAAATTTGGCTACTTCAGGGAAAAGATGGGGATCGTAAAGAACCCCTTTCAGAAGTAGTGTGTTAGTAGCACCAATGAAGAGGGAGTTGTAGTGCAGATGCAGTGTTGGGAGAAAGGACCAACAACATCACAGATGCAAGGGAGTAGCAGTGCGGATGCAATGTTGGGGGAAAAGACCAGCAACAATACGGATGCAGAGGAAGCTGTCTTACAGATGCAACAGTGGCAGTAGCAGAGTCATGGGAAATAGTACAAGAGGTAGAAATGCAGAGGATGTTCAGCAGGAAGGCCTAGCATCAACACAGGTACCGATGTCGGATTATTAGAGTAATACTCAGTGAGGTGTATTACTAGAGCACAGTCCTTAGTAAGAGGGAGTGTTGATTTGTGGTAGCATCGAATGTGATCTAGCCATGAAATTTAGTGGAGAGGTTGGGGCTCATGAGATCACCAATACCAAGAAAGGGTTTGGGCAGATTCTAAAGAGATAAGGAGATATTAAAATAGTTAATATTTTTAATGGATCCCTAAGTCTAAACTTAGGGAAAATAAAATATTAATGTGTATTAATATGAATCTATGTTAGAATGGTCCAAAAGAAATGGATGAAGTGAAATCTAATCTTAGTCATCGATTAGGGACTTAATCTTGGCCGTTGAGATGTCAACAGGAAAAGTATAAGAGGAGGCTTGAGGGGAACTTAGAGAAGACACTCAGGGAGACCAGTTAGTTCAATTTATGGAGCGAGGTTTGTTGAGAAATTGAACCAGTGGTCTAGAGAGCAGTCAGGAGGCAGCAAGTATGGAACAAAGAGATGGAAGATCAACACAAAAGCAAAAGAGGCACACGCAGAGCCAGAGGAAGCATCGGTTTTCCCTCATTGGATTTTTCCAGAGACATTAGTCCAAAATAACTGTGTCAATGTGTGCATATGTTTGTTTTTGTATTACAGTGTGATATCTGTAGCAGTATTTATTAAATGTTTGTTTAAGTAATTTCATGAATAACTTATCATGAAATAAGTAGGAAAAGTAAATCAGTTACTGCAGTGATATAATTTTCACAACTTCTTGGTCTCACAGAAGGGGAGAACCCACAAGAACCTCTTTCTTCAGACCAAGCTATTATTGTTGATATAGATTAGAAATATTTACTCTCTGATTGGTACTCTGATATTGTCCAATTTCTTAGGGATTTTCAATGTCCAACTGAACTTGACTTGAAGCAGTGTAAAGCCCTAAAGCTTAAAGCAATAAAATACTGCATTATCAATGTTAATCTCTACTAGAAAGACCCTCTTAATATCCTTCTTCTTTGTTTAAGTGAAAATGAAACATAGGGAATTATATATCAGTTCCATGCAGGGCTTTGTGATGGACACTATGCTTGGAGAGCAACAAGCTACAAAATTTTAAAGGTAGGTTTCTACTGGCCCAAACTTTTTAAAGAAGTTGGAGCAAGAGTGAGAAGTTGCACACCATGCCTATTTGCAGGGAAACATAAATTGTCAGCACTTCCTTTGGTTCCAGTATTGGTTCATGCTCCTTTTCTACAGTGGGGGTTGGATTTTATAGGGGAAATTCATCCACAATCAAGTAATCAACAGAGATGGATTTTAACTGCTACAGACACTTTTAGCAAGTGGGTATAGGCTAAGAGCTATCGAGGAGAAATATACCAACACCAAATACTGAAATGAGAAGACAAGCATTTGAGAATGAGGAGCGTAAAACCATTAACACGTGTAAGGAGATATCACTCTGGCCCGTCTCAGCGTTCTTAAGTGATGGCATGTGCGCTTCCACCCTACCTTCAATACCAAGAATACGAGGGCTATGGGTAAACCACCCTCAAACCCTTACAACATTCAATTTACACATGGCTTAGATCCCTGATGGATCACACCCCAATTGGAGAAAAAATAGATGTTTTTTTAATATTTATGGAAAAATTAATTATTAAATAAATTTTTAACTTTTAAATTTAAGACACTAATTTAATATTTTTATTTTCAATGAGATGTGTTATCATGTTGAGAGTTCAATTCATATTAATTTTAACTCTAAAAATAAAAGTATTACTTTACAAAAACTTGTGGTTTGTAAGATGATATAAGCACATATGCTTTTACATATGTAGTGACACATTGGTTTTCTTCATTATATGAACTAAGAATTGAGGCTTAATAATATATATCATACACACCAGTGTATTTAATATATTTTAAAGCTTTCATGCATATCAAGATGTGGCATACCAATGCATATTGTTGATAGAAGTTCTCTAGTGTTGTTAATTTTTAGATTACACATGGAATCTCCAAAAACATGTCATACATACTATTGTTTAGCATAGACATTCAGAAACCTCGGTTTGTATCAAAACATGGTGCATTGATATATATTACATATATTGGGGAAATTGATTCACACTATTGATATAAGTACACCAACAAACAAAATGTCTATTACAAATAGCGAGACTTTTTTGTAAGATAGCTTTTATATATATATATATTTTTCGTTGTCCTGTAACATGAAATGCCTACACAAAATCCTTCATTAAAGAGTGTTTTCCCTATATTATATGCAATATCCACATCAAGGTCACTTTAAACTCACAAATAGAATTATTTGTTATATTAAGGGAACTTAACAACTTGGTTGTGAAAAACAATAAACTTGGTTTGTTTTTTACCCACAAAAGTAAAGTATCATGGTGCACTACATCATTGTCACAAATATAGTAATGGATTTGACATTATAATGGGTGGACTTGGTTTTCAAATTGAGACATTGGTTGTGGTATATTGTGAAAATCAAAGTGTGATATAAGTTGTAACTATTTATGTTTCACATAGTAAGATTAACCATTCTCATTTTTATGTTCATTTATGGAGAAGGTCGATGCAAGATAATGTGATACATATTTTAGAAAAGATGATCAAGTTACTAATGCTTTTATGATTCCTCTATCAAAATCTAGGTCTGTAAAACATCAAGTTATACTTGGGTTTCGGGAAACTGCAATTATCAAGGGTGTATACATAAGTAATTTCATCTCCTGAATTTCAGGAGGATTGTGTTGATATATGGATTTTGAAAAGAAAAGTATGCATATTCATAACACCTTTGGATATTTTATAGGTAACAGGAGAATTGAGAATTGATTGCACAATTCACTTAGTGGATCAATTAGAAAGTTGGTTGGGATTTTAGCTAGTCGGATAGTTAGTAGGCAAAGAAGTCAACTATTGGGGAAATGAAGGATAAATAAGAGTGTTTGATATGCACACGCATCATCTATGTGGACCTCACGTTTCTCATTTCAAGAGAGTTTGTTCCATTTTATTGATGTATAAGATGGTCTTTTGGTACGAAAAAAGAGGTGGTTGAGTATCTAGCCAAGTGCTTCGAATGTCAACAAGTAAAGACCGAACACTATCATACAATTGGACTACTCCACCCACTACCCATTCCAGAATAGAAGTGGGAGATCATTATGTTGGATTTTATTACTGGCCTACCTAATACCATGAAAAAAAATGACTCCATAATGATGGTAGTAGACAAACAAAGTAAGTTTGCTCATTTCATTATGGTCAAATCTACCTTTAAGACAATTCAGATTGCTAATATATTTATGAAAGAAATTTTAAGGTTGCATGGGATACCAAAGAAGGTAATTTCTGATAGAGATGTTATATTTACTTCTACATTTTGGAAGGCCTTGCCTGAGGGGCTAGGTACTGAATTGCAGTTTAATGCTGCATACCACCCTCAAACTGATGGGCAGGCTAAACGGTGAATCAAGTGATTGAGGATATGTAGATAATGTATGTAATTCTGTAACACCCTACTCCCACATCTACTTGAGAAATAGGCCAAACAGGGTAAACATGTGATGAGAGCCTACTATGATTGGATTCAACCTCCTATGTGACCTTCAGCAAATGGAATTGACAAAAACACAACATACAGATGTTCCACATCAACTACAAGACTCCCATGAACCATCCCAACCACTCAGGTAGCTAGCCCATGGGTCCCACTGAGGTTTTAGACCACTTTACCTCTGGACGCTCCCATGTTATGGGCTTGATAGCATCTAGGAGGCTTTGGATGCTCTCATGAAAAGGCATGCCAACATCAAGGGACTATTTTTCTTAGTGGTGTGCCAGCGTCCCCATAATTTCAGCCAATTTTTTAGGGCGATAGCCTAGGTCACTACCCAAAATTGAATGAAGCATTCATAACAGAAAGATAACAAGGAAAAAATGATACAAATGTAAATACTTGAACAAGCCCCTAATCGGACCCCTACTAGCCATGATAGACATTTCATCAAAGATATCACGAATATGTAATCTACAAGTGTAAACAACAGATTTAAGCATAGGGATCTCATACTTATCTGAGAATCACTAAGGAGCATTGTACCCTTATATCATTTGTTGCATTATCATCTATTAGGTCATAGATACATTTTTCATTCATTTACAAGTAAAAACATGATAAGAGCCATACATAAACAATGTCATAAAACATATACACAACCAACATAATAGTAACATAAATACCAAGGAAATCACAAGCATATTATCCACATATAAACAAGTATAATACTCATAGAATTACAAGGATAAATAACCTCATATTGATGATGCAAAATCCAAACCCGAGATGGGACTACCACATTGCACCTGACTATAGAATGGCTAAGCAAAATCTCTCTTCAGCCATTCACCCCCGTGCCATATTCCAAGCATGGATGTGGCACTCAAACCAAAAGAACCAACCAGGGTATCTCGAGGCTAAACCACCTCACCCTCATCAATAGAAACTAGGCTTTATCGTAATCCATCCCAGATCACTACGCCACAATAATAAAAATGTAATAACAGGCTTTACCATCATCGCCACCCTATCTCTAGGCCAAACAATCTACATCAGAATATTACATCCTAAACCGAGACCCACTCTCTAGGATTTACTGTATATCCCAATCTGGGATTACTAGGCCCAACAAAGAGAAATCCACCTCTTGGCTTTACCATATATCTCTCCATTCATCGGCAATGATTCCTAGTCCCAATGAGGCAACACAATCCTAGCTTTATGGTAACCCATAGTCTGGCTCAGGGGTTACTAGGCCAGTGGCTTTACTGTGATCCACAATCCGGTTCAGGGACCACTATGCCATGTGTTATATCATTCATAGATCCACCTCACTTAGCTTCGAATCCATCCAGAAATCCATCTCAACCAAAACATGAGAACCCCATCACACCATGGTTATCTGGAAATGGTAATGCTAGCATGGAAACACTGTCACACCTGGAAACACTCATGCCCTAAGAGAAAAAGAAACACATGCAATACCATGCATGGAAAATATAGCAAAGAAAATAAACATGCAAATCAATACCCACAAAGAATATTGTTGTAGTTGGTTGATGCTGCTCTTCCTTGCTTGCTCCTTCCTTCCTCTTTCCTTCTTTACCTTTCTTTATCTAAAACCAAAATGATCCAAGAAAAATCTAAGTTTCCAAGAGTGAGAGAGAGAAAGAATAATGAGAGAGCTCCCAAACTAAACTAAAAAAAGGTTACATACTGATCCTTAGAAGCCATTTTATCAAATAGTTCTCCATTTTCTTCATTTTCCATTATTTTCCTTCATTCTCCTCTTCACATGCAACCTGTGACCTTTCACCTTCCTTTTATCCTAATTTCCATTACTTTCATAAATAAATGTGCCAACAATGTCATTTTCCTTTCCAAAGCCTTATCCGTTTCCTTTGCCATTTTCCTTAGCCATAATAAACCAAATGAACACCCACTAGGATGTCTTTCCCACCATTCAACTTGGAACAAGTGTCCCTTAAACCGTGGTTATTATCTTTTAACTTTTATTACATGGAATTTTGACGAAGGCTATTATAGAACCCTCTCCTTTGGGGGACACCGTCCTCAGTGTTCAACCACACTTATACCTCCATAAAATCACTGAAAAACAAACATACTGCCCATGGAGCTTTATAACGTTGCTAGATGTAGTATTTACAATTATCACCCTACTGACAAGCAAACCAACA